>JAAGEH010000307.1:30136890-30316179 GCA_011751065.1 Lasiurus cinereus
TTTCCAAAAGTTCCCTTAGGCTCTCATCTTGCTTTTTAATTTTTTTTTCTAGAAGCTGCTGTACTTGGCTATTTTTTCCTACCGTGTCTTCTAGCTCACTGATGCGGTCCCCTGCTTCTTCTAGTCTACTTTTGATGCTTTCTATTGAGTTCTTTAAAGCAGTGATGTCATTTTTTATTTCTTTGTGCATTTCTTCTTGCTTCTTCTTCATTTCCTCTTGGCTCTTACTCACATTGTCGATTTTGTCTTTCATTCTTTTCATCCACCTTATGATCATTTCTCTGAACTCTTTCTCTGGCAGGCTTATTTCTGCTTCTATTATGTTTACTTCCTTTTCTGTTGATACCTGCCTATCTGTCATATGCGGGCTGTTTCTTCTTCTGCCCATGGTTTTTCTTCTCTGGGTATCTGGTTTTGTAGTTCTCTCTCCTACGTTGATTCAAAGGCACAAACTACAACATGACCTGGTACAGCATTCAAGGCACTGAACGGAAATGTAATCACGATGTTAATAATCACCAATAAGGTGACCACCAATGAAAGACAAATTAGGGGTAAGTAGAGAAAGAAGAAGAGGAAAATGAGGGAAAAAGAAAGGAAAGAAGTGCCAAAATCTAATTGGGAGAGGGAGAAAAAAAATAAATAAATGAACATAAAATAAAATTTAAAAAAAGGAGAAGAAGAAAAAGAAAAGAGAAAGAGAAACAAAGTCAGAGAGAAAAGAAAGCAGATAAGAGAGAAAAAGGGAACAAAATATAGATGTCAGGAGAAAACTCCAATAGAACAGTCACTAATCCCAATAAAGGCCAGCAACCAGTACCTAGAGATTAATACAAACTGCAAATAACATCTGGTATCAAGGGAGGCAAGGGAAAAGAGAGGTAAAAAACAAAGCAAGCAAAAAACAAAATAAAACAAGTAGAATAAGCTAAAACAATCTCACAAAAAAAGTTCAAAAAATAGATATAATCACTGTTCAGGCAAATAGCAACAAAAGGACATAGAGAAAAAACTTTTTGGCTAGTGAAGACAAGAAGAGAGAGGTTTGTATGAACTTGTAGTAGGGTATTTGAAATTAGATATATAAGTGGGGTGAAATTTTAACCAGGTAAAGAGAAAGAATATGGAGAATCTAAAGTTGGAAAAGGGAAAGAGAAACAAGACAACAAAATGGGGAAAGTTAGGAGGAAAGTGTTGGCATAAAGGTAGAGTTGAGTTGGAGTAAAATTATGCTAAAGGAAAAATGAAAATAGAATGTAGAACTCTAATTCCAAAGTAAAATAAAGAGAAAACATAATGACACTTGTTTTTTTCCAAAAAGGTAAAATACTAGTAGTAATAATACTAGTTGAAAACAAAAATGTAATAATTATAAAGGTAAAATCAATTGAGGTGGAAAGAAAAAAATAGTCTTTTAATTAAAATATGTAAAAATGAAAAATAAAAAAACAGTTTTGAAAAAAGTAAAAGAAAAAAGTAGAATGGTCATTCACTTCCACTATTATTCTGCTTGGCACTCCTGTTTCCCAGTAGGGAAGGTATTGTAGTTCCCTGTGTTCCACTGTTGGTGTTTTAATCTCTTTATTCTTTTGTGGTTATGCAAGAGTCAATTTGTGCATCATCCACTGGGTGGCAGTGTTTCAGAATTGACTTCTGAGACAAAGCACAGGACCTCTTTACACTGTGCTCAGATCCTGCTACTCTGTGATTCTCAAAACCAGTTTGTGGGGGTTTTGCAGCTGGGACACTGTAATAACTCCCAGGCTGTCCCTCTGCCTCAGGTAAAAAACGAGTCGTTTTCCAGAGCTCCCCTCTGTCAACAGCTCAGAGGGTTTACCTTCACACTTAGGGATCACGCACTGCCCCACCTCCTCGGACCTCTCCAGAGGCAGCTTTCCCGCAGCCCGGCTCCCACAGTGTGCGCGTCTCTGTTCTGCGGGACAGGAGACCTCACCTTATCCCAGGCGAAATCTGACCTTTCTGTGTGCCGTGTGGATCTCTGAATCCGCCGCCTGCATGTCGGCGCCGTTTGGAGAGTGGTGCTCTGGGTCCCCGGCTGTTCGGTGGGTGCCCCAGCCACAGGCTTCAGACCGCCACAGACATCCACCTCCCTCTGCAAAATGGCATGGTGTCCGTGTTCGCGCTGGTGGCTCTGGCCGACAAAAACCCCGTGGCAGTGGGGTTGCCTGGCCAGGAGAGCCCCGTCCAGCAGTTCCCCGCCTTCTCTTGGAGGATAACTGACCCTTAACTTGCCAACAAACACTCCCCCGTGCGACTCTCAGCTGCTCTCTCTCCCTCTGCCCAGTGACAAAGCTCCAGACGCGTCCGTCTATTCCGCTGCCATTTCCAAGCCAGCCTCAATTTCTTTATTGTCTTTCTCCCCAGTGGAATGTAAGCACCATGAAAGAAAGGGAATTTTGCCTGTTTTGTGTGTGTTTTTTTTTCACTGATATCTCAGCACCTAGGACAGTGCCTGGTGTGATCAATAAATAATTTTAGTATGAAGAACTATAATGAAAAATAAAGTAGGATTAAGGCAGTGAAATGAATAATTTGATGCTGTTATGTGGAGGCTTGGGAAAGACCTCTCTTAAGAGGTGGCATCTGAATAAAATGTGAACGAAGGGAAGGAGCAAGCCACACAACTATTAGGGGGAAAAAAGAAGAACAGCAGGGGCAAAGACAGGAGCATTCTTGGCTGGAGTGTAAGCCGCTCAGAAGAGAGTGACAGATTGTGTCAGAAGGATAGCATGAGTCCTGCTAAGGGTCTGGATTTTATTTTCAGTGAAAAATGAAGCTACAGAAGGTTAGGTTGTTTGATTGATTGATGGAGGGATTGATTGCTTTTTAGCAGAGCAATAACACAACTTGACTTTTGCATCACCAGGCTACTGTGTGAAGACTAATTAGTAGCAAAGCAGAAACAGACAGGTAGGAAGACAATGGTCCAGCATTTAGAGTGATGTGAAAACAGTAGGGATGTAAGATTCAGGATAGTTTTTGAAGGCAGAGTTAACAATATTTGTTAAAGGAGTCAATGGATGTGGTAAAAGGGAGATGTCAAGGGAGAATTCAAGGATTTAGGTCAAAGCTACTGTATAAGTGGAGTTGCCATAACTTGTATGGAGAAGACTATAAATGTGTGGCAGATTGGACAAGGGAAGGAGTGGTAGGAAATAAGAGTTCGTTTGGAGCTGATAAATTTGACATGTCTTTATTTAATAGGTATTAAATAGGCAATGGGATTTTTTAGTCTGAGTCTCATGAAAAAGATCAAAGCTAGAAACATAAATTTGGAATTTATAAGTATATATGGTATTTAAAACCATGGTGTAGATCACATCACCAATGGAATTAATAATTAGAATAAAACCCACTAACATTTGCACAGTGTTTTACCTTTTACCAAGCACTTCCACGTCTACTGGAAAATTCTGGGAGTTAAGATTAAAATTCTAAGTTGGGCCAGGCTGGCTTGGTGGTTGAGCGTCAACCTATGAACCAGATGGTCTGATTCCTGGTCAGGGCACATGCCTGGATTGCAGGCTCAATTCTTAGTACGGGTCATGCAGTAGGCAGCTGATCAATGATTATAGAGAATATATCTCTCTATCCTTCTTTCTTTCTCTCTGAAATCAATAAAAAATATATGCTTTTAAAAAATCTAAGTTTAACTTCAAAAGTAAAAGTGATTGAAAGACTAAGAGTGATATCGGAGAGAATGCTGACTGCACAGTGCTCTACAAATGATTGAATTTGAAAAATTAGGTTGTTAAAAACAGTTGGATTCTTTTATTTGTGGGGGAGGACTATAAATATGGGTGAGGAGGGGGCATGAAGAGAGATTAGGTAACTATTATTTTGAGCATAGTGTTTCTGGCACTTTAAGGTAACCAGATGGTGGAGGAAAGGGGGAGGGGCACTTCTGCAAAGCCAGGGCCTATGTATCTTTCAAGAATCCAATCAAATATCACTTCTGCTAGGAAGTCTTCTCCCAGCCTCCTTGTTCTGAGTTAGGGCTCTTCCTGTCTCGTCACAGCTTCCACTGCACACATAGGATTGCCTGTGTACTCATATGTGTCCCACTAAGTTTCTTCATGAAAGAGATTTTGCCTTTCATGTCTCTGCCCTCCTTACTGAGAAAAGTGACACTTGGAGAGATTAAGGAACTAGCCCGAGTAGCTTAGCCTTCTATGCCTTCAACTGTATGACCTTTCCCTTCACAGCACTGTATAGAAAAGTGCTCCTTACACAAATATGCGTCTCTGTGCCTTGCCAGGTGAGTCCTTCCTTGGGCTGTTTGTGGCTGCTCAACAATGAGGCCTATAGGTATTCAATGAAGGAGATAGGTATTCATTCTGCAAATATTTCACTTGCAAATATCAGGTTTCTTCTGATGTCTAAAACAGGCATTTCCAAGACCACTAGAAGTTACCAAATTTTGGAGAAGGATGAGACAGGGAAAAAAGAACTGAACTAATTTCTGCATTGATAAATGATATTCTGCTTATTTCAATTTATTGACTGAAAAAATATGTATCTATATGTATCAAATGCTATTGCAGGCATAAAGCATGCCACAGTAAATGAAGTCTCTGTTTCATGGGATATTTTAGTGGGGGAGAGAGAATATAAGTAAATAAATCCATCCTTAATAAGATGTCAGTTACAGATGCTGTGAACAAACATAAAGCAAAATGAGGGAATATAATACCAAGGAAACCTTTCTGAGAGTGGGACATCTGAACAGATTTAAATCATATGAGGCAAAAAAGAACAAAAACATCAAAGGGCCTCAAGGTGCACTATGCTTGATCTGATAGAGCAGTGGTTGGCAAACCGTGGCTTGCGAGCCACAAGCAGCTCTTTGGCCCCTTGAGTGTGGCTCTTCCACAAAATACCACAGCCTAGGTAGTGTTAGAAGTTTAAGTTTAAAAAATTTGACTCTCAAAAGAAATTTCAATAGTTGTACTGTTGATATTTGGCTCTGTTAACTAATGAGTTTGCCGACTACTATGCTAGAGGAACAATAATAGCAAGGCAACCAGCACAGTTAGGGGACATAGTCGTGGGTTATGCCATTGGGAAGATAGCTGAGAGTGGGCATGGGAGACCATAAGAGCCATAGTAAAACTTCTGGATTTTTTCTAAATGTGATAGGAAACCATTTACAGAGGCATAAAGTAATAAGATTCGTATTTTAAAACATTGTTCAGGCTCCTGTGTTAAGAATAGACTGTCCAGCAGTCCAGGGGGTAGGGGTCGGGAGAGACCAGTTAGGATGCTATTAGAGTCATCCGGAAAGGGACCCTGCTAGCTGGGACTAGAATAATACCACTGGGAATAGTGAGAAGTAGGTAGGTTAAGTATATATTTTGGAGGAAGCCATGAACTGGCCGATGGATTTTTGGACACTGGGAGTAAAAAGAGGGAGAAATCAAAGATGATGCTGAAGTTTTTGTCATGAATGGTAGTTCCAATTACTGAGATAGAGAAGACTCAGGAAGAAGCAGTTTTGTACACAGTAGATTTAAAAGGACTTATGGGACATTCTGGTGTTATAGTTGAGCCTGAAGCTTAAAGAGAGATTATTCCTAGAGATAATCTCTAGGTTGAGAGTCATTGATATATGAATAGTGTTGAATTCCATGAGAGTAGATGAGATCATCTATGGAGTAAGTATCATGGGGAAGAGGAAATGTCCCAGAAAAGGGATACAGGAGAGGAAACTAGAGGAAGCAAGCAGTGAGATAGAAAACCAGGAGAATGTGGTGTCCTGGAAACCAAGTAAAGAAATTGCTTGAGGGAGATACCAGTTAACCATGTAAGATGATGCTAAAGTCATTCTCCATGGTCATGTGAAATTCACTTAACTTGGATAGAGGGTATCTTGCCTTCAGTGTATGAACATCCGGATACCAAATTTACAGCTTTCCCCCACATTGGCCTAAGATACAGATACAGATACAGATACAGATACAATGTGTTCACAGGAGTTAATCAATCTTATCATTAGACCAAAAGTAGACAAGAGCCTCCATAGCAAAGGTGAGATCAGCTGAAAAAAAGAAAATAAAGTCAATGATCTTCTTGATACTCTCACTTTCTCTAAACCGGTAGCTTGGATACTTCCCTGAACCAGTTTTTACATTATCAAATAGCATAGTCAACTTACAGAGATGTTAAAATACTGTACCAAAAAAAAGTCATAGAGAAGAAAGAGTATAGGCAGAAAGATAAAGTAACATGAGGGTTATTATTTTGTCTTTGACATAAAAAAGATATTCAACAGAGATAAAATGGGTTTCTAAGTTCCTTAATGAGGGAACCATGCCTTATAGCCTCCTAGAACTTAGCATAGTGCTGAGCACATAGCAGAGGCTTGACAAATGTGTGTTGGTTAGTTGGTTGGCTGATTAAGGAAATAGTTCAGTACATTAGTAAGAAGGTAAAAAGAGAAAGACTATATTTCCTAAGTGTTTTCAAACTTGTCCTAAGATCTTCTTTAGGCAGAAAACATTTCCAAATGTGAAATTTATTTATTCAACAAACATTATAAGTCCCTTATAGTGTTACACTCTGTACAAAATAAATAAGTGGACAGACTGGATTTAATACCTTTAGAATTTCTAGGCATTGAAAAGATAATGGTCCTCTTATGGAAATCAAAATAAAAACTATGCTAAATAATGAAAGTAGGATGAAAACACCTAACGAAGTTTCGGTTTTCTCCTTGATGACTATTTTGATGTCCTCTTTCTTGAAATATATAAAAATTATATGTTGCCGAGACCAGTTTGGCTCAGTGGATAAAGCGTCGGCCTGCGGACTGAAAGGTCCCAGGTTCGATTCCGGTCAGGGGCACATCTCCAGTGTGGGGTGTGCAGGAGGCGGCTGATCGATGTCTCTCTCTCATTGATGTTTCTAACTTTCTATCCCTCTCCCTTCCTCTCTGTGAAAAATCAATAAAATATATTTTTTAAAAATTATATGTTAATAAAAATTAATTTTTCCCAAATTTTATGTCAGAAGTACTATGCTTAGCCCATTGGTTAATTCAGAATCTTTTAGTAAAATTACAGTGTGATAAGAATGACACATAATTAAAATATCTACAAAGTACTAATGAAACATAGATAAAATGGCATACTGTCTAGATAATTAAAAATAAAACAGGAAAAGTGAAAGCACTGAATAAAAGAGATATGTGTATTGCCATAGAATTTAAACAGTACATAATTACTTTAATTTTGAATTAACATTATTATTCTATCTACATTGATATTTAATAGGAAGATAAAAATAATGGATTAAATATGGAATAAAGATTGATTTTATTAAACATTATTTTTCCTGTAAGCTATTATTACACTGTCATGTTACATTTATGTATTGAATCTGCCTGACTCATGATAGATAAATTCATACTGAAATGATCCAACCCATGGAATGAACAAAACATTGCTGGATTTATAGTTTCCTCTTCAGTTTATTTAATGGTTTCATGAATTTGGGACAAAAGGCCCACATTCAAAATTCAGCCACTTGAATTTATCTTGCACGTTTATTTCAGAGAGAAGGAGATTGTGTTATTCATAGTCGTTTCCCCTTTTCTATTGTCTGAATGATAATTTGTATACCTTTGTCTTTGTTAACTCTAAAGTACACCCTATTAGGAAGATGTACTAGACACCTCCTGGTTCTCTTGATGCTGAATCTATCAAAGTTGTCAATTAGTACCTATATCCATTCTCCTTAAAATAGATTAACTTCTTTTTTAAAAAATATGTTTTTATTTATTTTAGGAAGAGAGAGAGAAACTTTGATGTGAGAGAGTGAGAGAGGAACATCGAACAACTGCCTCATAAACATGCTAACCCTCCCTGCATAAACACACACACACACACACAATTGGGAATCAAGCTCACAACCAGGCCAGGTATCCTGACCAGGAATCAAACAGTGACCTTTTGGAATATGGGATGCTGCTCAACAAACTAAGCGACACTAGCCAGGGCTAGATTAGCTTCTTATATAACAAAACATTTAATACACACACACACACACACACACACACACACACAGAAAAAAAAATTCTCTGTAAAAACTAACACTTTTAATTGATTGCTTTTAAACCAAAATGACTATTCTAGCTAAATTATGATTACTATGTAGTTTTAGTCTATATTACAATCCTGCCTTATATCCTTAGAGAATATATTGATGAAAGATCATTCAGATGACTTTAATAACTATTTAATTATTTAGTAGACATATGCAGGTTCCCTGAATGATTCAGGAATACAGATTTTTGAAGCTAAAACTTCTCCTTGCTATTTTTACCACACCCTTTCATGCTGCCTGTCTAATACGGTAGGCTTGACCTCAAGTCTTGACAGATTGTCTGTTCTAGCTCCCTTATTCTTTCTTGGTTTGCTTGATATGCTCCTTCTCCACTATAGCCAATTATTTCCTACTGGATACTAGACCCTCCTTCTTACAAACACCTTACACTTAGGCTGCCTCTCTCCACAACTTTTCTGCTTGCTGAATGTCAGTCTGGACTAATAGTATGTTTGTCTACCCCATTTCTCAAGTTAGGACCTAGACACTGCTTTTCCAAAATTTCTCCTCTCTTAACTCCATATTCAGGAAGCTTTGACAATTCCGTTTAAGAAATCCTCTCACTTCTTAGATCCTACCTTTGTCATGGTTTAGGACCTCATTGTTTCTTCCCTCATTCTATATTGGAATGGAATAGGGATTTGTAAAATATCTGACGCCCCTAGTAAATATTGAGCCTATTATGTGCAAGAATAATATTTCAATGAAGTGTAGATATTTGTAATCTCCTTTAAATTCTTTTAAGAATAAGACAGAATATAGAGGAAGGGAAAGTGGGAGGGAGAGAGAAAAGGGAGGAAGAAGGAAGAGGAGGAGAAGAAGAAGGAGAGGAGAATAAATTATATTCCTTTGAGTATAGAGAGTGGCTTTCAAATATTTTTTTTACTTGACCCACAATAAAAATACATTTTACACCATGACACACACACCCCTAATATAAAAAGTTTCGCAGGATGGTGCTTAGCTTACTAATGCAGTGCACTATGTTCTATTATTTTTAACACTACTATTGAACTCCTAAATTGATTTCTAGAGCAGTGGTAGATTGGAACTACTTAGGGAATTTTAAGAATATATAATCATGCCTGAGTTCCAGCCCCAGAGATTCTGATTGAATTGTCATGAGATGTGGCCTACTCATAGAAAGGTTTAAAAGCTGTCCAGGTATTTTTAATGTGCAAGCTGAGATATTAACTGTGGGTCTGGAACTTTGCTCAAAGTTTGACTCATAAGCAGGGGCATTGGCATCACCTGGGAGTTTGTTAGAAATGCAGACTCAGCCTTATTCCAGCTATCCTAAGAGAAACTGCATTTATCTTGTAAATCCTATAAAAATTATTTTTTGTAAAAATTGTACGTATTTGTGGTGTATAAATATAGTATACTATATAGTAAAATTATAACTATAGTCAAACTAATTTATAATTACCATTTCCTCTCCTCCCACAGTTGCCTCTTTTCTGTGTTTGCTTATAATTTTTAGTATTTTTTAAAAGTGCTTGAAATTCAGTGTTAAAATATGACTCAAGTGTGAAGACTCTGGAAATGAAGCAGGATTTTAACAATAAAAACAACATACCTTTGATTTGACAGTATGACATAAAGGGAAAAGGCTCATTTTCGGTCCTGATACATTTTTAACTAGTAATAATAACATAATTTGACATATAAAAGGAAGTTTTTATCTTTTCAAAATGTTCAGTTTTCCCTGTTCATTTTAAAACTTGATACAATTTACATAGAATGAATGAACATATAATTTAGTCAGCCTAGAGAAATACATACACCCTATATTAGACCACGTAAGTCAAAACATTAAATATTTTTCTTTTCCTAGAAAGCATTCTTGTGCCCTCTTCTAGTCAATCTACACCTCACAAAGGCAATTCCTGCTCTGATTTTATTGCCATACATCAGATTTGTCTGGTCTGGAACTTCATATCAATGGAATATCCTATCTAATAAAGAGAAACACGCAAATTAACCTACCTCCACTACACCCACAAGCCATACCAACAAGACACATCAGGAGCAAGTATGCAAATTAACCCAACCAAGATGGCAGTTGATTTGCATATCCTGGTGCAGAGTGAAGACTGAGGACAACATTGAAGGAAGCCAAGTGCTGCAGAAGGGAGGGAAGTTGCAGAGAAGCAAGCAAGTGGGGCTGCAGAGAAGGGAGGGAAGCAAGCGGGGCAGCAGACCACCACAGGAAGCCCTATTCCTGCAGGAATCTTCCTGCAATGGGCCTCTAGTAAAATATATTTAAGAATATATGATGGTTTACATACCAAGAGTTTATTATTTTATATTACTAAGTAATATTCTGTTGTATGACTATGCCACAATTTGTGTACTATGACCAAAGCTGTTATAAACATTCTTGTTGATATAAAAAATAAAAAGAAAATTAACAAGATGACCAGTTGATTTGCATGCACCTTAAAGTTTAAGAAGCACTGCTGAGCTTACAGCACCAGAGAACGTTAAATGTATTGGTTAGCAGTGCAGGCTATGAATTACTAATCTCTTACCAACCTTCAGTTTACCCATTTCCCAAACAAGGACATGACAGTATTATTTTCAATAACAGCGACAGTATCCTCTCCATAGGGTTCAGATTATTCACATGAAAGGCTGTACACAATTCCTGGTACAGAGCCTGGCCTATAACAGGGACCTATTTTTTTTATCCCCAGTCCCAGCAAAATGACTGGCAAATAGTAGGTAGACATTCAAAAAATGAAGGCTTCTCAGAAAAATGTGAGCTGTACTTATCTTAGCCCAAACACTGATGAAGGTGTGAGCACACTAATAAAGGTGCATTTGTCACAAGTTCCTGGGGATCCAGCAGCCTAGATTAGAGAGCAACTGAAGAATAAAACTGCACAGTTCTCTACTTTAAAATAGAATTGGTAATTTTTTTCTTTTCAGTTTTAAAATGTCAAAAGAGAACTAGAAATTGACTCTTAAGAAGGACATTTAGTCAGTAAGAATCTAGGCTGAACATCAGACTTAAAACCATAGCAACCAGATGAATTATTTCCTAAATTAATGTCGCCTGGGGCATCTTGGCTGCAGCTAGGAAAGAGAAGAGCAAAGCCAGGTAGAAACTGGCAAACCCAAATTGATAGGCATGAGCCAGGGGAAGGGGGCCTGACTGTGCAGATTCCCTCTGAGTGGGGAGAAAGTCAGTCATTGTGTGTGTGTGTGTGTGTGTGTGTGTGCACGCACACGCGTGAACACAGACAATGCAGAGAAAATTCTTGCTCTATTTGCTCAATGGCAGGAACTGTCTTTAAATGAGACAGTGCTTAACTACTGTCAATAGGGAGATTAAAAACTAAAAAGCTTACAACTGGCCTCACATAGGACACCTGAAGGAGTCATCAAATCAACAGCAGTCCTAAACACCAGCTGAAAAATGGTGAGTTTGCAGGTTTTGGAATTTGAGCTGAAATTTGGCTTCTGGGAATTTGAGCTGAAAGCAGAATGCTCCAGGAGAGGGCAAATTATAGCAATGTGCAGGATGGGAGCAATATTCACTTTATTCTATAAAAGTTATAACAATCTTCCTAATGAGAGATGGTATATGGAAATTCCATAAAATGTTTGCAGTAGTATTGATGGTACGAGAACAACTTTAAAACTTAATAAGTTGTGTAAGGAGACAAACTCATCTTTAATTTCATACCACTTATAGCGTGGAGTCCCCACGCTATACTCTTTTGAAAGGCCAATGGAGCAGTGCCATTTATCTTGCCAAGACCTTCCATTAGGACCAATTTGGCCAACTATGACACATGGCCAAATCTGGCCCACTGCCTGTTTTAATAAAGTTTTATTGGAATAGCTGAACTCATTCAATCACATAAAGTCGTAGACTACCTTTGTGCTATAGTGGCAGAGTTGAGTAGTTGCTACAGAGACCATAGAGCACGTAAAGCTGAACTTACTTGCTCTCTGGCTTTTTCCAGACAAAGTTTGCTGAACCTTGCCTTACACTACAAGCTTTCGAGAAGCTTGTGGACTTTGTGGATATCTAATTTTCTGTTCACAATTCTTAATCCAGTTCTGTGCTTGATTAGGTAGTAAATTTGTTTTATAAAAGTTCTTTTAATAGGATTTTGTGACTCAAATGAAATCTTTTTCTGAAATACAATAGTGCAAATTGATTTGATAAAGTTAGCTCAATTAGGATACTTAGCTAAAAAATCCTCTTGATTTCTATCCTTGTTGATTAAAAAAATAAAATAAAAAGGAAAACCCCTAATGTCTGTTTGATTTTCAGCCTTAATAAGTAGATATCAGTGGAAATAATATCAATGAAAATAATGTAGAAGTTTAGGCTTCTACATTAACTTAAGTGCTGGATTTTCTTTAAAAATAATTTTCCTAGCCTAATAATGTGTTGTCTTAATGTTTGGATATTCTAACATATAAGCACAGAGAAAAAGTTTTTCTGAAATTTAGAGTCTCAAGAGTCAGAGTTTGAAACCACTTTGTTTTCTGAGCATTTTTCTATAAGGAATGCCAGGACAAAGTACATGCTATTCTGCACCACAGTCTGTTAATTGTTTTCAAGAGAATAATAACAAGCCATCCTTGAAAAGAATGGCTGGCAATGGAATTAGCTCTAGACACTTCAAGTTAAGATTTCCCAAGAAACAAGGTCAGTCTGATAATATGTCAAACACATCGTTTATTAACCTGAATAATACAATATAGCTATAAAGTTTGAAGTGCACGGTGTCCTGGCCTCTGTATTTAAATGTTTTATTAAAATTTCATGTCTATAATAAATGACTTCAGATTTTGTGTTTCTCTGAAAGGGTATTTTAAATTTAATAAAAGCAATACCCTCCAAATTGTATGGGAGAGAATGGCTATGAAGTTATTTTATAGAATCATGACCTACCTTGAGTTTTACTCAGAGAACTGATTAAATCATAGATCAGCATCTTCTATGGACTATGTATCTATTCCAAAGTGTTTATTGCTGTAGTTTATAGTATCTGCAACTGACCTAAAAGCAATAAATCTGTTTCAGCAAAGTAACCCAAAGTCCTCTGTTAAAGTAATTTTTGAAAGCCAGTGAATATTTATTCTATTTTATTCATGTTAGTTTACCATAAGTAGGGGAAATTGGTGGAAAAGATAACCTGTGTCCCATGTTAAAATTCAGGAATCAATTTTTTTATTATTTTTTTACCTAAAGATAACCAATGCTACAATGTAGTAATGTGTAATTTTTAACTGGCAAGTAAATTAAGATTGTATAAGACATTGAGATAAAAATGTAAACATAAATACATAGACATGCATATATATTAAATGGCACAGTTTGTCATAATTTACTTACAAAGCAGTAGACTTAGCTAAACCAGTTAGAATGGCTTAAAGTATCCCCTAGGCAAATGTTTTCAAACTATATCTAATCTAAACTAGTCAGCCCTAGCCAGTTTGGCTCAGTGGATTGAGCATCAGCCTGCGGATCAAACGGTCCCAGGTTCAATTCCAGTCAAGGGCAAGTACTAGGTGTACCAGTTAATAATGCAGATTTCATAATCAAAGAAAACACAATAATTTCAAGAGAAACATCAAAAGTGATGTCCATTGCTAGCTACACATTTCCCTATCAGGTAATTTGTGGATACCGTCCCAATTGAACTTTTCTTGTTTTGAGGCAAACCATTCAGAGACCCAATTTTCCACTTTTTCGTATGTTTTGAAGTGCTGCTCAGAAAGTGAGTGTGTCATCAATAGGAACAAGTGGTAATCTGAAGGAGCAAGGTCTGGTGAATACAGCCAGTGGGTTAATACTTCCCAGGTAAGATCTTTTAACGTGTCCTTAACTGGTTTTGAACTGTGTGATGGTGCATTATCATGAAGCAAAATTACTTTGCCATGTCTTCTGGCACATTCTGGTCATTTCATGATCAAAACATGGTTCATATTGATTATTTGTTGTTGGTAGCAATCAGTATTAATGGTTTCACCTGTTTTTAGAAGTTCATAATATACCGCAGCTTCCTGATCTCACCAAACGCAGAACATTGTCTTCTTTCCAAAGCAATTTGGCCTTGCAGTCGATGTTGTTGGTTGACCTGGATCAACTCATGATAATGTGCATTTGGGATTCTCAAAATAAATCCACTTTTCATCGCTAGTCACAATTTGATGCAAAAAGACTTTCTTTCGTGTAATTGAAGCATTTTACTGATGACTTTTTGGTTTACCATTTCTCTTTCATTCAGTTGATGTGGCACCCATTTTTCTTCCATTAAAATCTTTCCCATTGTTTGTAAAAGATCAGAAATTGTTTGCTAAGCAAAGTTTATTCCTTCTGTAAGTTGTTGTTAAGTTTGACATGCATCTTCATCCAATAATGCTTGTAATTGTTGGTCTTCAAATTTTTTCGTTTGACCTCGACATTCTTTGTCTTTCACATCAAAATCATCACTTGTAAATCCTTTAAACCAGCATTCACAAGTACCTTGCTATAGAGCATGTTCACCATAAGCTTCTTGGAGTATTCAGCAGCACTTTTCTTCAAACTAAAGTAATGAATTAAAACTTCCCACAAATGCTCTTTGATTGGCACAAAATTCGACATTTTTAAGCATAAAAATATCTATATGTTAATAACACCTTCAGCAAATTTGATATATGAATTTTTAAGCTTGTCAATACAACAAAACAGCATACATATCAAATTGCATATATATCAACGTATGTGTAACTCCATCCATTGAAAAAAATCCGCATTATTAACTGGTATACCTAGTATCTTGGCTGCAGACTCCTTCCCAGCCTGGTAGGGGCTCATGCAAGAGGCAACCAATAAATGTGTTTCTCTCACATCAGTGTTTCTCTCTGTCTTTCCCTCTCTCTTCTACTCTCCCTAAAAATCAATGGGGGAAAATCCTCAGGTAAGGATTAACAATAAATAAATAATTTACATTAGTCAGACATAAGCTGTAGGTCTATGTGCTTGGCTGAGGGATCCAATGCCACAATTTGAGTCAACAAGAGATATAATCCCAAGATTGAGAACTGTGATTAAAACCAAAACATGTGACTTGATGCGAGGGTTATGCTGTATTGTCAGTAAAAGAGAGTGTGCCATCAATAGGAACAAGTCAACTAATAAAATCAAGGAGTGTGAAACCACCTCCCCTGTCACATAATCCCTGCCCCAGTCACTGACCATCATCTCCATCTTTGTTTTCTTCAACAAGTTGAATGAATGTGTTTAAATAGGTAACACTATGTAATGTCAGAAATGAGAGATCAGTGTTACTCTTCTCAGTCACTTTTGAGCTTTGGTCTATCAGTCAGTGTTCTCCAGAGAAAGAGAATTCATAAAAACTGGCTTATGAAAACTGTGGGACCTGATAAATTCAAAATCCAGAGGGCAGTCATCAGACTGGAAACCCTTGGGCAGGAGCTAATGTTTGTCTTGAGGCAGAATATCTTCTTCCTCAGGGAAATCTCAGTTTTGCTCTTAATACCTTTCAACTGATTGCATGAGGTCCACTCAGATGATCGAGAGTAATCTCCTTTACTTAAAGTCACTGCTTATAGATTTTAACCACATTTACAAAACACTTTCACTGCCATGATGAGATTAATGTTTAATTGATTAACTGAGTGCTATAGTCTAGCCAAGTTGAAACATAAAGCTAAACACCATAGTCACCTAAAAAAAAATTCTTCTACATCTGTGTTTGTGTAGCAATCTATTCTTTAATTTGTATTTCTTAAGAGACTTTATAAAAGCCATAGAGATCAAGACCTACAAAACACAAGTTGAGGAATTTGGTCAATTATTGAATTATTTAAATGATAAGCATTTGTTTATCTGAATTAGTAAGACAGACAACCTCAGTTCTCTCTATTTCTCTCTTATTCCTAAACTTGGCCCTAGGAAAAGCAGGGCTATGAAATCACCAGCTAATTAATGATGCTCTGTATAATGGTATGGAACACTGGAAAACATTGAAATGCAGAATTTATTTTTTTTTTTGCCATACTTTTCTGTCATTGATCCACTTCCCCAAATAACAGTTTCTCACCCTATATTGCTGAGTTAATGAATTGAGTTTTTCTATAAATCAAGGTGAAGGTAAAATTGTATTATTGCTCCTGGTATTCTTTGTTTTCCCCTCTAGAGTGAAAAAGAAAAATGTCCTTTCTTCCTTCTAAAGCTAAAATTCTAGATAACTGTTAAAATTCATATTCTCTGATCTTTACCAGTATTTTAAGTTTCTTTCCCACATCCTTCTCCTCTTCTCTCCTCTCTGCCTGTTCCTTTTAGTTCCTTTTCTATTTATTTCCTGCCTTTGCTTACCAGAATTCCTAAATGTAGTGGGTAGACAACTATTGTGTCTACTTTCTCACTGGGCTACTCCCTATCCTGTTTCCTCTACTATTATCTCCACTAAAACTAAACTTAGAAATGTCCCCGAGGTCCCCCACTGGTGAAATCAAGGGCCACTCTCTGACCTGATGTTCTATTCTTGTCACATTGGAAACAGATGACGAGCCCTCCTCAAATGACATCCTTCACTGGCTCTCGCCTACCATCTCTTTTTTCCTATTTCTTTCATTGTCTCTCTTTCTTGAGAGTAACCCTCTAGAGTTAACACCATTTCTCAAAACTCTTTGTCCCTTTGGACAGCTCTTCTTTCAATAGCTCATGCCTCTTAAATTGTTGCACAGCTACTAATTTTTGCATTTAACAAATGCTCTTGAGCCTTTACTTTGTGTCATTGCCATACTTGATGCCCACTAAATACATAAGAAATAACATAGCTATTTTCTATTTTATTCCAAAGAGAAAAGGTTAACATCTTCTGCTTTTTATTTTATTTTGTTTGGTACTTTTGTGAGCACTGGTTATCAATATAATAAAAACCCAGTGGTCATAACACCATAATGGACAAAGACTGGTCACCAGGAGGCTGCGTGCACAGCGACATGCACGCAGGTATGGGGTCTGCGAGCACGGCAAGGTGTGCATGAGTGGGTGGAGCCACGTGATTTCATGCACTGGGCTTCTAGTTTTTAATATTTCACTGAAATATTAAAAATGAGTCATGCATTTACCCATCATGAATGTATGTTCATTTTCTTTGCTAGTTTAATTTATACTTCATAATACATAGGTTAGGAATTATATCTTAATCATCTTTGTATCTGCTGGGCTCTTCCCAAAAGAATTGGTAGAGATCCTATAAATATTTACTGAATGAATACTAAAGCATTAAATTATTATCTTATGACTAAAATATACATCAGTTTAATGTGAGTTACACTGGTTGATTCATGCTAATTAAAAACTCTGATTAGTAATTAAATTAGTGAAAATAGAAGAACTAATTAGTTACTACTTAATAAAAATTTGAAGTTGAAAAATCATCTTAAATACAAAATCGATAAAGAAGTAACAAAGAGATTTCTGGGGGTGAAAGCTGAAGACCTCGGATTCTATACTCTTGACTCCAAATGTTCATCTCTAGCCCAACACCTCTGCAAGTCTACTGACCTCTCCACTAGAATGTACCAAGCACAAATCACAACCTATCTTATTCTCTTCTACCATGAATTTTCACACCCATCAATGACATGACCATTCTCACAGTAACAAGATTAAGATTTTAAATATTTCTATAATTTATAAGATATTGAAATTAAAGGTATTTTATATTTCATACCCTTAGGATGTGTAAGATACTTCACAACTACATTAATCTTTTGCAAGATTCAATTAACCTATTAGTAATTTAAATTATTTTTTAAAATAATGTTTTAATGCATTCTTCCTTGTTAGAAAAATTAATAAAGATCCTATGAGAAAATTTTGACTGAACCAAAAAAAAAATATTTAATTAAATTGAAGAGATACTCAAGTTTATTTTTAGTATTCTCTTTGCCTTCACACAAACACAATTCAGTCTTTTAGTGCTATATTTCTCTACAAAGCAGGTAGATAATTACATGTTTAGTAGGTGAATAAATTTAAGAACCTTCAATCAAACCCATAGGGAAAATTTTCATGTGAGCTAGAACTTGCAAATAAAATTAAGACAAATATAAAAGACATTTCATAGAAAAATAATATCTGAGATTGTTTCTATTTCCTATCATTTCAGAGGTAAGTCTGAATCTTAATTAATATTTTTCCAACATCCTGAATCAAATATTTTATGCTGAAAAAATTATTGAAAGATTGGCTAGCAAACTTTTTTTTTGTGTGTGTGTGTTACATGTATACATATCTCCCCATTGCCCCCCTCCCTCCCAGGCATACCCCAACCCCCAAGTGTCTGTGTTCATTGATTATGCTTATATGCATAGATACAAGTCCTTTGATTGATCTCTTATCTACCCCACTTCTCCTTAATCTTCCTGCTATAATTTCACAGTCTGTTTGATGCTTTACTGCCTCTGTACCTATCATTTTGTTCATCAGTTTACAATGTTCTTTATTATCCACAAATGAGTGAGATCATGTGGTGCTTCTCCTTCATTGACTGGCTTATTTCACTAAGCATAAGGATCTCCAGTTCCATCCAGGTTGCTGCAAATAGTAAGAGTTCCTTCTTTTTAATGGCAGCATAGAATTCCATTGTGTAGATGTACCACAGTTTTCTGATCCACTCATCTCCTGACGGGCAGCTAGGCTGTTTCCAAATTGTAGCTATAGTGAATTAGGCTGCTATGAACATAGGGGTGCATAAATCCTTTCTGATTGGTGTTTGTGATTTCTTAGGATAAATTCCTAAGAGTGGGATTACAGGTTCAAATGGGAGATCCATTTTTAGTTTTTTGAGGAAACTCCATACTGTTCTCCACAGTGGCTGCGCCAGTCTGCATTCCCACCAACAGTGAACAAGGGTTCCTTTTTCTCCGCATCCTCGACAACACTTGTCATCTGTTGATTTGTTGATGATTGCCATTCTGACAGGTGTAAGATGGATTTGCATTGTTTTGATTTGCATCTCTCGGATAATTAGTGACTTTGAATATGTTTTCATGTGTCTCTTGGCCTTCCTTCTGTCGTCTTTCGAAAAGGTTCTATTTAGGTCTGTTGCCCATTTTTTTATTAGATCATTTATCTTCCTTTTATTAAGTTATATAAGTTCGCTGTAGATTTTGGAGATTAAACCTTTATCAGTGATAACATTTGCAAATATGTTCTCCCATACAGTGATCTTTCTTGTTGTTTTGCTGATGGTTTCTGTTGCTGTGCAAAAGCTTTTTATTTTGATGTAGTCCCATTTGTTTATTTTTTCTTTAGCTTCCATTGCCTTTGGAACAGTATCAGTGAAGAAGTACTTTCGGCATATGTCTGAGATTGTTTTGCCTGTGGATTCCTCTAATATTTTTATGGTTTCCCTTCTAATGTTTAAGTCCTGTATCCATTTTGAGTTTATTTTTGTATTTGGTGTAAGTTGGTGGTACAGTTTCATTTTTTTGCATGTATCTGTCCAATTTTCCCAACACCATTTGTTGAAGAGGCTATCTTGACTCCATTGTATGTTCATGCCTCCTTTGTCAAATATTAGTTGAGCATAGTGGTTTGGGTGGATATCTGGGTTCTCTATTCTATTCCATTGGTCTATATGTCTGTTCTTGTGCCAGCACCGGGTTGTTTTGAGAACAGTTGCTTTGTACTTTAGCTTGAAATCTGGTATTGAGATTCCACCTACTTTATTCTTCTTTCTCAGAATTGCTGTGGCTATTCGTGGTCTTTTTTTGTTCCAGATGAATCTATGAAGAATTCTTTCTATGTCTGTGAAGTATGTCATTGGTATTTTAATGGGTAGTGCATTGAATCTATAGATTGCTTTGGGTAGTATGGACATTTTAATGATGTTGATTCTCCCAATCCATGAGCACGGTATGCTCTTCCATCTGTTAACATCTTCCTCTATCTCTTTTTTCAGTGTTCTATAGCTTTCTACATGTAGGTCTTTTACCTCTTTAGTTAGGTTTATTCCTAGGTATCTTAATTTTTTGGTATGATGGTAAATGGGATTGTTTTTTGAGTCTCTCTTTCTGTAATTTTACTATTAGTGTATAGAAATGCCACAGATTTCTTGGCATTAATTTTGTATCCTGCTACATTGCCGAATTCATTTATTAAGTCTATTCATTTTTGGATGGAGTCCTTCAGGTTTTTTATGCACAGTATCATGTCATCTGCAAATAAGGACTGCTTTACTTCTTTTTTTCCAATTTGGATGCCTTTTATTTCTTCTTCTTGTCTAATTGCAATGGCTAATACTCCCAGTACTATGTCGAACAGGAGAGGTGAGAGTGGGCATTCCCGTCTTGTTCCTGTTCTTAGGGGAAATGGTTTTAGTTTTTGCCCATTGAGTATGATGTTAGCTGTGGGTTTATCATATATGGCTTTTATGATGTTGAGGTATGATTCTTCTATTCCCACTTTGCTGAGAGTTTTTATCAAGAAAGAGTGTTGGATTTTTTCAAATGCTTTTTCTGCATCAATTGATATGACTATGTGATTTTTATCTCTCAATTTGTTTATGTGATGTATCACGTTTATTGATTTGCAGATATTGTACCATCCCTGCATTCCTGGGATGAATCCTACTTGATCATTGTGTATGATCTTCTGATGTACTGATGGATCCGATTTGCTAGAATTTTGTTGAGGATTTTGGCATCTATGTTCATGAGAGATATTGGCCTATAATTCTCTTTCATTGTGTTGTCTTTATCTGGTTTTGGTATTAGGGGGATCCTGGCTTCATAGAAGGTGTTTGGAAGTGTTCCTTCTTCTTGAATGTTTTTGCATAGTCTGAGGAGGATAGATTTTAATTCTTCCTTGAATGTTTGGTAAAACTCTCCTGTGTAGCCATCTGGTCCTGGGCTTTTATTTGCTGGAAGCTTTTTGATGACTGCTTCATTTTCTTCCATAGTTATTGGACTATTGAGATGTTTAGATTCTTCCTGATTGAGTTTTGGATGGTTATATTTTCCTAGGAAAATGTCTATTTCTTGCACGTTGTCCAATGTGTTGGAATAGAGTTGTTCATAGTATTTTTTAACAATTCTTTGTATTTCGGTGGGGTCTGTTGTTATTTCTCCTCCTTCATTTCTGATTTTGTTTATTTAGGTCTTCTCTGTTTGCTTTTTGGTGAATCTAGCTAGAGGTCCATCAATCTTGTTTATCCTTTCAAAGAACCAGCTCTTGGTTTTGTTCATCTTTTGAATTGTTTCTTTGGTCTCCATGTTGTTTATCTCAGCTCTGATCTATTTCCTTCCTTCTGCTTACACTGGGCTTTTTTTGTTGCTCTCTTTCTAGCTCTTTGAGTTGTAGGGTTAGGAAATTTATTACCATTGTTTCGTGTTTTTTGCAGTAGGCTTGTAGGGCTATGAACTTCCCTCTCAAGACTGCTTTCACTGTGTCCCATAAATTTTGTATTGTTGTGTTGTCATTGTCATGCTGTTTTTTATTTCTTCCTTGATATCTTTGGTTGCCCAGTTGTTATTTAATAGCATGCTGTTTAGTCTCCATGTGTTTGATTTCTTTCTATTGTTTTTATTATAGTTGATTTCCAGTTTCATGCCACTGTGGTCTGAGAAAATGCTTTATATGATTTCAATCTTCTTGAATTTGAAGAGACTATTCTTATGACCCAACATATGATCTATCTTTGAAAATGACCCATGTGCACTAGAGAAGAATGTATATTCTGTGGCTTTGGGGTGAAATGTCCTGAAGATGTCAATTAATTCCCTCTAGTCTAGTGAGTCATTTAGGATTGGTGTTTCTTTTCTGATTTTCTGTTTAGAGGATTTGTCCAGTGGTGACAGTGGGGTATTAAAGTCTCCTACTATGATTGTATTGCTGTCAATCTCTTACTTAATATCCTCCAGGAGTTTTTTTATGTATTTATGTGCTCCTATATTGGGTGCATATATGTTTACCAGAGTTATTTCTTCTTGTTGGATTGTTCCCTTTAGTATTATGACGTGGCCTTCTTTATCTCTTGTTATGTCCTTCACTTTGAGATCTAATTTGTCAGATATAAGTATTGCAACCCCAACTTTTTTTCATTTCCATTTGCCTGAAATGCCATCTTCCATCCCTTCACCTTCAATCTGTGTGCATCTCTTTTCCTGAGGTGGGTTTCTTGCGGACAGCAGATATATGGATCATGTTTTCTTATCCAATCGGTTACCCTATGTCTTTTGATTGGAGCATTTTAACCATTTACATTTAAAGTTATTATTGATAAGTACTTATCTGTCGCCATTTTTAGTCTTTACCCCTGAGTTCCTTCTTTGCTTCCTATTTCTTTTTATTACAGCAGACCCTTTAACATTTCTTGCATTGCTGGTTTGGTGGTACTATAATCCCTTAGCCCTTTTTTGTCTGTGAAGCTTCTGATTTCACCTTCAATTTTGATTGGAAGTCTTGCAGGGTACAGTATTCTTCGATTCAGACCCTTCCTTTGCATGCCTTTGTATAGTTCATTCCATTCCCTTCTGGCCTGATGAGTTTCTGTTGAGAAATCAGTAGCTAGTCTTAGGGGGTTCCTTTGTAGGTAACATTCTGTTTCTCGCTAGCTGCTTTTAAGATTCTTACTTTGTCGTCGGTTTTTGCCAATTTAATTATAATGTGCCTTGGTGTCGGTTCGTTGGGGTTCATTTTGCTAATGACTGTGTGAGCTTCTTGGATTTGTGTGGGTTTTTTCTTTCCTGTATTGGGGAAATTTTCTGTCATTATTTCTTCAAACAAGTTCTTTAATCCGTGCTCAGTTTCCACTCTTTCTGGGACTCCAATTATGCAGATGTTGTTTTGTTTCGTGTTATCCCAAAGATCCTTTAGGCTCTCCTCTTGCTTTTTAACTTTTTTTTCTAGAAGCTGCTGTACTTGGGTGTTTTTTCCTACAGTGTCTTCTAGCTCACTGATGTGGTACTCTGCTTCTTCTAGTCTACTTTTGATGCTTTCTATTGAGTTCTTTATAGCAGTGATGTCATTTTTCATTTCTTCTTGATTACTCTGCATTTCTTCTAGGTTCTTCCGCATTTCTTCTTGCTGCTTCTTCATTTCCTCTTGGGTCTTCTTCATTTCCTCTTGGCTCTTACTCACATTGTCAATTTTGTCTTCCATTCTTTTCATCCACCTTATGATCATTTCTCTGAACTCTTTCTCTGGCAGGCTTATTTCTGCTTCTATTTAGTTTACTTCCTTTTCTGGTGAAACTTGCCTTTCTTTCTTATGTGGGCTGTTTCTTTTTCTGCCCATGGTCTTTCTTCTCCGGTGTCTGGTTATGTAGTTCTCTCTCCTACGTTGATTGAAAGGCATAGACTACAACACGACCAGGTACAACATAGAAGGCACTTATCCCACGCGAAATCTGACTTTTCCATGTGCCGTGTGGATCTCCTCTGAGTCTGTGTGTCTGTGCCAATTGGAGAGCAGTGTTTTGGGTCCCAGCTGTTCAGTGAGTTCTTCAGCCACAGCTTTCAGACCGCCGCAGACATCCACCTCCCTCTGCAAGATGGCGCGGTCTTCGTGTTCACGCTGGTGGCTCCGGCAGACAAAAACCCCGTGGCAGTGGGGCTGCCTGGCCAGGAGAGCCCCGTCCAGCAGTCCCCCACCTTCTCCTAGAAGATAACTGACTCTTAACTTGCCAACAAACACTCCCAGTGGAACTCTCAGCTGCTCTCTCTCCCTCTGCCCAGCGACAAAGCTCCAGACGCATCTGTCTACTCTGCCGCCATTTTTCCTCCAGCTAGCAAACTTTTGATGTCATTGTAAATATTTATGATCTGCTGAGTGTATTTTTATTTTATTCACTCGAGGCCTAATGCATAAATTTGTGCACAGGTGGGGTCTCTTGGGCTGAAACCTACAGTCCAACGCCACCTGCATCTCCTACCAGTCACTCCCACTCATCCTGGCCCCACTGTGCCTGCCACGGGCTCTTGCCTAATCAATCCTGCCCAATCATTCCAGATCAGGAGAGGCTCATGCTGCCACAGCAGCACTCTCCAGCCACGAGCCCTGCATTTGGCACCCTTCCAAGAGGAGTGGCCTGAGGGATCAGGCTGAAACAGGCTCTCTGACATCTCAGATAGCAAGAGGGTGTAAGCCAGGCTGCACAATCAGGCCCCGGAGGGATGGTGAGAGGACTCTAGGGCGTGTCCAGCCCATCTCACTCAGTCCTGATTGCCTGGACCTCAGCAGCAAGCTAACCTACTGGACGGAGCATCTGCCTCTGGTGGTCAGTGCACATCATAGCGAGTGGTTGAGCAGCCTTAGCATATCATTAGCATATTATACTTTGATTGGTTGTTTTGTTGTTCTGCCATTGATCTATTTGCACATTACCCTTTTATTATTTAGGATTGATTAGTTTCTTAGATCTTTTGCTTCCAAAGCCAGATATGAAGTATGGCTCTCTGTGTCTGTTTCATGAGTAGAATTCAAAATGGAAATGGGTAGCAATCACATGCCTTCAACAATCATTGGTTACTGTCTATTAAAAAAAGTAATCATATCTGTGTAGCTAAAATTAGAAATACAGCATACAATAAAAGAGATCCAGTATATCTGTTTTATATATTCTAGAATCAGGGAAACTGTTTCATTTACAGTTAGCTAATGAACTAATTGCTCCTTCCATATTTGGGTCCCTTAAAACTATTCACCTTGATTTCAGTTAATTGGGATAAGCAGTTCATCAAAATTCTTCTGCCTTTTAGAATGTACAAAAAACACTTTTCAAAGTTTAAGCTCATAAAATACCTGAAAATGATGGCTAATTATTTATTTGTTGTACTTATTAGATGTTTATGACCTCAGAGTTGTATCCCCAGCAGTCCTCTTTCTTGTAGCTTGGCTTTTTATCCTCATTTTGTTTTCATTTACTTGGGCAAGCTGACTAGCCCATTCAAATTCTGTCACTGGTAATTTTTTCATGTGACCTAGAACTTGTGAATGAAAACAAGGCTAGTGTGCCATGATAAGATATCATGTGTGCCTATATTATGCCAAATATCTGTTCAACTCAGGCAGTCAAAAATTTCAAGTGATTAATGTAGTCTAATTCTTAAGTGCCAAATAAATAGATGAAATGAATCTTGAAATTTTATAAATGTATAGAACCAGACATCCACAGTTAGAACACAAGCCTGAAAGTAACCACAAATACAGCAGAGACAGGGCACCTCTCCTACTTTATATTGGTGGTATGTAGCTTCTCAAACATAACCATGTCTATAAAACAGGGATAGTATATTCTCAATTAGGTTAGTTCAAGGATTAAATGAGATTAAGTCTATAGAGCACTTGGCAGTGTTCTTGGCACATAATTTATAATTCTTAGTACATAAATAATAGCAATAGTTATTAGCCAATTTACTGATTACTCTGTGACCTCTAACAATGCATTTATTTGGTAGAAAAGATTTATTGGGTGGTTTTTACATTATTTAGACCCCTGCCCTCCAAAAATCAAGAGACTATATAAAATTTTCACTTTTCAATTCACTCATCTGGAACTATATGGTTATAATTTTTGCATTTTACTATGATTTATAGGAACTTGAAATAAAGTGCTAATACTACTATTATAAAATTACCAGAGGCCCAGTGTACAAAATTCATGCAGTGGGGGGAGGGGAGGGTGTCCCTCAGCCCAGCCTGCACCCTCTCCAATTTGGGACCCCTCAAGGGATGTCTGACTGCTGGTTTAGGCCCAATCCCTATGAGACATCCCTCTCACAATCCAGGACTGCTGGCTACCAACCACTCACTTGTCTCACTACCCTCCCCTGCCAGCCTGGTTCCCCCTGCAACTGCCCTCCCTTGTAGGGCTGGTTGCCCCCAACTGCCCTCCCCTGTAGGCCTGATTCCCTGCTTCTGTCCTCTTGGCGGCCTGGTTGCTCCCAACTGCCCTCCCCTGCCAACTGGTTGCCTCCAACTGCCCTCCCCTGCTGGTCATTTTGTGGCAGCCATCTTGTGACCACATGGGGGTGGCTATCTTGTGTGAGGGCATGATGGCAATTTGCATATTATCTTTTTGTTATATAGGATTATGAAAATCAAGTTTAAAAAGCAAGAAAAGTTCATTGTTTCTGATTATCATTAATGTTATTTGGCTGAAATGTGAAATGTAGAATAAATCTTAAATGAAAAAATGAACATTTAAATGTGAATATGTCACACATATATTCACATAGATATTTGTTCAATAGTGGTGGTATGAGGGGACAACTTAAAATCTTTGATGATGATTCTTTCCTAACTTATCCAATCA
This sequence comes from Lasiurus cinereus, assembly GCA_011751065.1. Taxonomy (NCBI): domain Eukaryota; kingdom Metazoa; phylum Chordata; class Mammalia; order Chiroptera; family Vespertilionidae; genus Lasiurus; species Lasiurus cinereus. Next base: position 30,163,323 of record JAAGEH010000307.1, read on the forward strand.
GCTTCAGTACAGTTTAATAACTATAACATTGGGAACAGCAGGGAATTACATTATTTTTCTCTGTGCCATTTGTCTGTTGTATCTGAAATTAGAAGAATCTCCCATTGTCTGCAGGGAAATTGCTGCATCTTTTCCTGATATAGTCATCCCCATAAGGATCTGTGTATATAGTATCTATCTAGCATGGGGAGGGGAGTGATGAGATATGCATACTCTATGGAAGATGTTCTGATGTCTAATATTATAAGATATCACACTGATTTCCCTTTCTGTCCTATAAGTCAAAGAAATAATAATTATCTTTCTCTGGATTCCAAAATTTCCAGACATCCAAAGACAATTTTCCTTCCTCTTTGCCATATGTATGAGGATTTGTAATTGGCAATCTCTGGTGTATATGGCCCAATAGGAAGATTGACTCCTTGAAACTTACATAAAATATTGCTCTTTCAGAAACATTTTAGGAAATAAAATCCAAGTTTGAACAATCAAAGTCTGTCTGGGAAGATTCACATCTGGCAAATCTATTTTCCTCTTAATGATTTAGAAGGTCTCTCTCATCAAATCTTGAACTAGAATGTGTACAATATAAAAATACAGTCACATTTTTAGCACTGCATATTTATTCCTTCTACCAGCTATTTGATGAAGCTCAGCAACTTAATTTTGCTCCAGTTCAGAACCCTAACAGAAGAGCTCTGTAGTTTTTCACGTGAAGGGAGAGAAAGAAGAGTTCAATATAATCTAATATGTTACATTACCAGTAAGGATGGTGATTGGCTTGCAATGGAAGCACTAACTAAACTCTTTCCAGAAATATCACATGGAGTGACAGAGATCTAGAGGCAAGAGCTTCTCTGGCTACTCAGCCCTCCCCGCCCGCCCCTGCTAATGTAGACATCCCCACCCCATCTACATATTCAAGCCCAGCACTCAGTTCACATGGGAGCAAATATATATTTTTTTCAAATGCAATTCAAGAAAACAAAGAAACTTTATAGGAGGCAGAAATCAGAAGTGAAATGAATGCACCAATCTTTTTTCCCCTCCCCTCTCTCTCTCTTTGTTATTCATTTTTCTTGCTCCCTCAGAATGTCAGACAATTGACAGTTGCGAGTAGAGTAGAATAAAAAAACTTTTGGAAAGCATGTCTGTGAGCAGCTCTTGCTCCACCCCAGCCAGCTGTCCACCAGCATTTCAGGTGTTGGAGTAAAGTCAGAAGATGGTGATGGGTCATGCTACGCTGCCCTTCAGGAGCCATTTATGTAAAAAGAAAAAAAAAATATATATATATATTATAATTGTTGTTTAGGAATATAGTTAATGCTGTTTGAAAATAAACAGGCACAGTGCCTAATGTCCATGTAAATTAATTACTCTTTTCTACAAGGTACTTCTGTAGCTCAAGATTTCATGGGGAGCACAGGATAACTCTAAAATATTTTTATCTTGCTCTCATAAGATTTTTTTTAAAGGCTTTTGTTTTTATTTTTTTCTGGTGTAATCATTAAGTTCTGTTTAGATACAGGGACCTATTCTCATTTTTAAAGAGTCCCTTTGAAAACCTATTAGTCATTTTTTGGTGTTTAAAATTAATTACATTGTTTTAGAGAAATGGAAAATTCACTACCATTTTACCCTATTGAATTCCTAAAATGCACCATCTATATAGAAGACCTCTGCTCTGGAACTTTGCAAGAAGTGGTCCTTTGTGCTTTCTTTTCTATGGCTCTGCTTAGTTTCAATTCAAAGTGTTGTTTCATCTTTGTCTGGTCAGCAAATAATCAGTGCCTTTAGATTCTCTTAGAATGTGTTTTTTTTCCTTTCCAATAGAGTAAAATGCAAGTGTTTAAATATATCTTACTACTCAATGCGAAACACAAAAGAAATGTAAATAGATATCAGACTAATTCACATCTGCCAGGGAGTAATTGTTGGATGCTTGTTGATTAAGCATAATTTTTTTTTAAATTAGGCATCTGCACTGGGTCACAAAGATGAAATTATAAAATGTGATAAAGTAGTCTTTCATTCTTTTGAGAAATATGTGATTATGCCAACATCTTGGTATCCTTCTGCCTATAGACATTGTTGCAGTAACTGGATGCTTTTACAGAAAATCAAGGAACCTTGGGGTGAAGTCCCAGAGTCCTGTTACTTACCTGTTTAATTGCATCACAGAAATTGCCCAATGCCTTGTATGAATGCAGAAGGAGGGCTTTCCACATTCTCACCAGATGTATAACTGTACCTTAGAAATGATCTTTTCTGACTTCTCCATTTTATATGAAAGAAAACTAGACCAAGAAAAGTTAAATGGGTTACCCACAGTCACACAACTATTGAAATAATTTATACCAGATGCCAGGGTATTTCTCAACATCTAGAAGAGTTCAGGAATCTGGAGGAGGGGCTGTATGTAAATTAATAAAGAAACTAAAAATATAAATTTAGAAGGCATTTTGGGGAGCCAGAGGAGACCTGGCTTCAGTAACCAAGTTCTCTGGAACCCTAGCTTTTTATTAACACAAATTGCCCTAAAGCAAAGCAGATATACATATCAAAGGCAAGGTTTGTTATATAGTAGGCATTGTCAGGTTGGAGGAACTGATCTCAGCTATTCCAGTAGCAGGCAATAATATATGCAGATTTTCAGATGTGGGGAAATGATTTCAGCTATTCCAGCAGGCAATAATATCTATCTTCAGCCCTGCTGAATATCAAAGCCCATCAACCTTTTGAGGACTTCCTGCATTTATTCTGACATGCGGGAATTAGCTTCCATCAACCAGAGCTTATGTTTCATGATAGTTACAGAGTTTTGTGGGGTCCAGAACCCTGTCATCTGTGTACCCCAACATTCTTGAAGCCTCTGCCAAACAGTGTATTTTAGAGAACTGCAGAAAGTGGACTGAGCTATTGCAATGCATTCCCCTGTTTGCAATTATTTACTTCACTGCTTCCTTCCATTAATTTAGCTAATTAAAAATGTATTTCAGTTCATCTCCCGATATTCACATTCAAGAATTAAAGGCATTTTACCCAGTTTTCTGACTCATATGATTTGAGAAACACCAAAGAGACCCCAAGTCAAAATAAATCCTGGAGTGTTTGAAGTTTTAAATTCTTGGTGAAGTCTTGGGTTGAGTTTCTGAATCTCACCTAATTATCAATGCGTCTCTAGAGAAGTTGTTTAACTTCTCCATAGCTCAGTTTCCACATGTATGATATAGAGATAACTATGCTTATCTCCTATGGATTTTGTAAGGATTAGCAAGATGGAGTTTGTAAATGCCAAGTAGATATTCAATATGTTAAAATGGTAGTCACTATGATCAGAGAAATTCCTGGTGCTGTTAACGCAGTTAAATGGATTGAAGGATTAAACTGTCAGGAAAAGTAATGCACAGGAAGAAATAATTAACACTCAGCAATAGGAGGTGGTCAGAAAGATGGTCAAAATATGAATCTGGCCTCAGAGTGTGGCTTTAATGGGGACAAAGGAAAAGAAGAAGCAGGAAGCTGGAAAGAACATAACAAGTGTTAGGGGCATGGCCCAGAACTTAGACCAACCCAAGCAGAGTAGGTTGGAGAGAGACAGATCCTGAAAATGTAGACTAAGAGCCTTCTTTGCTGAATTTTGACTCGATTCCTTCTCTGTGAGCAGGCACTAAAGGACTTTAAGTAGAAAGAGCCTCAAAGAGTATGGTATGGAAGATAAACTGACAGGGAATCATGTGTAAGGCAATTTCCAGCACTTCGGAGCCATTGGCACTGAAGCCCTTGACATGCCTGGCTCCTCAGCCAGTCCTGAGGGGGGGAAGGTATTAGCAATCTCGTGTACTCCTAGAGGTCAAAATAGTCCAATGGGGTTGTTGGTTTATGTCATTTGCTAGGCTCCCCTCTCCTTCTTCCCTAGTCTTTTCTGCTGTGGCATCTGGAAGACAAGCTAAGACTGTTGCAGAAGTATAAATAGTAGATGGCAAGGTCCTGTCCTCAGATGGTGGAAGTAGGAAAAGAAAGAAAGGAACCAAACAAAGAGATGTCTAAGAAAGCCTTTGCCTTAGAATGTGAGAGCGAAGAAAATACCTTAGGGACCATCTGGGTCAACCCTCTTCTTTTCATAACATAGTGCCTGACTCAGTAGTAGTTGAGTATAATAAATCTTGAATGAATAAATCAATGAATAAATGAGAAATAAGCCACAGAGATGTGTTGACAGCACTAATTATCAGCACACTTGGCATAAGAACATAAACCTCCTGACACCTACATCAGCACTCTCTCCATCATGGCACAGTTTATCTCATAATCTAGGGGAAAATTGGTAAAACATTATCTGAACCTTATTTTAGTACTAAAGCTCGATTCACCTCATTTTTATTCACAATGTCATTTATAATGTAGCACATAAGAATTAATAAACTAAAATGTTTCTGATGAAGGCATTTTGTCCTGTCTCTTATACCTTTCATAACCTAAGTATTAGATTTTGCATATCCACACAATTGGGTCTGCAATAATGCCATATGCAAGACAGATGTTTAAGGTCAATAGAACCACAGTAAGGTCCAGAACCTCCATGGTGGAATCTCCTCCAACTGATGGCTCTTTTTATAATGTAAACTTTAAAGAGAACTTTTGGAACTTTTAAAAAAATGCTTTAAGTTATTCCAAAAGAAAAATGCTTCTGCCTTTATCAGAACAGAAATCAAGGAAATTAGTCTTGATTTTCAGCAAAAGAAATTAGATTTAGGTACGTATAAAGAAAAACTTTTGGAAATAAGAGACATAGAACCCTGTAATAGATTTGTCAGAGAACCTGAGAAAATGAGACAGGAGCCCACTTATTCCCTCCTTGCTTATCTCGGAAGCTTTCTCACTTTGCGAAATAGTTGAGAATAGCCAAGACCCACACATTTGGATGTTCTAAGTTCTTTCCACCAACCCACTGTCTCTGCAACACAGTTCAGGTGTGCTTTTGTCTGTCTGACCCCTCTACCCTAACCACATTGTATTTCTATCCCAGAAAGGAATGAAGAATTCAAGGGTACTTTCATGAGGCACTAGTCTGTTTTATTGGGAAACGGTATTTTGTTACAAGGATGAACAGTACTGTCCTCTCAAATTTCTGCAATTAAACTATGAAATACTTTAATAATGCTCAGCAGTTTCATTTCAAATATTTGAAATTGCAGCTATTTATTCTTCCTCATCCTTGGGACATATTTGCCTTCCAGTCATTGTCAGTCATTTGTTAAAATTTTAAAATATGTCTTTATATGTATAGCATTATCCTAGTGCTATATCATTTATAGAACATTTTCATATACATCTCTTCTATAAGGTGGGCAGAACAGATATTATCTTCTTCTTATAGATGAGGAAACTGATGTAGCATGAATTGCTCAGAGAGCAACCCAAGAAGAGCCAGCTTCAACCCTATTTCTCTGGCTGACATACCACATTTCTTCACTTTGGAAAATAAACTTGATCAAGAGTAGTTATTTTCAATTTAATTGAAGTAATGTATATCACACTGCCAAAACTAAACATCAAATATTATTATGTTTCCAGGAGTTATAGAATACGGTGAAAAATAATACTCATTATTATAATAAAATTGCCTATTATACTAAAATAATTTCTTATTATTTAAACACACAAACTAATATAAGCTTCAAAAAATAAAAATCCATCAAATCTTATTAGTTGGAGAGGAAATTAAAATTAGTAATTTTCAATGTAAAGTGCATGTAATTAGCAAAAAATGTATATGACTTGCCCGGCCAGCATGGCTCAGTGGTTGAGCATTGACCTGTGAACCAGGAGTTCGATTCCCCATCAGGGCACATACCTGATTTCGGGCTTGATCTCAGTGGGGCCTAAAGGAGGCAGCTGATCAATGGTTCTCTCTCATTGTTGCTGTTTCTATCTCTCTCCCTCTCCCTTCCTCTCTAAAGTCATTAAAAATATATATTTTTAAGTCTATGTGACTTGGCCATAATAGAAATTAGAAACACTAAAGGCAATAAATTTAGCTACGACATTTATTCTAGTCTTCCTCTAACTAAATCTCTATATCCTTTACTCAATAAGAATTTATCCTAAAAACCTAAGTAAAGAGTTCTCAACATAGTAATGATCCTCTGTATGTTTTGTGGAGAAAACTTGGAACAAAGGAATAAGGTCTGAGAAATTTGTAGTTACAAACAGCAGATAGAAACAATCTGAGTAGGAATGACCAGAGATATCTTTGAAGAGGTAAAGAAAGAGATTATCTGGTTGGGATGAAGTTACACACAGTAAAGAAGTGCACTTGAGGGTGGAGGAACAGCAGGACTCAACTAAAAAGCAAGTAGCCAGCTGTAAATTGTGAACAGTAAAGATTTGATATTTACAAGAATGGTAACTTATTGGGTGGTGAAGACAAAAAGAGGTTGGAAAGACTTTTGGCAAAGAGTGTTACACAGTGGGTCTAAAAGTTGAACAGTCTGAACTTACTCGAGGGGATTATACAATGAGAATGAAGAGTGAAGTAAATCATTCTTGTCTGGTCCAAGGTGGTGGTCGAGGAAGATAGACCACAAGTGGTAAATGGGAGAAGTGAAGTGAAGATTCTGCAGACCACAGTGACTCGAATATGTGGAAGCAGAGAAAAGAGGCATAAAAATGAACCCATTTTAAGCAATGCTTTAAGAGGGCCCTGTTTTATCCAAAATGATGAAGTACCCAAGATGTATCCAATATTATACTTTTACTTCCATAACTAAGGAAGAAACCAATTATCTTAGAAAATATTCTGAGTCAGGTCAGGCCATTTTACACCTTCTGCTTCATCACATTCACTCTCATTTCCTTGCTCCTTCCAATAAACGGGAACTGGATCATGATGAGACCAGCCCTATGGGGATGCCTAGCTCATCAGTCACACCAAATTTAACCAATAGGCTTGATGTCAGTAGCCCTAAAACCTGGCCTCAATGTGGCCTAAAGTGAATGGACTTATAAGAAATAATGTCACCTTGCAGGCAATGCAGCAATGAAAATGTGTGCTTGGCTTTTGAAAGAAATGCCAAATCTTATTTTTAAAAATATTTTTTATGGATTTTAGAGAGGAAAGGAGAAAAAGAGAGAAAAACCTCAATGATGAGAAAGAGAATCGTTAATCAACTGCCACCTGCATACCCCACACTGGGGATCGAGCCCACAACCTGGGTATGTTCCCTAACCGGGATCAAACCCAGGACCCTTCAGTCTGCAGGTTGACACTTTATCCACTGAGCCAAATCAGCTAGGGCTGCCTCATCTTATTTTAATAAAGAACCTTTCCTTGGTAAAATCAAAAGTTTTCACAAACATGATCCTATTCTCACAATAGCCCTGTGAAAGAGAAAAGAGGGGAGATATTTTAATTCCCACTTATCAAAGAATAAATTGAAAGATAGATCAAATGATTTTTTTCTAAGTCTCCCTCTTAAGTAGGACAATAGGGTTGAGGCTAGCACCAATTTTTCTAGTGACGTTCCTCTTGTGCTCTTAAGCCCAGACTGTCCCAGGACTTGGCATGGCACCATTGGATGACATATACCAGGTGGCTCATATTTTTATGTCACAACTTGTAAATGACATTCATCCAGCAGTCTATAAATATCCTCCCCAATCAGTTCTATCTGAATAAGCAAATGTTTGCTTAAATCCCCACCTACAACAATTTTGGCATGACACATGTCTAGGCATCTATATATTTTTTAAAGTGAGCCATTGAATGCAGTCAAGTTGTTAGATAGTTTTAACTCTGATAATGGACCACTCATCTTTTACATTCAGAAATCTGTGTAGCTCCACAAAGAGATTGTTGTAAGGCTCTTTATCACTCGCTTGCTTGATGACTTGGAAAATTGCACCAAGTGGAAAATACCCATAAATTATAAAAGGCAGTCTTATTAGAACCACAAGTAGCTCTCTCATTCTGTTTCTGAATAGCAAGATCACATTAAAACTCAAAAATAGATAACATTAATCACTATAATTCAAATAATTACTCTTTAGACCTAGCAGGGAACCTTGAGAACTTTGAACATTACCTTAATCCCACCCCCACCCTCCACCCCCATGAATTTCTGGCGTAGCAGAGGGAAGGATAAAGCCTGTTTGGGAATTGGGAATTTATTAAGTTATTCGAGTGAGACAGAATCTTAGAGGAAAGTGTCATTTGTTACCTTCCTGCCTTTGACTTCCCCACTCAGAAACCGATACTATCCTTGATTATGACTATGGTGGGATATCTTGGTGGGGCTCTCCTGCTTTTATAGAAGCAAGTAACCAAGGACAGGTAGTGATGACTGAGATAGCAGTCCTTTGCATAACAATTTATAGTTTACAAACCCTTTCACTGTATGATCTCATTTGTTATTTCCCTTAGATCAGTAAATTGCCATTGTCATTGTTCCTCATTATTTCTGAAGGACTCTAGTCACAGAGGATTTAAGTTAGTTTTGAAAGTCACACAGCTAGTAAATGTGGAGCTGGTAATCAGACCAAAGAACGGCCTTTGACTCCCTAACCCGTGTAATGTCTACCACACCATTCAGATTAAGAATGGAGATTGACAGAAAAATAGTCACTGTGTTTAAAAAACAAACAAACAAACAAAAAAACTAACAAACCAACAACAGAAATCTATCTAAATAGGAAAAATGGAGAAATGAGATGTAATACAAAGAAAACCCAAATGACCATATGAATAAACATATGATGGCTGCTAGCCCTCACTAGCAATGTGGAGATGCAAATTAAAACTATGGTCACACTCATTAGATTAGCAAAAATTAAAAGTTTGAAAATTCCAAGTACTGTGTCAGATGGGAAGCAATGAAAATTTTGATGGGAGTGTAAATTGATTTGACCCTATTTTATCAGCCATTAGCCATTGTCTAACAAAGTTGATGCACATGACTTATGCCCTGCAGTTTTATGCCAAAGTTCAACTCAGAAAAACCCTCTATATGTGCACAATGGCCAGGGAAAGAGATTCATAGCAGAGTTACCTTCAACCAAATAGTCACAAGAACACCAGCGTCCCTTAGCAGAAGAAAGAATGAATATTAATAGTGATGTAGTCATCCGATAGATACCACATTGCAATGAAAATGGATGAATTTGAGATACAGGTATCAAAATGGATCAATATCACAAATACATTTTTAGGGAAATTACAGAAGATTAATATATATATATCATTTACAAGAGGTTTAAAATATGCAAAATCATATTTTAGGGAGATTATTATTCAGGGATTAAATATTATTTAGGAATATTATTTATGGGTACCTAGATGTCATAAAAAATATAAAGTACATACATGTGAACAAACCTCAGGACAATGGTTACCTTTGGAGAGAGCAGGAAGGGAATACAGGTAGGAAAAGGGTGCTACCCAGGGCACTTCAACTAATATGAGCAATGTTCTGGTTGATGGTACAGAGGTCACACACAAGTATTTATTATGCTTTCAATCTCTTAATGTGTAAAATATATGATAACTTTAAAAATATAAAAGGCAGAGGAGAACATTTTTCTGGATCAGTTACTTCACTGGGATAACCGGAACCTGTTGAAAATGATCCCTAGCTGCCCCAGTCTAGTGAGGAATCATGATGGAGGTCATCCATCCTAGTTCAGTCCTGATTCCTGCCTGGTCCAGTGGTCCAGCCATTGCACCAGCACCCTTCCTGATGGACATAATTGAAGAGTGAAGTTGCATAGTGTGACTTTTTCTAGAATCACACCTAACCTGGATCCCCAAACATGTTTGTTAAGATTTTTATATCTCCTTAGCTTTAGGGTTTTTAAGCAATTCTCTAGCATTTGGAAAGAGTGAGTGTTAAACAAGTCTATATTGTTGAGTGCATTTTACTCAGGAGTGTTTTATTCACAGAATTATTTATTTTTAAGTGTATTTAGTAGAGAAGTCATTTTATATTAGACACTTAAGAAAAGCCAGAAAAGTATTGAATTCTGAAAGTTCAACTCTTTTTCATTTTTGGTGTTTGCAATTTTGATGGGCAAGGATATCTTAGAATGAAATCCCCCGCCATTTACACTACCCATTTCAGAATGATCTTAATAAATTGATGTCTGTTGTGTTACTTATGTGATAATCTGTGAAAACATGTCTTTTCATTTGTCACATACTCCTCAGCATGGTAAAGCACAATCTCAATTTGAAAGTTCAATTCTCAAACATTATGGTTTAAGAGGATAAAAATATTAACCCACGATAAAACAGCTCTCAAAAAATAAAGAAGTTCTTCACACATAATTGAATTTAAAAAATAATTATTTCAAACATACATCTTTGCATTTTAAGGAAAAGTACTATTTGTTTGAATATATTTTATAATGAGTAATTTGCATTTGGGGCATTTTTTTATATCAGAAGTTAACTTGTAAACAGTGAACTACTGTAATTCTGTGTTAATTCATTGGAAGAGAGGACAAATGCCTTTTTTGAAAAGATCTACAGAAATATCAACATTGTAAGAAGAGAGGATGAGTCTAGGGCAGCTCCCTATTTGACAGCCAGACTTCCAAATCTCCTTCATCCTATTTTTAGCAATAATAGCATTAATAATCGTCCACTTTTATTGTGCATTCACAATGCATCAGGCACTGTACTAGGCACTTTTCCTGCATTATCTCATTTCCTCTTTGCAACAACTTTACAAATCAGGAACTGTGGCTGAAGCAGGTAAGTCATTTGCCCAATGTAACATATCTGCTAAGTAGTAGAACCAGGATATGGACCCAGATCCATGAGTCCAATAACTGTGCTCTTAACCTATACCCATGTATGCCTGGAACCTTTGCAATTACACCTTGCTCTAGATAAAAAATATGAATGAGCAAAGTATTGTCCTTTCTATAAAAAAAAAAAAAAAGGCTGACTCAGACAAGTGATACCAAAAATAAAACCATGTACTGGGGCTTCAAAGTTTTCATCCAAAACTGTGGGAGCCCCTTTTCATGTCCCGCATGGTTCAGGGTTCCCAGTTCAGGGTTCAGGTTCTGAAGGAGGCCGCACGCAAATGAAGAGAGAGACTAGAAAATATTAATTTGGCAATATTGGGGGGCCAGGCGGGAGCCTTCCTCTAGTGGAAAGGACTACCACTTGCTCTGGCCTTTTTCTCCCTTTTATTAAGACTTTAGGACACACCCCTAGACTTTAGGCAGGAAATAACAAAACAGAAATTAACATGAAACAGACAGGTAGAGGCTGCTTCAGCTAACAATGTTTTAACTAAACAATGAGCTCTGACCTTTCAGACCTCTTAAGGTTGACCAGCCTTCTGGTTTCCTGTTTATATCCATTTAGTGAGAACAATGTTTGGTTTCCAAACAAAACCTATGCCCACCACTTCTCAATAGTTTGAAATTTTTATTAACTGAAATAAAGTGAAGATAAAGATGAAAAAGAAGCATAGACTGACTGCTTCTTCAAGGTACAAATTCTTCCCAACTTTTCTTTTTGACAGCTTCTTTCTGAATATGAAGTTGTTTCTGAACTTCAAAAACAACCAGATCACTTTTTTTTTTTGACACTTGGTCAGTACATGTGTTGGTAGACCTGTTGAAATCTTGAGTCACCTACAGTAAATTTAAATGCTATTCTAGTGGATTTCCTCACTGCTTACTGAGAAACAGCAACACTAGCACTAGCCTCATAAATCATTCTGTTTCTTTATGCCACCATTAATTGGGTTTACCTCACATTGTCAATCTCTTTCTTTTTTCCTTGCAGGTGATGTCATTGTCTATATTAATGAAGTTTGTGTCCTTGGACACACTCATGCAGATGTAGTCAAACTTTTCCAGTCGGTTCCTATTGGTCAGAGTGTCAGCCTGGTGTTGTGTCGTGGCTACCCTTTGCCCTTTGATCCTGAAGATCCTGCTAACAGCCTGGTGCCACCCCTTGCAATAATGGAGAGGCCACCTCCAGTGATGGTCAATGGAAGACATAACTATGAAACATATTTGGAATACATTTCTCGGACCTCACAGTCAGTTCCAGATATAACAGATCGGCCACCTCATTCTTTGCACTCAATGCCAGCAGATGGTCAGCTAGATGGCACGTATCCACCGCCTGTCCATGATGACAATGTGTCTATGGCCTCATCTGGGGCCACCCAAGCTGAACTCATGACCTTAACCATTGTGAAAGGTGCCCAGGGCTTTGGCTTCACTATCGCCGACAGTCCTACAGGACAGCGGGTGAAACAAATTCTTGACATTCAGGGATGCCCTGGCCTGTGTGAAGGCGACCTCATTGTTGAGATCAACCAGCAGAATGTACAGAACCTGAGCCATACAGAAGTAGTGGATATACTTAAGGACTGTCCCATTGGAAGCGAGACTTCTTTGATTATCCATCGAGGAGGTAAGATAAAACTGGTTCGGCAATTAAATATGCAGTAAAATAGTTAGACCTTCGCAGTATTACTGCAACAGTGGAAGTTTCTCTGGAGTCAAATGAAATCATACTTTTAAAAATAAAGGAAAAAAAGAGTACCAGAAAAACATGAGTTCAGGAAGCTATGGTGTTTTTTTTTTAATTTTGAGAATATATATTTTCCTATTTTATATTAAACACAACAAAAATAGTGCTTTCAGTCTTACAAATTTATAGTGCTATGAACTTGGAGGGTAAATATTGAATCTGCAAGTATAAGTGGCTTATAGTCCACAAATGTGTTAATGTATCAGTTATGGAGACTTCATACTGGTTTCCCATGGATTTAATTTTTTTTTTTAAATCTGATTTTTCCAGCAGAATCAATGCTCTGATTTGTGCTTAGGATTCCAGACTTGCATGTGGAAGCTGGTTCAACCCCTTCCCAGCCCTTGTATAGTCCTGGTAATCTCCATAAAGACACCGGGAGCTGTGTCTCTGTAGAAAAATCTTTCCAAATTGTGAACAGCATTGCTCAGGACACTTCCTCCACTGTGAGAGGGGCTGCTCCCGCGATTACACACAGTGCCTTCCAGCACCTGAGAAGGAAATTATGGAGCAAGGTTAGGGCTGCAGTGCCGGGCTGCCTGTTCTTGGTGACGATGTATGGAAGTGAGAGCAGTGAGGAGTGCGGTGGGAACCCTGAACTCTGGATGTTTTTCTCTTCTACTTTGTGGGGAAGGGATGAGCTAAACATATGTCCACTACTTTGCTCTTGATTATCCACAAAACAAAGGAGAGGAAGGAGAGGCAACAGAGAGAGCGGATCCTTGAAAAACAGTGTAAGTGAAAGCGCTCAGGCTAAGGCCTGGTTTTCCACTTACCCAGATGTCTCCTGTTACGTTGGGATAATCCTATGGTAGTGTTTTGAGTATTGGATGGTCCACAATAGGTGCTCATTAAACATCTGTTGATTCTAAATTAGCACTGAAGCTGGGATGGCTGGGTCAGAAGGAGCCAGTACTGTGAGGAACTCATGCGTGAAGAACACGCGTGTGGCAAACATATGCGATTGCCTCGTCAAAGCACTGAAAACTGCACGAAAGGCCTGGCAGTGTGGAATGCAAATGAAGTCGGCCACGCGGAAAGAAGTGCCTTTTATGATTAATTTGGCCTTCTCTGCAGGTGTTTTCCTTTCAGGGAAGCTTTTACATTGTTGCTCCCTTGTGTGAAAAGGGACACCAAGTACTGAGCATTGGCGAGCAACACCATGCAAAGTATTGCCCTCCTATATTTAAAAAGGAAAATAATATGCTAGCAGAGCAATCCTACATATTAAATTTTACCTTCTTAAGACATTATCACAAAATAGCTCTACATAATTAATTAAATATTGACAGGGTGTTTTCATTTCTCTCATCACTCATTAAGGGTAAAACAAATATTCTTAATTTAATAGTCATACCTTCATAATATGCAATTGAAAATCGAATCTTTGTAACAGATTCTTGATATTAAAAGGTGTAACTGAAAGTCGATATGCAGCATACACAGTATGATTCATAGAAAAAAGTTTGGAATATTTTATATATAATGACTTTTTTAAAAGCATGGATAATAGAAAAACTGCATTTTGAAAGTGTTTATATATATTTAATACATACTAGAGGCCTGGTGCACAAAATTTGTGCATGGGGATGGGGGGTTCCCTCAGCCCAGTATGCTGTACCCTCTCCAATCCAGGACCCCTTGGGAAATGTCTGACTGCCGGTTTAGGCCCAATACCCAGGATGGGGCCTAAACAGGCAGTCGGACATCCCTCTCACAATCCTGGACTGCTGGCTCCTATTTGCTCACCTGCCTGCCTGCCTGGTCGCCCCTAACTGTCCCCCTTGCTGGCCTGGTTGCCCCTAATTGCCCCCCATTGCTGGCCTGATCACCTCCAATGGCCCCCTCCCAGCCAGCCTGGTTGCTCCTCTCTGTCCCCCCCTGCCAGCCTGGTCACCCCAACTGTCCCCCCACCCACTGACCTTGTTGCCCTTCACTGCTCCCCCCTGCCAGCCTAATTGCCCCTAACTGCTCCCCCTATTAGCCTGGTAACTTCCAACTTCACCCCACCCCCACCAGCCTGGTCTCCCCTAACTGTCCCCCACCCCCCAGTCGGCCTCGTCGCCTCTTACTCTCCTTCCCACCAGCCTGGTCACCCCATGCAGCCTGCTGTTCAGTCATTTGGTCATCCCTCACTAACCCCGCTACTTACCTGGTCATAGGCAGCCATCTTGTGAGGGTATAAGGGTCAATTTGCATATTACCTCTTTATTGTATAGGATTACATATTATTATGTAATATATTTTATTTATATTTTTGCAATTAGTACCTTTATGAAAACATTTGTTTTGTGCCTACAACCAGTTTGTTCTGCCCCCCGTGTGGCCCCAAGACTTTTAATACTCATAATATTCCATTTTGTTTGCATTTGTGTTTAGGCATGAGGAAATGCTTTTTATTTGGTGGCTAGCATAGAATTGCAAGATGTAGTACACCATGATGCTTAAAATACAGTACTTCTAGTCAAAAAACTCTTGTGTTTCCCAAATTCCCACAATTTATACTCATCTCTCTGAAATTAACAGGAATTAGCACCATGGTTTTTTTTTATGAAATGCACTTTAATAATATTGGTAGAGGCTACTTGTAAGTGCTTAGGCCTCATTCACATAAGTATAGATCTTCAAGAGCGGGTTTATGGGCCTGGGTCCTCACAACAGGATCATAATTGTTTGTCTTAATTATTTACTAGGATGTTTTTATTTAAAAAGTAGTAATGTACATGGCTTAATGTTTTTAAGAAAATAATGTCAGAAGATATCAAGTGAAAAGTAACTCTCTCCTGTCCCAGACTTTCATTGGTTTTCCCTCTAGAGACTAATGTGTTTTTCGTATATATATACAGAAATTTTGTACTCTTAACTAGCACACACTTGAATAAATGTGGTATCTTACCTAATAATAGAGAAACATGTAAATTGACCGTACCTCTGCTATGCCCACAGCCAATCAGAGTGAGTATGCAAATTAACCCAACAAAGATGGTGGTTAATTTGCATACATACCTGGGTCCCAGGAACCTTCTTGGCACCCAGGTCACTCCCACCTGGCCATCAGGCAGAGGCTTTAGGCTTAGGCAGGGACCGAGCCTGAGACTGGAGGGAAGGGGGGAAAAAATCAATTGAAACATATCCTCATTTGAGGATAAAAAGAAAAAGAAAGAAAGAAATGTCATATCCTATGAAAGACACATGCTTAAAGAAAGTTGTCATTTTTTCATGGTGAAGGGACTGGAGTCCATGTTGATGAAAATATCTTGGTGGCTGCAGTGACTGGCAGTGGCTGCAGCAGGTTGATGGGGCTGGCGCCTTCCCCTGATCAGACTGAAGTTTAGGTCCACTCCCAACAAGGATCAGGCCTAAACCATCAGTAAGACATCTCCTGAGGGCTCCCAGTATGTAAAAGGAGGCAGGCTGGGCTGAGGGACCCCTCCCCAGTACATGTACACTTTGTGCACTGGGCCCCTAGCGTTTAATATAAATGGGATAATATTACACACACACACACATATATATATATATATATATATATATATATATATATATATGTCTTGCTTTAAAATCTTGGTTACCTGGATGTATTTACTTTTAAAAGACACCATTATGGTTCAATTTATACACCATAAAATTCATCAATTGTAAGTGTACAAGAAGTAAATTTTGCTAAAATAATATGGTTGTGTAATAGTCACCATAATCCTTAGATCATCCATCACTCCAATTTCATCTAGTCCTATATTATCTCTGATACTAGTGGCCTGGTGCACATCTGTGCACTTTGAGGGAGGGGGAGGCCTCAGCCCAGCCTGCACCCTCACTCCTTACTGCCACCTGCTTGCTACTCCTTAGTGTTGTCACGGAGACAAGAGAGGCTCCCACCACCACCACTGCACTCGCCAGCCAGCTCTGAGCCCAGCTTCTGGCTGAGTGGTGCTCCCCATTGTGGGAGTGCACTGACCGACAGGGGGCAGCTCCTGCATTGAGCGTCTGCCCCTGGTGGTCAGTGCACACCATAGCAACCAGTCATTCCACCATTCAGTCCGGTTTGCATATTAGACTTTTATTATATAGGATGCTTTCTGAGCTGTTTTGTCTTCCTACATTTTTTAAAATGAAATCATATAGTATGTAGTCTCTATTTTTATTGTTGACAGTATAACAACAGAAGTCCCCCATTTTCCCCCTCCTCACCCCCCTCCCCAGGACTTCCCCAACCTATTTTCTCTGTGTTCATGGGCTATGCATACATGCATATAAGTCATTTGGTTCATCTCTTTCCACCCCCTCCATGTACCTCCCCTCTGAGATCTGTCATTCCGTTCTATGCATCCATGCCTCTGGACCTATTTTTTCATCAGTTTATTTTGCTCATCGGAATCCACATATAAGTTAGATCATGTGATATTTGTCTTTCTCTGACTGGCTTGTTTCATACAGCATAATATTCTCCAAGTCCATCCATGCTGTCACAAAGGGTAAGAGATCCTTCAGTTTTATTGCTGCATAGTATTCCATGGTGTAGATGTACCACAACTTCTTAATCTACTCATCTGCTGATGAGCGCTTCTTTCCAGGTCTTAGCTATTGTAAATAACGCTGCTATGAACATAGGGGTGCATGTATTCTTTCTGATTGGTGCTTCAATTTTCTTAGGGTCTACTTCCAGAAGTGGAATTGCTGTACGTAGTTTTTTACTTAGCATAGTGCTGTTAAGATTTACCCATGTTGATGCATTTAGGATTAATTTAGTTCTTTTTATTGCTGAAGTAGTATTCCATTGTATGGATATGCCAGTTGTTTAATCCATTCACCAATAGATGGTTATTTTCCATTGGGGCATTTATGAATAATGTTACTATGAACATTTGGATAGAAATGTTTGTGTGCACATATGTTTTCATTTTTTTCTGGTTAGATACCTAGAAATGGTACTATATAACAAGTACGTATTTAAATTGTTATATAACAAGTATGTATTTAAATTGTTATAAAATTGCCAAAATGTTTTCCAAAATGACTATATCTTTTTACATATCCACTAGCAATGTATGGGATTTCCAGTTTCTGCTCATTGTTTCTCACACTTGGTATCCACAGTCTTTCTGATGATAGTCATTCTAATGGGTATATAGTGACACTCTTTACAGTTTTAATTTATATTTCTCTAACCTTTTCATGTGTTTATTAGCATTCATATATCTTCTTTGGTGACATGCCTATTCAACATTTCACCCATTTGTGTATTTATTAGGACTACAGGGCATCCTAAACAAAAGAATTTGCTCTCTTGTTGCTCTTGTACAACCAAACCTCAAACCCAACCCAACCCTCCAGAGCTAGATAATTTCAAAAGTGTATTATATTATACCTTCAAGGAATGATAATTGAAATGCTACTTAAATTATGTTAAAGCAGATAGAGAAGAAAAACTATTGATTGCTTTTATAACATCTACTATAACTTCAATAGTAAAGATTGATAGTAAAAAATAAAACAGAACCTGAGACCAATGTCAAATATTAATGTTGAAATAAAATTAGAATAAGGAGAACTTTGTAAGTATAATATGGTTTATTTCAGGAATGAACGGACAGTTCAATTATAAATCTCTTAATGCAATTTATTAAAGTGATAAGTCAAAGTAGAAAATAATAATCATGTCCATACCTACCTTTTTTCTAGTTTTTGATGAAATTCATTAAACATTTTTGACAAAGATTCTTAGTGAATTAGGAATTGTGAGATATTTACTTAACCTGCTAAATATTCATGTCAAATAAAAAGCTAGTATTATACTTAACTGTGTAGAATGAGATGGTATAGGCCAGGATTAAGACAGAAATTTCCATATTCTCCAATATTAATCCATAGTGGTCATGAAATATCAGTTAAATGTATTATATAAGATAAATCAGAGGGATGCAAGTAGGAAGGGAGAAGGCAAAGTGATTGTTACTTGGGGTTTAGTTAGTAGGGAAGAAATGTTTACAACTTTTCTCAATTTTTCCCATAGAAATTAATCTTCATAGAGTTTCTATCTTGCATCACATTAATTTTATAATGTATATTAACTTACATAATTTTCTGTTTTAGTCATGATTTTAAATATATTTAAATATAATTAAATCAAATGTTTTCTTTTTTTACTTTTCATTTTAACTTGGAGTATTTCTACTATTTTCATTTATTATTGCTATATTTCTTGACTATTTTTCTATTTTAATGGCTCAAGAAATATACTAATTTATATATAAATAGTTTGTTGGCTAGTGTTCAACCTAGTATGGAATAAGAAATCATTACACTTTCCATCCAAGGAGGCTGAGTTTTTTGTTTGTTTTTTAAGTAAGGTAGGGTTTTTAGTGTGTTTGTTTATTGATTTTAGAGAGAAGAGAGAGGAAAAGAGGAAGGGAGAGAGAGAGAGAGAGAGACTTTGATCAGTTGCCTCCTGCATGTGCCCTGACCAGGGATCAAACCTGAAACTTAGCATCTCTTGTTGTATAGGAGGACGCTCCAACCAACTGAGCTACACTGGCCAGGGCAAGGAGTCTGTTTGATGTCTGGAACAAAGCAACTTCAGAGTAATTACTATTATCAATCCTTGTCAGGTATTATGCTCTTATTTATATGAAAATGCAACAAAGCCCCCTATTTATTTGAGAACCTTCGATAAATGACTGTTGATCGGTATTTTAAATTTTTTGATGTTACTAGAAAACATCATCTTAAAAGTTTTCACTAGATCAGAATATTTCTTTCTTATACTGACAATATAATAAACTGGTATCAATAATGCACATCTCTTTCTTTTACACTCAATGAAAATTTAAAATATTTGAGAGGCAGTATAAACTACACCAGAGCTATGTTTGAGGCAAAGCATAAAAAGTATGGGCACAGAAAATTGTGTCTATCTAGAAAATTCTGCTTTAAATTTTCAAAAAGCATATTATTAGACAAAAAACATTACATCACAAGTTTTAAATTTTAGGGAAGATATTAAAAGGAAATATATGAGAAGCATTGATTTTTTTTATAATGCTGATATTTTTTCCTAAAGCATATTTGTTTTAAAATAGTTTCAGCCCTGCCCAGGTAGCTCAGTTAGTTAAAGCATCATCCTGATATGCCAAGGTTGTGGGTTTGATGCAGGTCAGGGCACATACAGGGTCAATCAATGAATGCATAAATATGTGGGACAACTAATCTCTCTCTCTCTTTTCTCCCCTTTCCTCTCTAAAAATCAATCAATACAATAAATACTTTTAAATTTGCATAAGAACTATGAATATAGTACACAGAACACCTTTTACCCGCATTGCTATTAGCATTAATAGTGTGTGTGTGTGTGTGTGTGTGTGTGTGTGTGTGTGCGCGCGCGCACGCACATATGTGTGTTTCTGAACCATTTAAGGCTACATTGCACATGTCATGCCACTTTACCCCAAATATTTTAGTATTTATTTTTTGAAACTACTTGTTTGGAGAAATATGTAAGCAGCTAGTTGGTTAAAATTATAAACAATACTTTAAAGGAAGGCTTTTGAATCTTAAAACTAGCATTACCACACAACAAAAGCCTTAAGAAATCATCAAAAGAGATTTTAGCTCAAAAAATACTTAGCAAGATCTTATACAGGAATGTTTTTAAAAGAGAAAGAAGCACTGGTTCTGTGAAATGAGTGCTATCCAGAGAGATTAGGTGAAAGTCCAAATGAATAGCCCATAATCAATATTATGTGATCTGACTTCAACATCATGTCCTCCCACATTTCATTAGCCAGGACTCAATTATAGGTCTTACAAATCATAAAAGTCTGAAAAATGTGGTATTGCTGAATACTCAAGAATAGAGAATGGTTGGGGTCACAAATGTAGTAGATACTCTACTCTGGATATGTCTTATATGACTACTGATTATATCAAAGCATGAGATACAATCTTTTTATAATGATATTGTAATATGATTTATTTTAGATTTTTGAAGTATACTCATCATTAGTATACATTCTAAAATTCAAAGGGTCTCCTCACATTTAACTTCTCAACCCTATTTTCATGGATAAAGAAACTAGTTTGGTTCAGTGGATAGAACATCAGTCTGTGGATTGAAGGATCCCAGGTTCAATTTCAGTCAAGGACACAATCCCGGGTTGCCAGCTTATCCCCAATAGGGGGCATGCAGGAGGCAGCCAATCAATGATCTCTCTCTCTCTCTCTCTCTCTCTCTCTCTCTCTCTCTCCCTCCCAGCCTCCCTCCCTTCCTCCCTGTCTCCCGCCCTCTCAGAAATCAATAAAAGTGTATTATTTAAAAATAGAAACTTAGACTTAGAGTTAAGTAATTGATCCAAGTTCAATGAATATTTGTCTTGGCACATGGAAAGGCAATGTGTGGTTCCACAGATATTAAAAATTGAAATAAATATTAATGACAATGTAACCCGTCCTAAGTATGGAAAATGTCACTGATTTCACATGACAAAAGGGGAAAATAATGCATGATGACCCTTAAGGTGAGAGAGACAGAATACTGGAAATAGGTTTAGAGCTTTAGTCTCAGTATTCAAAAGTAGCAAAAACAGAACTGAAATCTATTTCTTCTGACTATAATATCAGTGAGTTTCACATTATGTCAAGGAACTTTGTTGGCTTCTGCCTGGACAAACAGGATTTATTCCTTCATTCTCCTTAACTTAATAAGTGTTTCTTGAGGTTCTCTTGTGCTCGGCACTGCTGTAGGTCCTGGAAGTATGGCAGCAGCCAAAACAAAGTCCTGCCTCCAGAAGCTTATCTACTAGTAGGAAATTAGGTAATGAACAAAGAAACACATCTTTGAGCTGAGAATGAAGGAAACTGAGACACCGAGTAAAAGAAAGGAGAATGATGGGCATGGAAGATAGCTCTTTTATAAAAAGACTAGTTAGGAAAGACATCTGTGCAGCGATCTAAAGAAAGTAAGGGAGCAAGCTGTGTGGGAATCCAGGCAATAGTATTGCAGGCAAATGAAAGGGCCCAGGGTCCAGGGAAGTTTGTGGAGTTTTTAAACATAGGAATGATGTGATATAACATTTTGAATGTCTTACTATGGCTGCTGTGTAGAGAATAATCTCTTAGCAGGTACATCTGGAAATAGGTAAACAAGTAAGTGGGCTTTCACAGCAATCCAAGTAAGAGATGAAGAGAGATTGGAGAGGGATGGTACAAGCAGAAGCAGCTGTAAGATTTGCTGAGGATGGGCTGTGAGGTGTAAGAGAAAGAGAGGAATCCAAAACTGCAAAGTTTTTGACCTAAACAAAGAGTGGCCTTTTACTGATTTGCTGAATATGATGGATGCAAACGGCCATGGGTGCTTCCAGGTTGGAATCAAGAGTCCAGTTTAGGACATGTAAAGCTTGAGATACCTTTTAGCTCTCCAAGTGGAGATGGCTGGCATTTGGGTCATATGTAAGGCTAGAGACTGAATGAGAACACATAAGGAGTGAGTGTAAATAAAGAAGAGGAACATTCTGAGGACTGAGGACTGAAACCCTCCAGTTTTAGAGGTCAGGAAGAGTGACCAGCAAAAGACTAAGAAAGCATGACTTGTGAGGAAGGAGGAGAAACAAGGAGAGCGATAACTAGTGGCTTTATGGGGGGAAATATTTCAAGATGGAAGATGTGATTGACTGTCATGTACTAAGTAAGAGAGCACTGAGAATTTCACATTGTATTTGGCAACAGGAACATATATTTTGGGTTAATGTGGTCATGTTAGTTTAAAATAACTCAGTTTTTAAAATTTGATTAACTAATTGGGGACAAGTCAACATCCATGTTTTGGTCACTTAAAAACAAAGCTTATTTTATATTTTGATCAGTAGCGTGCATTTAGGGGCATGTACTATAATTTCATTTATATTTTGAAGGGGGAAAGTACCATCCTTCTCCTTTCATAATTCCAAAGGCACAAGTGTTTTTTTTTCAACTCTTTATCTTAAAGTTCAAGTAGCATAAAAATAAAAAATTTTATAGTGAATGTTCTCTTTAATCCAAAAAATACCCCCCTTTCACCCCATCCTCCACACATCAACTAAACAGTCAGGTTAATACTAGTTATAGAAATTGTTTTATTCAAAAATATATCTGTTGGCTATTTCTAAGTATAAATGGAAGAATGGACAGAAAAAGTGATTATAGATGGTAAATCCAATATACATGTAACAAGATTTACCTGTTAATTGTCTGTTTGATATTAACCTTGTATTTACTCCATTTCCTAATTTGAGGACACCTTAAGTGCAATAGAGGACATGTTATCATTTACATTTCCATAGTCACCAGTATAAATATAAATAACTAGAGGCCTGGTGCACAAAATTTGTGCACAGGGGAGGGGGAGTGTCCTTCAGCCCAGCCTGCTTCCGCTCCAATCTGGGACTGTGAGAAGGATGTCCGACTGCCCATTTAGGTCCAATGGACATCCCTCTCACAATCCAGGACTGCTGGCTCCCAACTGCTTGCCTGCCAGCCTGATCACCGCCTAAACCACTCCCCTTCCAAGTTGATTGATGCCTAACTGCTCCCCTGCCAGCCTGTTTGCCCTTAACTTCCTTCCCCTACAAGCCTGGTCACCCCAAACTACCCTCCTCTGCAGGCCTGAGTCTCCCCCAACTGCCCTTCCCTGCAGGCCCAGTCACCCCCAACTTCCCTCCTCTCCTGGCTGGTTACCCCTAACTGCCCTCCCCTGCAGGCTTGATCACTCCCAACTGCCCTCCTCTCCTGGCCTGATTGCCCCAACTGCCCTTCCTTGCAGGCCTGGCCCCTCCTAACTGTTCTCCCCTGCTGGCCATCTTGTGTCCACATGGGGCAGGATCTTTGACCACATGGGGACAGTCATCTTGTGTGTTGGAGTGATGGTCAATCTGCATATTACTCTTTTGTTAGATAGGATTGTTCTAATGGAGATAAGCAGAAGTGCCAATTCAGAGAAACTACTGTTTTTCTAAATACTAGCTAATTTCCCTCAAAAGCAAGGACTCTATTTTATTTACCATCTTTCATCAAAGCTTGGTATGCGTGCTTGTTAAATTATATTATTGTGTTATGACATTAGGGAAGAAGGGGAGTCACACAAAAGAATCAAAAAGATATATGTGTGAGACAAAGGATACAACTGAGTGTACAAAAATGAGCAAAACGATGTTTGTACTGATTTTCTTGTTTAGGCTTTCAGACCTTAGCATCCTTCCTTTCTGTTTGGTCATGTACCAAATATTTGCCTAAGTTGTGTCTTCCTTTTTATTCATTCCAGAAATGTGCCAGGTGCCATTCTAATATGGAGACATCAGTGAATAAAGTATGTCCTTGTTCTAATGGAGCTTACTTTTAGTCTAATGAATAATAACAGCTTAATCTTGTAAATTAATCTACTAAATGTGCTTGTTAAGTGGCTGTAAAACCTGCCATACAAAAAATAAGTCACATTCCTCACTTAGGAAGAACATATAGGCTTTGACAATAAAAAAAAACTCCCTTACTAGAATCAGCACACCAGATTTCTGGTATATCACTGCTACTAACTCACATGGCTGTTTTGAGCATGTCACAAGTTCTCTGGGCACCAGCTCCCCATTTCTAAATTTAAAATAATTGGTAATGTTCATATCATCTCAAAACCTCTACAGTTCTTATTGTTTCTGAATTATGGGCTTATTTCTTTGTAATTGTGCATTCATTAGTTGGAGACCCCAAGAGAAAGGGGGTCTATAAATATATTTCTTGCCCCCTCCTAATCTACAGCGATAATTTTCTTGAACTCGCAGCCCAAAAGTTTATTAACCTCAAACAAAATTTGTCAGTATCAGAATTTGAGATATTAAGAAATGTCAGAGAGAAGAAAGTAGCAATGATGCTTCTAACCAGCAATTTGGAACCTACAAGGGGGAGGACCAAGTTTACATTACATAAAATATGTTCAGTCAAATCATGCAAATTATTTTTATGTGGTGGGAGATAATCTTAGTGTCTTTTAATTGACTTTTAAAAAAAGTTATAAACTCAAATCTAAAAATGACCAATGTATGATATATTTACCAAGTAAGTTTCAAGTCCCCCTGGTTCTATAAATGTTAAAATGTAAGTAGCCAAAAAATAAGTCACATTTCTCACTATCTGCCACTATTGTGTAATAAATTATTCTTAAGAAATTATGCTGGTCATATCAAAAATGTTGCCTGCTGTAAAGTGGTAGGTGCTTAGGCACAAGAGCAGGAAGTTAAGTGGACTGAGTGCAGTTAAAGAAAGTTATGTGCAAGAGAACTCCAAAATGGTAAACTAAGGAAACTCTTGCTATGAAGCTTCTGAATCACAACACCTGCATGTGTATACTTATTTGCTGAATAAATGGATGAAATCACCCACAGCATTATCTTGCTATAAAACACTATAAAGTCGTGTTCATTTTTTCATATTGCAGAATGCAAAACCATACACTTTTAATGAATGTAAATTCTATCACAAGTGCAATGAAAATAATTACAGTTATCATACCATATTAATCTAAGTTATGATACTTGCCCTAAAAAGTAAAGAAAATGTATTGTCTTGCCGCTCCTCCTAATGAACATTATTTCACAATATGTGGTACATTTGTGGAGGATTTTGTAGTGCATTAGATAATTCAGTTTTACATTTCCAGGAGAGTCCGCTTTAATGAGCATTATAATGCATTTCAGTGCAGAAACAGTTTTATGTTGCAAAACATCTTCTACTGGTAGATTGGAAAAAGTTGCACCAAAATGATACTTCTACTTAAATTTAGAATAAAATTTAGTGAGGAAGCATAGATGAATCCAATTTAGTTATATTGTTATAAATTTGGGATGAATATTACATTTTAGCTATTTGTTTTTTTCCTGTGTTAAAAAACAACCCAAACCACATATGCCAGCAATTGAATGTGAGTTTGGGAGCCTGCTAAATCCTACATACAATACCTTGTCAGTTGCTTTAGAAATCCCCAATCCTATATAAAGAAAATAAAAAATGTTATCAACTCTATAATAATAAAAGCATAATATGTTAATTAGATCAGATTCTTTCAGAGGAAGCTGGGGCTGCAAGGAAAGCCTGGGTCCCAGGTGCCAGAGGGAAGCTGGTGCCGGCAGCCCGGGGAAGGAAGGACTACTCTTGCATGAATTTTGTGCATTGAATTTTATCACTAGTAGAGATAATAATGACCGTTAAAATGCATTCATTAAATCTACATTTAGCTGAAGCTAATCCGATATCTATTATCCCTAGTGCTTATGGATAGGGTCCTCTCCCTCCCTTATGCCTCAGAAATAAGCTTGTATCAAGACTGATCCTTTCTTTTTTCCCTCTGTATTCAAAGGAACACTTGTAGGTACTCTATTCAAAGATATCAACTTGCTCTGGAAGAAAGCCACCCCTGTCCACTCAGAACGGCTTACTAAGATCCTCTTTATCATGGGAACTATTACAACTTCTTTTTCTTTAGGCACTTTACCCTTAGCCTATAAACCTGCTGGAATTGATCTTATACCTTAAGAATCTTTCCTTGATTCTGCATTACCCTCCAGCCATGACTCTTTTCTTTCATTCACAGACAACTTTCTTGAAATATCATATATGTCCCTACACAAATCCCACCTAATTTCTTAAATCACTGAAGACTGTTACTCTTAAGGAATAGGATTTACTTAACATCTGTGCTTTCTTGCCTGCTTTGCATCTCTCAACCCACCGCTCTCTAGTTTCTGAGAATGATCTCTCTGATGTTAAAATAGCTTCCTATTTGTCAAATGAATGCTTCTCATTTCTTCCAGAATCTCTCGTCCCTTGGCTTCTAGGACACCAGTCTCCTGTAGTCTTCCAGTCTCTGATTCTCCTTAGACTCCTTTAATGAATTATATTCTTTTATCCATTCCATAAACATTGAGCTTTACCAGATTTTAACCTGGTTATAACTCTATAGTCTCACCATCACTACCGTGGCCACCCACATAGTCTTGTCCATTTTTAAGATTCTATTTCCCTTCTTAAAACCTCTGTGCTTCTCCATGGCCTCTAGAGAACCAAGACCAACTCTTTATCTCACATTCTTCACTCCACAAATATTCATTGAGCATCTACCATGTTTCAGACACCATAGGAAGTTATATGATATAGCAATGAACAAACATTAAAAATCACTGCCTTCATGGAACTTACACTCTCCTAGCAAAACACATCTGTTGCCATAGCAAATTATTTCTTCCTATGTAAAAAATTTCCTTCTCTTCCATATTTTTTGGCAAACTCTTGTTTCCCCTTGAGAATTCAAGTCAGATGTTACTTCCTCCAGTTAAGATCTCCCAGCACCCCATATTTTCCCTGGAAGCTCTATAAAAACTCTTGTCATTTTTTCAAGCCAAAATTTTCTAAGTGATAGCATTGGTGTTTCTATTTTCCCTCTTCAGGATTTATCAAGGGAATACCAAAGATGCCTGGCCCTTTAATAAACTTTAAATGCATAAAATGATTGTTAAGAGTTTATACAACAATATTCTTGTACAGTTGAGAAGACAGTGTATTGTTCCAAACAGCATTGCTCACTTATATTGTGAAAAATGAATAAATTTAGTTTTCTGTTCTTATGTATTAAAGCTATGCTATTCGCCTAATTATAATACAGTTCTGAAAATGAATACAAAACCTGCAACACAATGACACTTTGCTTTTAACTTCTATTCATCCATAAACTAAGGACCACCCTTTTAATAGCATATATAAGCAAGATTATATTACTTCTACATCTGTATCTCTTAGTGTTTAGCAAGGAGTGTTTACCCATTTCCTCTTGTCAAAAAGTCTATTGAATTCACAAGTCTGCTTGCCAATTTTGTTTAAAACTATGTGCTTTTAACAATGTACTTCAAAAATATATTATTTTTCCCTTTTTCTCTCTATGTGGATTTTCTCTTCTGGAACTTCTCCCAACAGTAGTTCCTGAGTGAAGTCTGTCTTATCCTCCCCCACTCCAAAAGGTATTAATACCTGAACATGGTCATTTTCAGGTTGTACTATTTTAAAAAGACCTCAAGGTCAGAGTTTAAAATAAAACCTTTAAAGTTTTATTCATAACAACTGCATTGCAGGCTCAAAGGTGGCGAATGCTTAATAGTCAATAACTGGACTTCTACCACACAGTGACTCTCAACCTAAGCCAAATTACAGGCTTTCCTCAGCCTAAGGACCTTTGGAAAATCACTCTGTGTTCAACAGAGGGGAAACGATTAGAGAAAGGAGACATGTTGATTCCTTCAGGGGAGCAAACTTGAGGAAGGCTATTTAAAGAGAGTGCCAGTAATACACAGTGGAACAAGTCATCATATTTGTCCAGGAAGTCTTTATGGATACATAAAAGTGTCACAGTGCTTGTCTGGTGGAATAAAACATCAGGAATCTGTTCTTAGTTGTTATTTAACTTCAAGAGTGCGTGACTTGAATTTCTGTTTGTTATTAAGGCTGCTTTCCTTCATCAGTTGTCATAACAACTGGGTTCTTACCTGGCATATAGTGCCCAGGGGCCAGGTATGCCAAAACATCCTGCTTTGAGGGACAGGCACAATGTCCAAAATAGTCCCATCCAAACATTCCAAGTAGTTGTGTCATCATTGAAAAGTACTGTGACTCCCATAACCAGAGGTCAGCTCTGCACTTCTTTCCCTGGTTTCTTTCCTTTCTGCTCCTGGCAAAGCTTGCTGCCTTCTCAGGTAATCTGACAGCAGCACCTGGCTCCTCAAGGTGTGGTGGAGGATCTGGTCATTTTGCATCTCACCTCAGCCCTGCTCAATCATAATTTGCATTTTAACATCTCTCAGGGAATTCATATTCAAATGGAAGCTTGCCTGTTCAAACATGCAGTTTGGTCTAAGGAATGGTTGACCCTGGCCTAGTGACAGAATCTTCTAACTTAATAGAAGAGATTTACACCAAATTAATGAAGACCTCCCCTAAGGTGCCTAAGAAAGTTCACTTCAGCAAAGGGCTCTAAACTGCAGGAATTTATGAAAATCAGTTAATGACCCTTTTGAGGCCTGTGTCTTAATCCACTGAAAAACTGCCTGGGGGAGGCACAGAAGGAACAGTGAGCAAGTCAACTTCTGAGCCAGCCAGGCACCTATAAGGAAAGTCTTGCTTCTATGTTTTTCACAGAAACCAAAAGGTCCCCAGAATCTGAGTTCCTGATCCCAGAGAAGGGATTAGGAGTCTCCTAATTGTTCCTCCTTTTTTCTTTTAATCTCAGAACAATAAATTACCCAAAATGCCCCTGAAAGTCTCCAAGAATAAAGAGACCCTTTTTTATATTTTTTGCTTGAGAGCCAAGATTTAAAATTTTTTTCCTTCAGAAATTTGGAAAATTATGTATTAAAAACATCCATCAGAGCCCAGCCAGTATGCTCAGTGGTTAAGTGTCTACCTATGAACCAGGAGGTCATAATTCAATTTTTGGTCAGGGCACATGCCCAAGTTGCAGGTGTGACCCTAGTAGGGGGCATGGAAGAGGCAGCCTATTAATAATTCTTTCTCATCATTGATGTTTCTATATCTCACTCTTCCTTCCTCTCTGAAATCAATGAAATATATATATTTAAAGCAGCTATTAGAATGCCAGATGGAAAATGTGAACTTCAGTTCCACATCTGTAATATAAAAGTTGTAAATAAATTGTGTATTTGTTCAAAAGTACTAGCAAAAGAAACTTTGTAAAAATGTATATTCACTTCTTATAAAAGGCCTAAACATTATTTTTAACAGAGAAATAAAGTCTTGTTCCCAAAGGAATTGATCATAAATTGAGTTCACCACGCCTGCCCTTTAAAAATATTTCATTAAGCTATAAAAATGGCTCTATCTAATACACAAAGTTAAACTCAAATTGTCATTGTTATATCATAAATGTAGCATTGTACTCTAACTCCAAAATATCTGGAAACACTTTAACTCAAAACACTGTTCTCAAGCGTTAGGGAGAACTTATCTGCTCTCCCTCATTAGGCATGAAGAGATGAGCACAATCTTTGGCCTAATTAGTCCCAGTGTTATTCCCCTAAGCCATACTTGAAGACGTGCTTTAACTTGAAAAATTAATAAGAAGAGAAAAAAAGGATATGTTAATTCTAATATATGTATTCTGCTAGCAGTTCTTAGGCACATTAAACACAACCACATTCAAATAATGGTTGTTCTGGGATCCCAGATTCTTGTTCACTAGGGTATTGGATTCCTTGGTCCAGAATGAGTGGGCGCCTATGAATTGGTGTCTGGAATCTCACCGTTCACCTGATGTCCTTGTCCAATTCTGCCAGAATCTAGGCTCCATCTCTAATGAAGTCTGCAGGGGCCCCTGTTGATGTCTCCCTCTGAGTGGAGGTCTTGTAAGATAGGTTTGTTTATTCCTAAGGAGCCTGCTCTGTCATTGTCCCTTTTCATTAGCATCCTGGCTCTTTGGTTCCCAAATAAACATTACCATAAAAGGAAAACTATCGTCTCCCTCCTAGGCAAGGGTAATCCAGAGCTGATCATTGCAGGCTCAGTGTCCTAAAAGGACAGTAGAGGTGAACTAGCACAATGATAAACCAAGCCTCTTTGACGTGAGACCTAGCACATTTGTCCAGAGTCTACACACAGCCCAGTGCCTGGTTTCTTCCCCAGTTGGAGTGAAAAAAAAAACCTTCAAAGCTGGTTGATTTTCAATGTGATGGTATTGGGAGGTAATCTAGGACAGTCATTAGGAGCACAGTCCATGAGCTCAAATCTGGGTCCTGAGTTGACCTGTATGGTCTTGGACATATGCTTAAGATCTCCAAAACTCACTTCCTCATCTGTAAGATGTAGCTACTCCTATGTTTTTTGTGAGGATTAAACTGACATAACGTACTTATCATAGTGCCTGATACAAGAGGTACTTAATGAATTTGGGTTCATGTTATATGTTAGAATTGAACCCATTTGCTCCCCTGGCACACTCCTTTCCTTAGTGCTTGTGAATAATTTGCAGAGTGCAGGTCATGATGGCCTGTGGATCCGAAACTACCGAACCTCTTCTACTCAAGTGAGTCATATTCCAGCCTCAGTTGATACACATTGGTTCAAGTGCCCTATGGGCACTGCCATCCATATGACCCTTCTTCCTAGAAAATGCTTTTATATAACCCAGTGTATTAGGTTAATGAGGATATTCAATCTTGAGAAATACATTACATCTGCCCTTCAGAAATGTTTGCTCATAATGAAATAAATCTTTTCTCCTGAATTTGCCATGGATAACAAAGGCCTCAGCTAGAGGCTTTCATTCAAGGCAAAAATATAAAGATTGTTTCTTTTTACATTTTAGTATCATACACAATATATTTAATAAGGAATGTAAGCTTCTTTCCTTCCCCATGAATACATTTCTGTTTTTACTGAGTTTAACTTAAAGACTTGCTATATCTACTAATATTGATATTGTAAAAAACATAGGTTTTAAATGCAAACACTCAGAGTTCCCAGGTTTTCAATTTTCTGCATCTGAAAGATTCTAAAATGCTGATTAAAAGCATAGAGTCCCTGTAGTTGATGTTGCTCCCTTGGGTTGTAAGTCTTATAAAATAGATTCCTGAGGAGCCAGCTCTGTCATTGCCCCTGTCTAGAAGTGGTGATTCACAGCTATCTGATGGAATCCTTAGTGTGCTCAGAAATTCTGCTTCATTGGATCCTAAATTTATATTTTCTATAAACTCCCAACTCTAGCTGATTCCAATGCAGGTGGTCTAGGGAGCACACTTTTAGGAACAATGATCTAGGTCAGCAGTCAGCAAACTATGACCCACCGCCAAATTCAGTCTCATCTGCTTTTGTATGCCTCTTGAGCTTAGAATAACTTTTAAATTTTTTCAGCTTTATCTATATTAATAAAAGCCTAGGTGACCCTCATGCCTTCATGTCACCACAAGGTGGCTGCCCCTATGCCATCACAAGATGGCCACCACCACATCATCACAATATGGCTGCCACAAGATGACCACCACAAGATGGCTGGCAGGGGAGGGCAGTTGTGGCAAACAGGCTGGCAGAAGAGGGCAGTTGGGGACTATCAGGCTGGCAGGGGAGGGCAGTTGGGGGCAATCCGGCCTGCAGGGGAGGGCAGTTGGGGGTGATCAGGCAGGCAGGTGAGTGGTTGGGAGCCAGCAGTCCCTATCGCGCCTAAACTGGAAGTTGGACATCCCCCAAGGAGCCCCAGTTTGGAGAAAATTCAGGCTGGGCTGAGCGACACCCTCTCCTCCCCAGTGCATGAATTTTATGCACCAGACCTCTAGGCCTTCTCATTGGGAGAGAGGAGGGGACCTCTATATGTCTATAATTGACATATAACATTGTGTGAGTTTAAGGTATACACTGTGATTTTATGCATGTATATATTGCAAAGTAGTAACTACAATAGGTTAGTTATCCAATTTTTGCATTTTTAAATGTTTAGAAATGTTAAAAGAAGAATACTATTTTTATAAGTGGAAATTATATGAAATCTAAATTTCAATGCCCATAGATTTTTTGGGAACACAGTCACTCAATTATTTATGTACTGTCTGGGCTGCTTTCCTGCTACAGCAGCAGAGTTGAGTCCTTGCAACAGAAACTACACACAGCCTGCAAAGCCTAAAATATTTACTATCTTGTTCTTTACCAACAAGGTTAGCCAGCCTCTGATCTAGGTATTCAAAATAACTGATGATGCTTCTTAAACATGTTTAAAAGCACCTGTCTGAGCCCTAGCCAGTGGCTCAGTGGTTAGAACATTGGCCTGAGGACCAAGGGGTTCACATTCCTGGTGAAGGGCATGTATCTCAGTTGTAGGTTCCCCAGTCCTGGTAGGAGTGTCTACAGGAGGCAAACCAATCAATGTGTTTTTCTCATATTGATGTTTCTCTCTCTCCCCCATCCCCTCCTCTCTCCCAATGAGAAGGCCCAGGGCCAGTCAGAAAAATTGTTTGGAGAGCAACCCAACTTGAATTGTTAAGAGAGGGGAAAGTCCTCATTGCTAGTGTGGATGGATTTCTTGTGATTAAGCAAAAGAATTTTCTGAGACTTAATGGGAGGATGCAATAATGCAGAAAGCATTATTTCTGTGGAATCAAATCCCTGAGTTTTCTCTCTCCCTCCCTCTCTCTCTCTCTCTCTCTCTCTCTCTCTCTCTCTCTCCCTCTCTCTCTCTCTCCTCCTATTTCTTCTTCCTATATCTGTACCATTTCTTTCCTCTTTTCTACTCATTCCCTTATTTCTCTCTTTTTGCCTCTTATTTTCTTACTGACTCACACCCCTGCTTGTTCTCTCTTCTCTCGCCTCCCCCATTTCTATCTCAGCCCCTCTTGTTGCCCCTCACCCACGTCCCTGGCCCCAAACTCACCCAGCTTCCTCACTGGAAGAAAGGAAGCAGCTCAGTGTGACCCAACCCTGGAGCCGCCCCGGCCTCCTGAATGCTCTCTCTCCCCTCCTACCCACAGCTGAGGCTCCTCACTGCTGCCTTTCCTGGGGTTCCCACAGCCAAAGCCTGGCCTCTCCATTTGGACAATCTCCCTCCCCCCACCCCCTGCAGTTTCTCACCTTCCTCCCCAGGCGGGTGTCAGGGTTGAGGGGCTGTGCCCTGGGAAAGCAGTAGGAAGGGTGTGGTTGGGGGCCAAAAAAAGAAAGAAAAAAAAATCCCTGACTTTTCAAAGTTTCATTTCCCACAGTCCTATCAAGGAAAAAGTCCCACAAACTAAAATCAGAGCCAGTGTCCAAAATTTCCATTCCATGTTAGGGCTTAGTCCAATCCAGCCTCAGACCAGCTAAGTGTGTTCCCAGCTGCAGTCCATTTGTACAGAGCCAGCCAGGAGCACAAGAGTAATAAGAGAGCAAATTCCTCTGCTTAGGGGATTATATATTCCCAAATATTTGAAGGCTTGCAGTGTCCCCGCCCACCCTGGCCAATTATCTCTGCCCCTAGGTTTAAATGACAGTCAAGTGCCTTCCCTATGTCACCCCAACTTTCCTGGCATGCCTCTATCTCCACTTTGTTGGATCCCTTCCTTCAGTGATCTGCAGGGAATAAGCTGGTATTTCCCTGGGGAGTGCAAGATTGCAGCTTTCTAGTGAAGCTGCCCAAATGACATGCCTACAATGTCTGCCTTCCCCCTTTGCTTCTTTCCTGTTATTAATAACTAACTAATTACAATGGTATCACAATGAAATTTCATGCTGAGAAGTAATCAAAGCTAATGTTGAGTCAGTGAAATAGAGACAGGTTCTGTAGGGCCTTCCATGCCCAGCAGGAGGGGCAAGACTTGCTCTGATGGGAAATATAGAACAAATGTAGATGCTTCATAGGGAATTATATGATGAACATGTTTCAGGAAAATAACTCTGGCAACAATGTGGAATTAGATTCAGAAAAAGGGATAAAAAGGAGCTCAGAAGTATATTTTTAGTTTTAAATGAATATTCAAAGAGTTATACTTTTACAGCCCTTTTTACACCAAATGTGTAAGAAAAGAATAGGAACACCAAAATTGTGCAGAGAGGTGGAAGTCTTAAAAAGACTTCTGCCCTAAACTTCTCTAAAGACCATTAAAAAAAATCTCTAAAGAGATTTAGGACATGATTAGGGCATGATTCCAAAAGCAAAATAGCCTCAGCATTGGTTGGGATACCACTGATTCAACCAATGTCACCCAAAAAAAATTCAATTAAAAATAAAAATAATAATAAATTAGGAAAATATTAAATCCATTTTTAAATGAAGACTGTCCAGAGAGAAGCCAATTTCTCCCTGTACATCCCAATCTATGAAGCATTCTGGGGGAGGGTTCTCTCTGAACAGCCTTCATTTAAAATGGATTTGATATTTTCCCAATTTATTATTATTTTTATTTTTAATTGAATATATTTTGGGGTGACATTGGGTTGAATCAGTGGTATCCCAACCAATGCTGAGGCTATTTTGCTTTTGGAATCATCCCCTAAATCTCTATTTAAACAGCTGTCCCACAGACTCTCTATAATCAAACCAAAGTCTGACTTTAAAACCCATGCACTTAGTCATGCCTTGCCAGGCCCTGCAATTGTTGGTATTTGCATCTTCTTAACAGAAGACTCAGTTCTGTGGTCCCACAGCCTTCTTGTGTAAATATTCAGTGAAATTTTTATTCTGATAAAAGTATCATCCTGATACTTTTAGCTAGCAGTTGTTTTTTTCTTAAGAAGCTATTGGTATGTTCATAAACCTTACCCAGGAATACACACACAGACTCATACACACACACAAGCTATTTTAAAAATTCTTTTATCTTGCAAAAATATGTCGTTACCTCTAAAGTTTATAATGACAGCCATTCAAAGGCAGGCTGTGTTATTACACAGTATTTTAGTAGGGAAAGTATAATTTCAGTGGTAGGAAGCATTCATCTAGTCAGAGGCAATTACCCAAATTGGACTTCGGCCAGAAAATCTGAGTTAGGGAAAAAGGTCTCATTTGCTACCAATGACATCAGATCACTAATAAGCCTGGATGTGAAATCCCAGCTCCAAATTGACATAAGGCTCAGGTATCAAGGTTAAATAAGGACAGCGATGCCTTGTATTTTGTCTATAATCAATTAATTTGCCTATCGTAACTCTTCTTCCCATTATTCTCTTTCAAAATTGTCAAAATGCCTGGTGATCACCTGACAATGCTAGAGGTCACCATTCACAATGAATCCATGTTCTTGACATGTGGGTGCTACTGTGAGGATAGTCCATGGACCAGTATCATCCAAAAACTATTGTCACCAGTGCTCAAAAACAGACATAATAAATTGAGAATAAGCACTCAAAACTATTATAGCAAACCAACTTAAGTGATTTTATTGCTGTCGAATCAAATAATATTTTAAGTGGGGCATGTATTTTTATTTTCTAATATTTTTCTCAAATGTGTTGGCTCTTGATAGATTAGAAATTTGTGGGTTTTAAAAAAAAAAAACTTGTTTTTGCCAAAGATAATTTAAGAAGCACTATCTTGTCTTAGACTACCTATCATGTGACTAGTGCTCCCTGGAGTGTGCATTGTGACTACAAGTCCAAAGAGCTACAGAAACCAAGATATGCGTTGAACACTCGGAGTGCTAAAAGAAGAATTGTAATTTACCTAGCAATATTTTAATCACATGGAGAGAAGTGAAATGAACCCTCTCCCAGAAAGCTTTATAAATCAGGTGTACAGGAAGAAACTGGCTTCTCTCTGGACAGCCTTCATTTCAAATAGATTTGATATTTTCCCAATTTACAGTATTATTTTTTTATTTTTAATTGAATTTTTTGAGGTGTCATTGGTTAAATCAGTGGTATCCCAACTAATGCTGAGGCTATTTTGCTTTTGGAATCATGCCCTAAGAAACCTTTACTTCTAAAACTCTGAGGTGCAGAAATACAAACATTTGAATCTGACACATAGTAAGTGTTCAAATAGTATTTTGTTAATCCGTATGGTTTTCATAAATTGTAAGAAAATTGAGTGGGCAAAGGGCTTTCACCAGATGGCCAAGTGTGGTGATTCTGTTGATGATAACATATAGAGACATAGGTTCCTAGCAATGGACTGACAGGCCAGCCAGCTAGTATGAATAAATAAAAACTTGAAATCTCAGAAAATAAAAAACAAAGAATTCAAGCTGAAAGGCTACCATGGCCTAACAGTTGGTCTCTGAGTGGACAGTCAGCTTTGACTAGTAGGTGTACCAGTTAATAATGTGGATTTTATAATCAAAGAAAACATGAAAATTTCAAGAAAAGCATCAAAAGTGCTTTATTCAAAATAATGTCCATCACCAGCTACACATTTCCTCATCTTTCAGGTAATTTGTGGATACCGTCCCAATAGAATTTTTCTTGTTTTGAGGTAAACCATACAGAGACCCAATTTTCCACTTCTTTCTACATTTTGAAGTGCTGCTCAGAAAGTGTGTGTACCATTGATTGGAACAAGTGGTAATCTGAAAGAGCAAGGTCTGGTGAATACAGAGGGTTGGTTAATACTTCACAGGCAAGATCTTTTAATGTGTCTTTAACTAGTTTTGAAGTGTGTGATTGTGCGTCATCATGAAGCAAAATTACTTTGCTATGTCTTCTGGAACATTCTGGTCTTTTCACGATCAAAGCGTGGTTCAAGTTGATGATTTGTTGTCAGTAGCGATCAGTATTAACGGTTTCACCTGTTTTTAGAAACTCTTAATACACCACACCTCCCTGATCCCACCAAACGCAGAGCATTGTCTTCTTTTCAAAGCAATTTGGCCTTGCAGTCAATGTTGATGGCTGACCTGGATCAACTAATGATAATGTGCATTTTCCTTCCTTTAAAATCTTTCCCAATGCTTGTAAAGACCGGAAATTGTTTGCTGAGCAACATTTATTCATTCTGCAAGTTGTTTATGAGTTTGACACGCATCTTCATCCAATAATGCTTGTAACTGTTGGTCTTCAAACTTTTTTGATTGACTGGACATTCTTTGTCTTTCACATAGAAATCATAACTTTTAAATCCTTTAAACCAACATTCACAAGTGTGGAGCATGTTCACCATAAGCTTTTCCAAGTATTCAACAGCACTTTTCTTCAAAATAAAGTAATGAATTATAACTTCCCGCAAATGCTCTTTTTTTGGCATGAAATTCAACATTTTTAAGCATAAAAATATCTATAATGTTAACACCTTCAGCAAATTTGACATATGAAGTTTTTAAGCTTGTTGTCAATACAACAAAATGGCATTCATATCAAATCACATATGTATCGACATATGTGTAACTCCACCTATTGAAAAAGTCCGCATTATTATCCAGTACACCTAGTATTAGAATAGTAGTAAAAGGGACTCCAGGAAAGCAGTGCTCAGAAGTGCAAGCTGGAAGGTAATTTGCTGAATCAGCTGGGCCTGAGCCAGCTGAGCCAGTTCTGAATAAATTGGAAGTGGGCCAAGAAAAGGAGAAGGGGGAGGAGTCAGACTTATAGGACCTATTACCAGCCAAGGGTGGCAGGCTTGACTGGCAGTTGTAGTGGCTTTAACCTGAGCCATGAGCAAAAAGGTAGTAAATTCCCAGAAACTCTCACCATGATGACTCTTGAAATAAGACAAAATAGGAAAACTGTGTATATTATTTATTGATAATCTTTCTCCCCAAAAATATGTTTCATGAAGATAAAAAGCCAAAAAGAATTTATGACTCACTCTGTAAAAAGTAAATGATTATGAAGAATAATGAATGGAGAGCTTTCTTTCTGGCCCACACAACATAATGACTCACCTCAGAAGTCATCAATAGGTAAAAATTATCCTTTTTAATTATTCTAAAGAAAGAGTAGTAATTTCTTTTGCTCTTGAATAAACTACACTGTTCACTGTTCCTGTACTCCAATCCCCTGATGAAGTAGGTCAATCCAAAACCATACAGACACCAAGTGAACAAACTTTATTTTTGCAGTGAAATCTATGTACTCTGCAGTAGCTGAGAAGGAGAATCTGGGGCTTTACCAAATTTTAATCCAAAGGCTATTAAATGTACATGAGAGCAGTTGCTTCTGCAAGTCAATTGTTCTGACTCTTTGCAAGCTTAAAAGATGTGGGAGCAATTTTGTTTTAAAATAGTGTCCTAAGTGCCTGGAAAAGGCAGTGGCTCTGATAAGAATAGACTTAATAATGATGGTGAATGTAACAACGGTATTTTATACTCACCTGGTCCCTTTCCAGTTATAAATTCAAAAATGTACAAGTTTAGTACTAGGTTCCTACTGGCTTTTATGCCATAAATTTCTCTATTCTCCTTATAATGCAAAAAAAAAAAAGGAAAAGCAGTATTAAGTACTGGCCATAAATTATATAAAAGAGAGTCTTGTGGCATTAACACTAAATGGTTTTGGTGAAGCAAATAATTTCATTGGGCCCATATCAACATTTCAACGGTGAACTTTGATTATTTAGCACAACTGTTAATATTTTAATAGTTTTAAAATTATTGGTTACTATGTTTTTAAACTATTTGATTGCATATTCTTAAATCCTTTGTTAACATTTTTTTAAAGTTTCAGAACTTTTGAAAATTATCCTTTCCTCAAAATTAAGTTGTGGTACCATCACTTATGATTTCCCTCTTTATAAATATTTCCAGAAAACAATTTTTGTCTCCAGAAATCTCAAAGCATACTTTTAAAATAACACCCTTCTGAATGTTTCTCCAGACTAATAAGTCAAGTATGTGAGAGTCCCTACATACACTTTTTTTAGTGCAAAAGACTCTTGAAAGTGGAGAGCATTTTGCCAAAGGTGAAAGAACAAGTAGTTCAGGGAACAATGAGAAAACATACATGTTTTCTTGCTCTTCCTAAAGGAAGCATGAGATAATGGGAAAAATATATAGACTTAAGACTCACAAGTACTAAAAGAGGAAAGCCCTTAATTGCTATTCCTGCACAACCAAGGACAGCTGTGGAACAGCCAGAAAAAGAGCAGTCCATCTACTTTACCTCCTTGCATATCAAGCAAGAATGAGGATATTTATGATCCACAGAAATATAGACATTTCTGTTGTTCCAGGTATCTTCCCATGATCATGTTTTAATAGGTGTGTTTTTTTCTGATTACCTCTTCAGTAGGCTTTTTGACTTGAGTTGGGTTTGGCTTTTGCTTTTTATCATAAGCACTTTCAGTCAGTGTAAACTATTCAAATTGCCTATGGTTTAAGGAACATCCATGCTTTGGGTATCAATATACTTCATCCAAGGAGATTCTCTTTTCTTCCTCTTCATATGCTGGCTCATTAGGTGTCTTACAGCTAAAGAAGCCTCATGTATTAGGAAATATGGAATTGTAGAAGTTGGACTCCACCTAAAAGTACTATTAGTTTTCTTTCAACAATCGAAAAGAGATGTGGTATATTGGCCCTTTGAGACCATATTGTGTTTGTAGACAGTAAACAAACTGATTGAGAGTGTTGGATTGCGAACTAGGTTTAAAATACTAGTTCTGCCAACCAGTAAACTATGGGACTTTGGGTGTTATTTTTCCATCTCTCTGAAATCTTCTATTACTTCATTGTTGCTGTGAAGATTAAATGGCAAAATGTGAAATGCTTAGCACATTGTAAGAATACAGGAAATGTGACTTGTAGTTTTCTGCTTTTCCCTATTTTGTGTTATTTCCCTCTATAGAGATAGTGAAGCTGGCAAGCTGGGAAACTTACTGATAGATTGCATATATGAGTTGAAACAGCTGCTAAAAGAAAAAGAAATCAGCAATGATTATTTGCCATTTCATAAAACACATGGTGTGTTTGAATGGAACCATTCAGGACTTGGGCATATTTCAGAATAACTTACTTGTATAAGAGGACACAGGAGGTACATACCAACATGTGACTATCCAGCAGGAACCTCTCTCCTCTCCTGAATATCCAGGACATTTTGAAAGAGCTATACTTTGAATTTCTTATTACTTAATTAAATATGTATCAACTGTCGTTTAAATTATTTGTAATCATATTCTATCTTCCACATTTGGCCACACTTAGCTTCCTACAACATCATGCTAAATAACTATATTTTTATTCTAAACAATGAATTTAGAGGAGTTCTTTAAACACTTCTGAGATCTCACAATCTAAGTCATGTTGAAACAGTAAACCCTTAGGTGGATTTAGAAGAATGAGAAAAAGGTGTCTGGGTTATAATCATGTTTATGACTAAATGAGGAAGTTAGATAATAGGCAGAGTAGGGCTAAGGGTCAGTCATAGGCAACAGTTGACCTGATGAGAAAGTAATGAAAGAGGTCAGAAAAACAGACTAGCAAGGAGAAATTGGGGACTGGTGGCCTCTCTCAGACATTTTTATCTGATAGAGCCAGTGATGGGGCAGAGGACAATTTTGAGGAGAATTGATATAGTCAAGGTTAAGAACCAAAAAAAGGTTTGTGACACAATTCAAAAGATGTTTAAGATCAGAGAAGCAACATGGGAACATGTCACAGTGACCCAATAAAGAGATGTGCATGTTCAACACATGTGTGGTAGCACTAGAGAGATGGGCAGACCAAATACATAATATAATCTTGGCAGCTGCAACAATTTATTGAGATCATAAGCAAAATATCTATATTTGATCCAGACAGTGCCTGGCACACAATTGAAACTCAATAAAGGTTATTTCACTAATATGGGCTCTGAATGCATCAAAAATATCTTATTCCAAGTATGGTATTAATTAGTTCTGTGACCATGATATATCTTTAAAATGAAAGGATTAGATAAAATGTTTGCTTCAGTCCGTTCTAGTTCTAAAATTCTACAATTCTCTTCTCTTATAGACTCACTAGGGGCCCAGTACACAAATTCGTGCACCTTGAAAGAAACTGTGGGCTGTGTGGCTGCGGTAGACACAGAGGCGTGTCTAGGTCCATCCTCTGTGCCCTCACATGGCCCCTGCAGCCACGGACCCAGGTCCCCTGTTGTCCCCAGTCCCCTGTCTGCCAGCAGTCCCGTTCCCACCACATCTGCTCCCACAGACTGATGGCGCTGGCCCTGCTTGCACCCACTGCAGGTATGGAGCAATTGGGGCCAGTGCCAGCAGTGGGTGTGAGCAGCAGCTGGTGCCCTAATCACCCCTCAGGAGCAAGGGAAGATGGAGAAGCCCTCAGGGGTGATCAGGGCTGGCAGCTGCTGATGGTGCTGGGCATTTGGGGCTGGCACCAGGCATCAACAGCAGGTGTGAGCAATAGCACTGGCACCAGCTGCAGGTGTGAGCAGGACCGTTGCCAGCAGTGGGTGTGAGAGGCACCTGCCAGCCCCAATTTCCCCTCAGGAGCAGGGAGAGGTGGAGAAGCCCTGAGGAGTAAATAGGGGCCAGCAGCCACCACTTGCACCTACTGATGGTACCGAACAATTAAGGCCAGCACCAGGAACCAGCAGTGGGTGCAAGCAGCAGCTCTAGTGCTGGCAGCAGGTGCGAGCAGTGCCATTGCCGGTAGCAGGTGTAAGCACCAGGCAGGACCATGGCACACAAAAGCAAAAAAAATTTTCAATAACCACCAGAGGCTCACCCCAATGACAGCAACCAGTGCCCACCCTGGTCTGGCGCCCCTGCTCACCTGCTCCACCATCCCACCGTGGCCAACACCCACCATGTTCCACGCGTGCCCTCTAGTGGTCAGCACACATCATAGCGATCGGTTGTTCAGTCGTTCTGGTTGTTCCGACATTTGGTCTATTTGCATATTAGCCTTTTGTTATATAGGATAGTCAAGTTACTTAAGCTAATGTGTATCCCATGCTAAAATATAAGCTGGCTTTCCTTGTTCTGATTTTCCATTAGAAAAATGTAATACATTAGCCATAATAATTATAAAAATATTTTAAAACAAATATCAAACTATAGAATTATCTGTCATAATAAATATTCCTATTATTTATTTATTTAGCAAGCATCCACTAAATGCTTGAAGGTATCCATTAAATATCTGCCACTTTGGTAGGTACTGGGAATACAAAGACAGAATATGACCCCTGCCCTCAAGAGACTTATATTCTAATCAGTACAGAGCGGAGATGCAGTACTCTGATCTTATCAAACCCTCTGGATAGCCCTGAGAAGACCTAAAAATCTTTTCGTTTTTAGTTAAACCACAGCTGGTATACCTAATATAAAAGTGTTTAACTGCTTCTTGGATGTCTTGGGTAGCACTGGGATAAGATCTTAACTGGGTATTCTTGAAAGGCTTTTATAAAAAAATAATTTTAGAATCTTTAATTAAAAAAAAAAAAGAGCCCTGACATATTCTATATACTACAATAGGGATACAGCCAGGTGGGACAAAGAGACAAGACTTGTCAGTTCTACAGGGAGAAAGAGTCATGAAATCATTTCATAGAGAGGGTGGTACTTGGCCTAAGACTTCAAAAAGGTAATTTGTTGTCAGGGAGACAGATAGAAAAGGAATGCCTGGTAGAAATTGGCAAGACAGGGCAAAGATTGAGTTGTCTAACATCCCCGGTATTCTGAGAGCTGTGAGTGGAGTGGACATAGACAGAGAAAGTGTTGTGAGGTGGGATCTCATAAACAACAGGGCTGGAGATGCAGGCAACCACACCATCAAGCAGCTTTTGTCATAAGGAGATTGGACTTCATTCTGCAGCAAATGGGACACCAGTATATAGATGAAAAGAGAAGTGATGTGTTCCGACTTATGCCTTGAAAAGATTTCTCTAGTATCAATAAGAAGAATGATTAGAGAGGGCAAGCATAGAAGAAAGGAGAATAGTTAGAGGTCATTTACAGTAGTGTAACTAATAAGTCCTGAGGTTGTGAATCCAATAGAAGGAGGGGAGATGGAAAGGAGACATCAGTACAAGAGATATCAGGGCAATAGAACCTATAGGACTGATGGAATGTGGTGGGGCGAAGGGGAAACATTTAGGTTGAGTCCCAGATTTTCAGCTTAGAGGACTTGGTAGTTCCTAGAGCATTTATAGATTAAAGGAACTGTTCAAGGCGGAGCAGGTTTTAGGGGAAAGAGACTACATTTATTATTAGACATGAACCCTGTTGAACTCCTGTCAGTGTAGAGACTGATGGACACTTGTGTTAGACCTCCAGGGAAGGATGGGCTGATTTAGAAACAGATTTAGAAGTCTTAAACAATAGAAGAAGCTTAGGAATAAATAAGCTCCATCTGGGGGAATGTGTCATTGAGAGGAGAGAAAAGGGGGTGAGGAATAGGAAGCAAGTGTTGCAGATGTGGCAAAATCAAGTATCACCTTTGTTTTAGCAAGTAAGCTGTCCAGATAGATAATGCTGGGGCTGCAGTGGTTATTCTATAGCTATTTGTTACATGATGAATAAATAGGTGAATGAGTGGGTAAATGATTGAGTGAGAAGGAAAAGGATCACTTGGGGCTGGGAGTATAAATAGTAGAGGTCAAAATTAGAAAGACAACACTACAAATTCTCATGCAGACAGAAACTAAAGCCATGAGAGGGAAGGAGACCCCAAGGGAACACATGTAAAGTGAGAAAATAAGGACTTAGAAGTGAACCCTGATCTCATTAAAGAGGTAGCCTCGGCAGGTTCTCCATGATCCTCCATAAAACATTAGTCATCATTAGTCAGAGCAGCTCGTCAGCAGGAGCTGCGGCTGGAGTTACAATTTGACCTTCATCCATAAGGAAGGAAGATAATGTTCCAGTTCCCCCTCATGTGGGAGGTGGATGAGGACAGAGGAGGCATGAAATGTCAACTCTGATGAAGTACCAGATTCAGTAGGAGCTGAGTGCCAGCTGTGGAGAGGCGCCTTTTGGGCTGTAATCCACTGGTTCTTACCATAAATCACAGTTCTTGACTGGTTAATTCCATTAGGAAAATATCTTGATGCAGCCTACCCAGTCCCCAGGAAAGCTGTGTGTAGAATCCAAGGTGAGAATGAGAACGGATATGGCTTCAGAAAGCAAACCAGCTAGCTTTTCAAATCCTATTTATTTTTAGATAGTTAGCAAGGTTGCTAGAAACCTGAAAGCCTGAAATTTTTTTTGTAAGCTGCTTCTTCTTTTTTTTAAGTGACTTAAAAAGAATGAGAAATTACTCAAAACTAAGCTGACAACTTAATGGAAATCAATTCAACTGAAAAATATTTACTGTGGGGTCACCAAGAGTTAATTGTCAACAATAAAGATAGTTCTGCCAGTGCAAAATGTGGCCCCTGCCTTCACTAATTTTCTTAAGATTCAAATCCAAACAAAGCATGTTTTGTTTTGTTGTTTTTAGCTTAGAGTTTAGCTAGTGGGAAGGGAGTTTAAGAGCAGATTTACTCCCTTCGCTGAAAGATTTACGTCACTTCTGATGCTCAGACACACCTAGTGGTTAAGTAATCAGCTCTGTGAGACACACTCTTTGTCTACATCTGTAAAATGAAGAGTGGAGTGACTGGAAGGTCCTCTCTGGCTGCAAAATGCAAGCAACTTACACTTGTGTTAGGGCCCAAGCATAGCATATTGCTAACAGCCCAGGAGACTTCCCT
The DNA here is from genome assembly GCA_011751065.1 of Lasiurus cinereus. Taxonomy (NCBI): domain Eukaryota; kingdom Metazoa; phylum Chordata; class Mammalia; order Chiroptera; family Vespertilionidae; genus Lasiurus; species Lasiurus cinereus. The sequence continues at coordinate 30,207,985 of JAAGEH010000307.1, forward strand.
TCATTCTGTCATCTATAAAATAAGATAATTCAGTGACATTTGGGAAAACTTTAGCATTATGTAGAGCTTTGTTCTCTGCCCAGTACATCTGGCTCCTTCAGTCCCAGATGTGTCCTGCCCTTCCAATTATCCAGTTCTTGTGTAGGACTTCACAGGTCTCTAATTAAGAGGTAACTTTTTGCCCTAGCCAGTTTTGCTCAGTGGATAAAACATCAGCCTGTGGACTGACGGGTCCCAGGTTTGATTCCAGTTGAGGGCACATGCTGGGTTGTGGGCTCGACCCTTAGTAGGGAGTGTGCAGGAAGCAGCTGATCAATGATTCCCTCTCATCATTGATGTTTCTGTCTCTCTCGCCCTCTCCCTTTCTCTCTGAACTCAATAAAACTATATATATATAGATGAGTTAATTTTCTAACTAAGAAGAAATGCATCTTGGAATGATGCCTCTTCTGGTGGTGTCTCTAAAGTGCAAGTAAATACATAGTAGGTTACAATGTACCTAATAACTCATCCTCTACCACCACAGGCCCCAGAGTCATGGGCCAAGTGGTCACTGCTGCTGGCCATTTCTGTTCCACTGAATGTAAAATTACGAAGCAACACCAAGTAGATATCGCAAGTCTATATGCTGATCTCAAAGATTGCTAATTGCATAATAGCATAATAGCCTGTCATGCTGCTATGACACACTGTGTGTGGGAAATGAACTCTAGACTTGGAATCAGAGAGGATGTGGGCTGATTTCCGGTTCTGCCACCTCGCACTTGCATGCCTATAAGCAGGACATTGTCAGAACCTCAGTTTCTTCTGTAGGATGTGTGTAATCATTCCTTCCTGCATCCTCAGAGATTTCATGAAGAATATATGACAATATACCCCAATCGCCATTAAAATAATAAGCTGCTAAATAAATGTGGAACTTCTCTCAGAGAGAAATCAAATTCTGAGTATTGGTAAAATCCATTTTGACATTTTTTTAGTCAATAAATATTTAGGGAGCATTTACTTTATACTGGGTACTGTACTAGGAGTTGGAGGATCAATAATGAACAAAAATATAGATCAACCCCTGCCATCAGGGAACTTTTAGACTCATCAAAGAAAGTCATCCCTTTACCATAGTGACCTCATCCATGGTAAGGGGCAAGAGGATGGCTGAAGAGAGGTTTGTGGAGCAGTGAGAGCCTGAGATTTGGTTTAGAGAGTCCAGGATGCCTTCCCTGAAGAAGTGACCCCAACCAAGATCTAAACAATAAACAGGAGTTAACCAAGGGATGAGGGCAGGGAAACAGGTTTAAAGACTTTATAGTGAGAGAGATCCTCGAGGGTGGAGGGACTGAAATAAGGTCCCTGACCTGGAGTAAGTAAATAGAGCAAAGCAGGAAGAGTCCAGGGCAAGGTGAGGTTGGAAGATGGGTGTGGAACAGGTTAATCACCTATAAAGGGATTTTCCCAAGCATTGGGAAGCTGATTCGGGGTTTTATATATAGGAGCAAACATGATCAGATTTTTACTTGGAAAAATTATTGTGACTGCAGTGTGAAGAACAGATGCAAGCAGATGTGGGTAGGCTGATTGCAGTGGTTCAATTTGGACTAAGGTGCATCATTGGAGATAAGAATTGAGGCATAGTTAGGAAGCAATAACCACAGGATATAAAGTAAATTTGAATTGCAAGTAATTGAGATATGTTTAATATTATACTTATTCTTGAACTGAGCAGTTCAACTCATGTCCCATAGTAAAAGGTAAAATGTTCCTTATTGAGACAATATGACAGATGAATTACACCTTTTTCCCCACTAGATTTAATGATTTTATTTTTTTCCTTCAAGGTCTTTTCTTTTTTGTTGTATTGAGGTATAAATGAGAAAAATTGTACATCGTGGTGATTTAATAAACATTTATGTTGTGAAAGGATTTCTTCCTCCTAGTTAATTAACACATTCATACTCACATAACTAGAATTTGCTAAAAGAATAAAACAAATATTCTCACACCTCCCTCCACCCTCCAGTGAATGACACTGTCTCAGCTTTGATGCTGTGATCAGGCAGTGACAGTACTGCACACTGTCTGTCTTTGAATTTTCTATATTTCCCAGTTAATAGTATGACTTTCAGTTTTTACATATCAGTGAGAAAAAAAAGTAGCATGTTTACTTGAAACAGCAGAATGACAAAGCTAATGCCTATGCTCGCTGCTGTGCCTGTGAAGATTACCCCAGTCTTATTCATAACATTAATAATTAGAGAAATCTCCCATCAACCAAAGATACTCCACATGCTGTGCATTTCAAAAGGTCAAATCTGTAGAAGAATTTATTATATTTCATTAGAGATGTCTCACTCAGCTCTTCGATGAAGAAAAAATAGTCTCCACTTTAAGGAGGGTGGCATATACATGGCTCACATGCCTCCCGTCTGTCCTCTCATTTCCTTTTCTGAGAGGTTAATTGATGAAGATAGGATTTCCTGCTGAGCCTTTTGAGAATTCTCTTCTCAACACAAACTCCAGGCAGCCAGTGAGTTAGAACTGATATGAGAGTTAAAATTCCCCATTGTAACAACTATGTAAATCCTTCGTTCCCCAAAATAACTACTTTAAGTGCGTGTTTATTTAGGTTTTCCTCCCACCACAAATATGGTTTTGCCTGTTCTGCCACTTGGTATCTTTTGATCCGCCCGAGTTCACAGGCAGTGGTGGGCGCACTCAGCAAGCTGAGCCCTGCCTTGAGCACCATGGTCTCTTGTCTCTGCCTGAGAACTTTCTCCGGCACTATCGTGTTCTTCCTCAGCCTTATGCAAGGACAACTCAGAAATGTGGGAGCATTAACACTCTGGGAGAGCAATACTCCGTGAGCAGCAATCCTTATCCCCTGTGGGAGAGATCTGTCAACAGGCACGTGCCCAGGCCTCGCCATTCCTCAGTAGGAAGGCTGTGGTGTGTGTTACCCATGGTTTCCCAGAGGATCCCACAGAGGGACTGAGTCCCAGGTGCTCCCAATGATTATCTGCTCATTAGAGTATTTCACTTCCCAGAATCATTCTCATTCTTTGTTTGTGCTCCCTAGGGTCACCCAAGTCCTCATCTCAGGATCTGCTTGTGGGAGAACCCACAACTAAAATGGCATCTTTCATGTTATGTAAAACATGGACCTCCAAACTGCAATGATGTTCCCCCTGGTGGCCCAACAGCTGAGATGTGGGCTCTGCTCTTCATTCTGCAGCAAACCCATTAAAACTGTCTTCCCTTCTTCTCTAGGAAGGCCCACAGGAGAACCTGGAAAATTAGAGAGTGGGGGATGCAGGGAGAAGATAAATTAACAAACTCCATTATAGCAAGATTCCCACCACAAAGCAAAAAAAAAATTTATTTTTATCTCTGTCTCGTAATTTTGATTATTGAAAAATACATTTGAAGGGCAATCTTATGCTGATATTTGCACTTTCTCTCCCCTAAGTGATGCTAATCAGGGAAGCCAGAACCTTCAATGGAGATTTATTACTTCACACCTTAGCTGGTTAAGTTAGTCAAAACAAGAAATAAACAAGTATCAGCTCTGCCTATATTTCAGTTCTTCATTTATAAATAATATAAACTGAGTGGCTAGATTATTATGATCTCTGAACGCATAATAATCTGGCCACTCAATGTGTGTATATATGTTAGAGGCCTGGTGCATGAATTCGTGCCTGGGTGGGGTCCGGCCAGCCTGGCCTGGGGGAGGAGACATGCGCAGTTGGCCTGCCTGCCTGCTGGTCGAACTCCTGGTTGAGGGGAAAATTTGCATACTAGCCTTTTATTATATAAGATATACACTGAGTGGCCAGGTTATTATGTGTCCAGAGATCATAATAATCTGGCCACTCAGTGTATATGACATATAGAAAAATAGAGATACAATTATTCTTTACATTAACAGGTTATGCTACTAAGAAGTTCTCTTTAAAATGACATCCAGCCAAAGAATCTCCTATATGCTTTCTGACAACATCCCAGGAAAGTGCCAAGAAGACATGAAAAGGAAAATGTCCTGGATTCACAGATTGTAACGATAAGACTTAGGAACTGCTTTATAAGGCAGTGAGAGTTGTGTTTAACCTCCTCCTCACTAAATAATCAGTCACTTTTGTTCATGGCTACTGTCTTTCAACAAATTCTGAAATCTCAGGCCAAACCACAGCAGAGCAGAAAATAGAGAGGACGTGGTGGTGACAAATTGTCTCCTGAGCAGGTGATGCAATTACATTGAGCATCATGGATAGAGGCAGAGCTGTAAGAAAGAAGCCTTGGGGAAAAGTATATAGAAACCATTTCACATTCTTCACAACACAAATTTTTCTCCCCAAATCAAACAAACAGAATGAGGGAGTTGTGTTAAGAGAAGATCTCCCTACTGTCCAGCAAAGCTATACGACACCATTGCCAATGGGAATCTGGCTGCAAGCTGTGCACATGCACCCAGTGTTGTGTGAAAGCCAACCTGGGTATTATTTCACACATCACTCCAGTGGGCTGTCATGGAGGCCAGGAGCCTGACTCTGGATAAATCTCCCCTTTTTAAATGAATGAAAAAAAAAAATTAAGGCCAGCAGAGAGCTTATACTAAAATAGGTAAGCATGTAAGAAAGGAAAAATTACAATTAGCCTTGAAGATTAGAAGGAAGAGCAGGATTATGAAACAGATTTACTGCAGAAAACAGAAGAAACTGAGAAAACATGCCTGGAATCCTCAGAGGTGAGAAGATGTAACATTTAAAAAACAGAAGTGAGCAGAGCAGCCTGAAAAGTAAAAACCAGGCAACATGATGCTTGATGAAGTAAAAAGGCCATAATAAACAAATCTGGGGGGTTGGAATTACCTCAGAAAATGAAGACGTTCCTTAGAAACAGTAAAAGGTAAAACTGATACTGCCAGAAACTAATGATGTAGAGGTCAAGTTGAGGAGATCTGCCATTACGGAGCAGCAGGTCTCAAGCTTTATTCATCTCCATGGCAGTCACATGTATGACACTCTTCCACCATTAAAGCTGTTTGTTTTATATATGGCATCTCAAATATGAGGACAAACTTGGGGGGGGGGGGTGAAGGTGCTGTCCGAGTTACTAGAGGCGAGGAAAGGAAGTGATGTGTGAACCAAGAGCTTGGACTTTAACCCTTTGGCAGAGAGGGAGCGGCATGGCCCAATTTAGGTAAATATACTGATGGTTGAAGAAATTAAAAGTTCAAAGATGTGAAAGAGAGAAACTGAAAAACAAAAAAAAAAAGACGCAGTCAGGATGAAATCTACAGATAATAGAATATCCTTTGAGCAGTACTTCTCACCGGTGCATGTGACCCTTCTGGGATCTGGTTAAATTACAGATCTGATTCAATGGATCTGGGCTCTGGGATTGGGGATTTCTATCAAGCCCCCTGATGTTGCAGGTAGGGGCTCACACTGCATCAAAGAAAACCTGAAGCAAATACACTCACTATATTCCAGGGAGAATTCTTTAGAAGAAATTCACACCCAGAAATATTCTAGCAATTTGTAAAGCATCTAAAAAGCCAAAGAAGATATTATACAACTAGAGGCCCAATGCTCAAAATTCATGCATAGGTGGGATCCCTAAGCCTGGCAGGTGATCAGGCTGATCAGGGCCCAAAAGCCCCGGCGTGGTCGGGAGAGGAGGTGACGGTGTCCGGGCCAGGTGCAGAAGAAACAGACGCCAGACACCCACGCTGCCCTCAGCGCCCCAACACCCCACTGTTCCCTGCTTCCCCATCTCCTTCCCTCAGTGCTACTCTGCCACCTGGGGGCCTGCTGGCCAGGGGAGGGGTGGAGGACAGGCCAGGGAAGGTTTCCATCCCCAGTTTGGAATATTCAGGAGGCAGCCAATCAATGATTCTCTATCATCATTGATGTTTCTATCTCTATTTCCCTCTCCAAAATCAATCAAATACATATTTTTTAAATGCAAGGTGTTTAGAGGAAGAAAAGTAGGGCAAAGGAGCTGTTGACGGGAATATTTGAGATCTTGCTCACATTTCAGATAGGATAATACAAGGTGGTCCTCAGGGGGTTGACAGGTGAGGAGTGGCAGTGGGTGGAGCAGGGCACTACAGGCTGAGGAATGGGCTGTAATGACTGAGAATGTCTGCAACAGTGACACTAAGCATGTGTTGGGGCCACTGCTGGAATCATTCATCCCCAAGAGGTTTAGATTCCAGACGGGAGGAGAAACATGGAGATCAGCAGGCCTTTCTTAGCCTAGAAGATGAAGATGAAGTGGGCTGCCTGGCTTCCCTACAAATGTAAACATGCAGTGTAACTGCACCTGGATGTCAGTCACACAGCCTAGCCAGCACTGGTGGCCGTGTCCTGCCACTCTCTGGCTGTGCTGCAATGCTCTTGGGTTGGGGCGGAGGTGGGGGTGGGGAAGGGGGCGGCGAGAAGCCAGGCCTCCAAGCACATGTAGTCTAGGAAGGGGTTGGCAGGAAGCCAGTAACTGGAAGTAGCTTCATGTCACCAGGTGAGTCCCTGCAAGCCTGAAGGGAATCAGCCAGGCCAGGCAGGGCCTGGGATGCCTTTCCTTCCTGGAGCCATTCTTCCCACGGTGGCAGTGTCCGCTGTGCTTTCTGTTTGTTTGTTTTTTCAATTTTTATTTTTATTTTTATTTTTTTCCGGAAAGCAAGCTCTGAGCTTGCGGTTCCTGGGATCCCTGGACCATAGCATGCGCCTCCAGGCCTCACTGCGTCCCCCTCCCCCTCCTTCTGGGTTGAGCATCTGGTCCCTGATGGTCCTTAGGGTCGTTACACCCTTAGGGCTTTTATTATATAGGATTTTTTAGGAAATAAAATGAAAGCAAATAAACAATTGATTGGACCCAGGCTTGTCCTTTGCATTACTAAATGTCAGAGGACAACAGTAAATTCCCACAGTGTTTGAAAGAAATTGTGACCTAACAAGTCATTAATGAAACTAGAATTCATATGCAAGTTCTTGGAAAAGATACCATATTTTTAGGTTTTCTAGCTCTGTTATAATAAATTACTTCCAACTTAGTGTAAAACAACGCAGGATTATTATTTTTCAGCGTCGCAGGTCAGAGATTCAATCCGGTCTCACTGGGCTAAAATAACATATCAGAAGGGCAGCCTTCTTTTCCAGAATTTCTCAGGTTGCATCTACTTTGCCTTTTGCAGTTTCTGGAGGCTTCCCATATCCCATGGCTTTTTACCCTTTTCCTCTACCTTCAAAGCCAGCTCTGCCACAGTGGTTCCTTCTACACTAGCATCTTTCTCTGTCTGCAGCCAGGACTAGGTCTCCACTTTTAAAGACATGTGTGATTGGACTGGGCCCATCTGGATAATCCAAGACATAAAGTAACATATGTACAGGTTCCAAGGACTAGAATGTAGACGTCTTTAGGAGGCCACTGTTCTACTTATGACATCAAACATAGGCTGTTCCTGAAAAATTTGAAGACACTTACTAATAGACAACCAAAATTCAAAATCCCAAAATGGGGAAATAGGTGTATAAAATAAATTGTATGCATATATGCATAATCCATGGACACAGACAGTGGGTTGGTGAGGGCCTAGGGCAGGGACTGGGAGTAAGCTGGGGGGTCAATGGGAGGAAAAAGGAGACATCCTATATAATGAAGAGGTGATATGCAAATTGACCATCACTCCAACACACAAGATGGCCATCAAGGGAGGACAGTTGTGGGTGATCAGGCCAGCAAAGGAAAGCAGTTGGGAGGGACCAGGCCTGTAAGAGAGGGCAGTTGGGGGCAATCAGGCCTGCAGAGATGGGCAGTTAGAGGTGACCAGGCCAGCAAGGGAGAGCAGTTGGGAAAGACCAGGCTTGTAGGGAAGGGCAGTTGAGGGACCCAGGCCTGCAGGAGAGGGCAGTTGGGGGCAACCAGGCCTTCAGGGGCAGGCAGTTGGGAGACACCAGGCCTGCAGAAGAGGTCAGTTAGGGACAACCAGGCTGGCAAGGGAGGGCAGTTGGGGATGACCGGGCTGGCAAGGGAGGACAGTTAGGGGCAATTGGGCTGGCAGGTTAGCAGTTAGGCATTGGTCAGGCTGGCAGGGGAGTGGTTAGAAGGTGATCAGTCAGGCTGGCAGAAAGGCAAGCATTTGGGAGCCAGCAGTCCTGGATTGTAAGAGGTATGTCCCAGATTAGAGAGGATGCAGGCTGGGCTGAGGGACACACACACACACACCCCACCCACCATGTATAAATTTCATGCACCAGACCTCTAGTATGTAATACTTTCAACAAAGATTTTTTTTTAAAGCAAGAGATTGTTCACTTGGTTAAGTCTAAGTTATCATTGTAATAGTCACAGGAAAATGCAAAGTTAAAAACAATTCATAAAAATAATTATGATATAATCATTGTAAACTGAGAGTACAGTTTACACTAGAGCAAGAGGACTATTGCATGAGATTAAGTGGGCTACCTCATTCCTCTAACCAGGAACCTAATGGAAAATCTCAATGGGATGAAAACAATGACTTGCTTTGTTTTAAGCAAATCAAAACAAGGCATATTCCATAGAGCAAAAGGCAGCTTAAAAAAACCTTAAAGGAAGCTTAAAGGAGCAAAAAACCTTTCACAACTAAGCAAAAAATAATAAGATGCATTTGTTGTGACAAAAAAACTGTTGAACACCTTTCTGAAAAACATGCTTTTAATTTGTAGAAAAATAATTCAAAATGCATCAAAAGTATTAAATAGAACTGTGCACCACTTTATATTGATAAAATATAAAGTGCATTATTATTTAGTTCTCACTAAAATAATTCCTATTGTTATCTTTTCTTTGTTACAGATAAGGAATCTGAGCCTAGGGAGAGGGAGGACTTGCTCACAGTCACCCATATGCGAGCCACAAAGCAAACCCAGGGTCTCCCTCAGAGCCCAAGGGTTAGTCCCGGTAGAAACAGCCCTCCATGTGTATGAAAGACCACCGAATTAGTGAGAGGTGGAGCAGGGACTGGAACCCAAGACATTTTAACCTCATCTGCTGTGTGCATAACCTCTCTGCTATACTTACTGTCTCAGAAATGTTTTTTCTGTTTACCTCTTTGCTTCACTCCCCTGAACCAAACATTTCCACACAGGTCATGTTTGTTCTCTCCTCCAGTTTTCTGCATAACCAACTCCTACAAAACCCCATTAAATTTCCTCACTTTCAGCCATTGTAAGTTGTCCCACGCGACTAGTCCCACCCAGGCTTTTAGGGTAGATCCCCCACATGCATGTGCCCCAGCCTCTTGATAAGGACTTGGATGTTCTTCTTTCTCAATTAAGATTAATTTCTTCTCTTATGCCTCAGAGGCCATCTTCTCTTGTCTCATGAAATCATTTCAGCAAGTATCCCCTTTCCTCCTGAATCTTTAGACACTGTCTCTGTTCAGGAACCTTCTCATCTGAACATAAGCCTGCTTATACCAAAAGAAAGCTTCCCTTCGTGGAGGGTAATATGCCCCCACAGCCACTATGATACTGTCTCTTCAACCTCATAGCCATTTCTCAGTTCCACTTTTCTACCTCCTATTCATTTAAATCCACTGACATCTGATTTCTGCCTCTGTGGTTCCAATTCAACTGCTTCCATGGAGGCCACTGGTAACCCTGCTGTTGGATGAACCACTGAAAGCCTTGTTTTTTGAATATTTTCCTTTACTGCGTCTTGAACCTTTGTCTGTACTTGGCTCTCTGTTACTTCTCAGACACTCCATTCATTCTTTTGCACATCCTAAGGAGTTCTCTTTCCATGCTATCCAGCTTTGTTTCATTATTTTAAGTTTAACCTGACTTTTTAGATCTCTAACCTGATACCTCTAATACCAGATAATAGAGCCAACTACTACATGGCTGAAACCAAACTCACCTAGGTTAAAACTTCAAAATGTATTTCAAACTACATTTGAACCCAGACTCCTCAAAAGCACCTCGGAGTCATTTCTCCTATTACCTAACTTGCTAGACTTCACTCTAGGAAGCCTCTTTCCTGTGTTTCTTACCTCAGCTAATGACACCACCATCCACGTTCCAAGACAGAGGTCTTCATGGATTTTACCTGATCCATGATACTACTCTTCTACCCCCCCGGCAATCACCATGCCTCATCAGTTTTCCCAAATATCTTGTGAGGTTGTCTCTTCTATTCTCCTCGCTCTTTACTACTATTATTAATTCATTCAAATGTGTCTATTAAAGTAGCTACTGTGTCATCATGGTGCTAAGTACTGGGAGTACATTGTGAACAAATAGAAATGACCCCTCCTCAAATGAAATTTATACTCTAGTTGGGGAGATGGCCATTAAATTAATGATTTCACAAATATAATTATGTATATGATTTCATAAGCATAATTACAAATAGTGAAGGGTGCCATAGGGGGAAAAAATACAAGATGCAATGAAATATTATAATAGAGAACTTTGATTTAGTGGAAGGACAGGGACATCTTTTCTAAGGAGTAGAATTTCAGCTGACACGTACAGAAGGAGTTAAGAGTTAGCTGTGTGAAGAGTGACAAAGGGAAGGCAAGTGAAATGAACTTGTGCAAAGGCTCTGTGGTTAGAAAGCCTGACTTAGGAAACCTGAGTGAGCAAAGAGTAACCCATGTAGTATCTTGGGAATAAGTAATTGGGAGGGAACAATATTTGGAAAAGAAATTTATATAGGGACATATATGTTTTGTGTTCTGCATTAAATAGAGTGGGAATCCATTGAAGGATTTTAAGCGTGATCAGATTCTGTGACATCAGCAAATTTGCTGTTGCTCTGTCAGGCAAGAAATAGATAGGGAGGGGTGGATTTCAATGATGGCTGTGGAGATGAGAGAAGTGGATTTGAAATAGTTTTTGGAAATAGAATACAAAGAATTTGATTATAAGGAAGTCAGAGAGGGGGGATTTTAAGAATGGCTTTCATGTTCCTGTCTTAAAAACTTGGAGGGGCAAGTGAAATCTATTGAAATAAGGACTAGAGAAGAAAACATTTGGGAGGAAAGGTCAAAGGTTTCACTTTTGCTGTAATTCATGGTGCTTGTGAGATACTCACAACTCAATAAATATTCATTTAATATTGATGTAAAGTACCAAAACAGACAGCTAACCTGTCTTAAACTACTGAAAGATGGTTCTATGCCTGCCCAATGTGGCTCAGAAGGTCACTGGTTCAATTCCCAGTAAAGACACATGCTCCAGTTGCAAACTTGATCCCCCATAGGGGACGTGCAGGAGGCAGCCGATCAATGATTCCATCTCATCATTGATGTTTCTGTCTTTCTCTTCCTTTCCCCTTCCTCTCCCTAACCATATTTCTTTAAAAAAAATGTATCTGGATTTTTTCTCAAAAAAAAAAACACTTCATCATTTGTTATTATACATTCATCATTATAAAAAATATATTATTCTCAGAATTGGAATTTTTATTTGCAAGCACTGATGTACTTCCACATTTTCTTTGCCAACTGTTCACAGAGTGTTATAAACATACAGATCATTTCTCTCTTCATTGCTCTTCAGGCCATAAAGAAAAGGTCTTTGTAGTTGTTAATATTTTCTGCAAACCTCAATTCAGCCTCCCTGACACAGGTCTTCTTCCACTCCATCCTTTACTCCTGTTCAAGCCCTCCACTGGGCCTGCTTCTGCTATCAGAGGAAAACATGTGTAGGCTTATCCTTTCTAGATACTCTTTAGGATTACCTGAAATTGTCTAATTCTTCTGTCCTCCAGGAACAAAGTGAGGGGAAAATGGCCATTCAAAAATACTTTGTAGTGTTTGTAAGAAAAGCACTTCAATTTAAAAGATGCCGAAAGATTGTTAAAGCATTGCAGCAAAAGCCACATAAAAACAGATTCTTCAGGCCAAAAATGGCAGCCAATTTGACATTTTCTTTGCAAACTGACTATTGTGCTTGGTGGAAGCATGGCAATAAGAGAGTTGGGTACCACCAGCAGTGATTCTTCCATGCTGGTTTCATAGAAGGTTGGTTCTTGGCCCAGGTCAGTTTCATTAAGAAGAATTGCCCTTCTATTGATTTCAAATAGCTTAAGCAAATTGTCTGAAGGAACTGCAGGGTGTAGCCCATTTAATGAATTTTAATCAGAAATACATGAATCAGTCAAAAATTAGGAAAAAAAGTTAATAACATTGAACTAGTTTTGATGGAAATTAATTCATTACCCTGCTGACTTACATTTAACCAAAGGCTGAATTTTTTTATGGAAAATTTGCCAGGCTGTGGGAAAATGGGAGGATCTTTAACATAAAGATTAACCATGTTAGTGGTGTTTTTTCTCCTTCAAATTAGCCCTAACTGGAGATTCTAAAATGTTGGGGCTTTTTCCCCTTGGGAAAACTTTAAAATTAAATTTTTTAAAAATATGTCCTCTATTGGAAGAATGTCTCGCAGTCCCTGAAACACTTTCAGAAATGTAGTAGGAACAGGAGTTTTCTTTTTTGCTTACAATCTTTTATAAGGAAGAATAAGAGGTGGGCATCTGGGTGGATATGCAGGAGACTGTCCTATCCTCCCACAAGATTCTACAGGGACTGTGAAAAGAAATTTCCTCTCGTGTTCTCTAATTTCTCTCACCCTCATATGATATGTATTCCTGCTCCCCTGTTCTTCTTTACCCTTTTCTTTTTTATTGCTTTATATTTTAGTCATAGTAAAATATACAGAACATAAAATGCACATGTTAACCATATTTAGGTGAACAGTGTTAAGTGCATTCACGTTGTTTTGTCTTCTTTCTTTTTTAAGCATAACAGAACACAGCTTTTAATAACCCAGGTTGTGTATATCTTCAGTGAAATGTCTTGATTTCATCATGATTCCTATTCCTTTTCTGTTACTTAAAGAAAAAGAGCAGTAGAAAGCATTTCCCCTGCATCTCTATCATTTTTAGTAGTTGTAGAATCCCTTCTAACATACTAGAAACTGTAATGATAATCTTCAAAACCAGAGTCATCCATTGTAGCAAATACTTCAGGTGAAGAAGAGACCATTTCACATTCTGCAAGTGGGAGTTCAATATATCAAGATGTTACCAGAGAATGAAACTCCCTGGTTGCTCCTGAGAGCAAGGTGGAGGTTTTTGGGGTGCCTCTGAAATAAGCATTTTTCAGAAGTCCCCTTGGAGGATGGGTTGTGGAAGATTTTATTGGCCTGGAATTACATTTCTCAGATTCCAAAGTCCCTTGCCCCTTCAGCCAGTCCTGGAAAAGGTACAGTGGTGGTTCCAGAGGAGCCAGAAAGAAGGCCAGTGTCCAGAGCTTCTGTTTCAGGTTGCAGTTGGTTTAGTTCAGCATTCAGGCCAGATTAAAGCCCATTAGTCCATGTGTGGATCCCAACATGGCCATGACCCACATGGGCAGGAGCAGCGCATCCCCCTAGCACAGGAGAGCCAGGAACTCTGCTCACCAGAGACAGGACAGAGAGTAAACTTACCTTGTTTGGAAGTTGAAATATTCAGGTTTCAAATGCTTGCAGGGACTATGCCCATCCTGCCCACGAATTTGTTTCCAGGTACATCTGGCAAACAAATAGGCACCCTGCCTCCATGTCATTCAGACCTTTACTGAGCATGCGTCTAAATTGCCTTGGTCCAGTCCCTTCACCCATCGATCAGTGGGAACAGACTTGGAGAGGGTTAAATGCAGCTTTTTGACCAAAGTGTATAAATGGCCTGCCTATAATATCTGGTTTCCCCATTCACTCCTGACCTGTTAAATAATAACCAGGTTATTACAACAGCATCAAAGTGGAGTATAGAGGTATGTTGAAAGACTTAACTCTGTTTGGGTCTTTAGAAATCTCAAAAAACTACCTTGGTGTTATTCCAAGTTGATCATGATGGAACTCTGATTAAATTGCTCTTCATTGCGTTTTGATCCCTTATTGGAATCAGAGTGGTTTCAAGAAAGTTCATTATTTTGTTGCCTAGTGTAAGTAAGTGATAGTAATAAAAGTTCTTACCAAATAACTCACAAAGACATCTCCCTTCAAAGCTACTGTAAATACATTGATATTTTTTCATTTTGGATATGATGTGTCAGAAGAAGTAGATTCTGAAAAGAGCTACTCTGTGGAACATTCCTCTTGGTTTAAAGCAACATTACTGAAGTCATCAGCAATTTGAAAATGGGCCTTTGTGAACTGAGAGCTTTGTTAAAGCTCCTGATGAGCAGGCAACCCAGCACAACACAACAGTGTGGTTAGCAGAGAGAATGTTCTCAGGTTTCTCTGAAGCAAGATTTCAGACAATCAAACAATGGAGGAGTGTAAGAAAAGGAAGTATTAAATATTTTCTGGGTTTTGTTTTGTGGTTTGTTTGTTTTTTACTGAATTGAATGAATATTACCTGCAAGAGATATTACGATTGTGTTTTTATTTTCAAATGGTTGCCTGGGACACGGTGTTTTTATTTTTATTTGTTTATTGATTTCAGAGAGGAAGATAGAGGGAGAGAGAGATAGAAACATCAATGATGAGAGAGAATCATCGATCAGCTACCTCCCGTACGCCCCCCTACCGGGGATCGAGCCCACAACCCCATCATGTGCCCTTGACCAGAATCAAACTCGGGACCCTTCAGTCCACAGGCTGATGCTATTTCCACTCAGCCAAACCAGCTAAGGCTGGTGTTTTTATTTTTAAATGGTTGCCTAGGACATATAAAATGTTACCTGAATAGGCAGTCAGATTTAGCAAATTAAAATACAGAATTTCCAGTTAAATTAATTTCAGATAAAAAATGTTTATGCATCTCCTATGCACTATGTCACATCTATAATAATAAAACTATAGTATGCTAATTAGACCAGACTTTTTTCCAGATGTCCTTCTGGATGAAGCCAGGGCTGCGAGGGAAGCCGATGCTGGCAGCCAGGGGAAGGAAGGCCTACTCTTGCATGAATTTTGTGCATTGGACCTCTAGTATAGTATATAAGATATGTAGTATATAAGATACATTATACTAAGTATATAGTATATATTATACTTTAAAAGTATTCATTATCTGATATTCAAATTTAACTGAGTACTTTATAATATATGTTACTACCATGTTCTTATAGTTTATTAAAAATTGAATTTAGGTGACATGTAGAACTGAAATTTCAACATGAATTCATTGTTATTTTCTCCATTTTTAAATACCAGCATTTCTTGTCTATTTGCATTGTGCTGCTGTATCCCTACCCATCTCGCTGTGCTTTTAGGTATAAAATTAAAAATATATTACAGTTTTATTTTGGGTTCTAAAGAAGACAGATTTTAGAAATCTAATTCAATTTTTTGCTTTTTTATTTTAAATGCTCACTTGAGGAAATGTCTTTATTGATGTGAAAGAGAGACATCATTGTGAGAGAGAAACATCGGACAGTTGCCTCCCATACACTCCCAGACCAGGATGGAACCTGTAACCTAGGATGTGCCCTGCTCTGGAATTAAACCCACTTTTGGTCTATGTGACTATCATATACCAAATTGACCAGAGCCAGTTTTGTGTTTTTTTATTAAATGCATGTAAATGTCCTTATTGGCTGCATCTAAATATTTCCATTTTATTTTTTTCTTTAATGTTCCTGCTCATGTTTTAGTTAGCTTATAACTATACTTTGGGGTCCTCAACTTTTATTGTCTTAAAAATCAGGATTAATATTTTTATATTTATATACAGACCAATCAATAATCAGTATGGAAAGCATGGGCCACTGTAAAGAAGTTTACAAGTAGGGGAAACAAAGGCCAGAAATAAACTAAAACATAAAGAAGCTATTATTTTATTTTTTAAAAATTCCTTTTCTCTGAACTTAGTTTTATAAAGAGATTGTTAACTCTGAAAGGCATAAAAAGAAGATAACTATATCCCTCTTCCTGTTTCCTATGAAGATGGGTCATGAGGAGCCCAAAAATAATTGTCTCAACAAACCAAGCCGATCTTGCTTCTGTGATCTATCTCCAACCAGAATGATTTCAGAAAAAGAAAAACTGCAGAAATAAGGACTTAAAATTTTTTATTTTGCTTAGGAGATTTTAATGTTAATTGGAATGAATATACTCCTAGAGGAGCCATCCCTACAAAAATTATTGCACATTTATAATATATAATAGTTTGGCCCACACTATTACAGTATTTCTGTAGTTCTTCCAATGAAGTTGAGCAGAAAATTGAAGTTTAATCATGTAGAAAACTTGACCTTCTGGCTTAATAAGGCCAAATTGAGTATATCCAAAATAGATGTTTTCTATTCATCGTAATTTAAATGTTTATAGCATGACTGATACTTTGCCAGAGAAACACAAAGGATCACATAAGTTATTTATATTTAAATAAATCTATTCTGATACAATTTCTTACAACCTAAAATTACTTGCTCCGTAGCAAGCAGCTTTTTTTTTTACAATGACTCAGAAAAAAAAGCCTCTTCCACACAACTCAGCATTAGAAGTACTTGAAAAACTGCCATAATGGGTGCAGGGAAGGACTCTTGGGTCATGCCAGTGGTGTGAGGTTAGATGGAATGAAACAGCCTTAAAAGAATTGGAAGCCAAAGAGCCTATGTTGACAGGTGGTCAAATTAAACCTCCCTCTCTCCTGGTCTGATCTTAACCAGTGTCCCTTTAGCCCATTTTAGTTCTGCTAAACCATGACTGCTAAGGAGGGGTCAAATGATTACATATATTCTGTAGAAGAAATAATCATTTTTTAAGATAATGTCCTAAGTGGAAATGAGAGCTCCATAATAGAGGAACCATTTTCAATGCATCTATATCAAAGTTTAAGAAACTCCCAGCCCAGAACAAATGTAAAATAGTAACACTCAAAATCTGTTTGGGCCCTCCCGGGAGGTGATAACAGGAAGTAGAGGAAATAATTGAATGTTTTGGCATTGTGAGAATGTATAAATAGTGTCATTTCTCAAAAGAATTGTTACTGGCAATTCCATAAAACAGCAAATAGATGTTATCCCTCACAGAAAATAATGGCTAATTGTCCAATAAATTATAAAACTTTTCACTTTATAGTTAGCAGTCAAATTGCTTTAATTGTCATTTTATAGAATGAATTAAAGATTATTAATGTATTTATTTATAATTTTACTCTTAGCTATTACCAAAAAGGATGTGATTAAATCCTTGTAATTAAATTAATCAAACCAGACTTTGAACAGAATTTTTTTTTCATTAGTTGGAAAGAGATAAGATATACAGAGTATGTGAGAAAGTGAGCTAATTCTACCAATCTCCTTAAAAGATGGCTATTTCATTTTAATTTTTCAATTTAATTCTGGCCTTGGCCAGGTGGCTCAGTTGGTTGGAACATCATCCCATACACCAAAAGGATGCTGGTTCGATTACCAGTCAAGGCATATACCTAGTTGTGGATTGGATCCCCAGTTGGGTCAGTAGGAGAGGCAATCAATTAATGTTTCTCTGTCTTATCAATGTTTCTCTCTCTCTCTTCCTCTCTGAAATTAATAAAAGCATATCCTCAGGTGAGGATTGAAAATAAATAAATAATTTTAACTATGGGTTCCAAGGAAAGCTAAGAGACATGGTGGATTAGTAACTTGAGATGCAATTAGCAGTATTTGTGTATTGCTTTGGATTGCTTCCACATCTAGAAAATTATGTGCTCAGATTTCTGTAGGCATTTTCTATAATTGGGTTATAGTTTTCAGATATTCTCATTTTGTACAATTCCAAGTTTTAAAGGTGATAACATACTATATGTACATGACATAGTTTCACTATTTCATTTATTATTGGCCATTTTATCATATGCCATCTAACATTACAATGAGTGAAATTGTTGAAAGAAGGAAGATATGATATGAAAAGAAAGTACTTTTGTACAGTAGATTATGTTCTGGTTTGCTAGATCCAATATATAGCAGCCTTCTCCACCACTACCTCCATTATGTTTTTACCACCATTTTTTTAAAACTAAAACCATATTATCCTATCTAATAAAAGAGCAAATTGACCATACCTCCGCTACACCCACAAGCCATGCCCACCAGCCAATCAGAGAGAGTATGCAAATTAACCTAGCCAAGATGGCTATGGCCACAGGGAGAGCAGGAGGGAGGCTTGGGTTGCCCCTGGTGATGGGGGAAGCCAAGCACCCAGGCCTCTGCTTAAGGCAACAAAGTTTCAATGGCTGTGCAGCAGAAGTCTTAGCTCTGCTCCAGGCTCAAAGTTTCAATTGTAGAAGATAAATAAATCCCAGATACCAGGTCCTCCACTTGGGTTGCTGGGAGGCGTGGCCAGCCTGCAAACCGCCACAGGCCTCTTGCCCAGGCCACCCCACAACCTAAGGGAACACCCACTCTGATCCAGGACACCCTTCAGGGAAAACCAACTGGCCCCCAATTCATGCACCAGGCCTCTATCCTATCTAATAAAAGAGTAATACTGTGGTACCTCGAGATACGAGTGCCCTAACATACGAAATTTTTGAGATACGAGCCATCCAGTGAGCTATTTTTGCTTTGAAATACAAGCAACATTTGAGATAGGAGTAATCTCGCGCATCGGCCCGCTGCACATGACCCACCAGTTTACCATGACTCGAGCGTCTCATAGTTTCCCATGCCTCAAGGTTATGGAACGAATTAAACTCATATCTCGAGGTACCACTGATGCAGATTGACCATCACTCCAACACACAAGATGACTGCCCTCATGTGGTCAAAAGATCCTGCCCCCATGTAGACACAAGATGGCCACCACAAGATGACCAGCAGGGGAGGGCAGTTGGCAGGGACCAGGCCTGCAAGGGAGGGCAGTTGTGGGCAATCAAGACAGCAGGGGAGCGCAGTTGGGAGAGACCAGGCCTGCAGGGGTGGACAGTTAGGTGCAAACAGGCTGGCAGGAAAGCAGTTAGGCATCAATCAGGCTGGCATGGTTGTGGTTAGGGGGTGATCACGCTGGCAGGCAGAAGCAGTTGGGGCAATCAGGAAGGCAGGCAGGGGAGCAGTTGGGAGCCAACAGTTCTACCTGGATCGGGCCTAAACAGGCAGTCAAACATCCCTCAGCGGTCCCAGATTGGAGAAAGAGTAGGCTGGGCTGAAGGACAACTCCCCTGTCCCTGGTGCATGAATTTTGTGCATCTGTCCTCTAATAAAATAATAATAGAGGAAAAAAGAAAAGGGAATTAATCTGTCCTTTACTTTTAATTATCTTAATGGTCATTTGGATCACAGAGTCAGTCCAATTGCCATACAATTTTTGATAATAAAAAAGACTCAATATGTTGAAAAAAGGATGGCTTTGATGTTACATGGCTGAGTCAATTAACAAGCTGCTTCTTCATGCAGAACATTGTGCTCACAATAAGGTGTTAGGATAATAAAATAGGTATCTGCTCTAGAGAAGATCTCAGTGGGAGAATAGTCAGTCCTATAAAAGTTAGAATTTTTTGCGGTTATTATTATTTGCTGTTAACTAATTTGAAGTGACTCACAGTTATCTTAATATCGTGCCACCCATAAGTGGTAGTAGAGTATATTTTCAAAGTTCAAACATTGTTTTCTTTATTACAGGTTTCTTTTCTCCATGGAAATCTCCAAAGCCTGTAAGTTGGAATTATTATGCTTCTTCCTTTATTTCTAGTTATTATTATAATCCCATTAAGCAAGAGTTGGTGATTGCGTGACTTCAAAATCTCTTCCACTTCAGAGATTCCATGATGTTAAAACAGATCTCCTGTGTCCCTATGTCTCATATTTGTCCCACAAATACAAATAGTTCATCTTATTTTCCTATAAAGGCATTGCTGCCTGTTTTTTAATAAGTATATTTACAAAATGAGCATAAACACTATTCATTACAGTGTACGGAAAGTACATTAGAAATCTTCCCTCCGCCCCTGTCAGAAATATTATCATCTTTATAACATGGAATTTTTTAGAAACAATGCAAATTATAGGCCCAAAGGTCTTGACCTGAAAATTAAATTGGTTCCAGAAGAAATTTAGCTCTGTATAAATTTCTGTTTTTATATTTACATTTTAATGTAGACAGGGCTACATTAAGTGTGTG
This sequence comes from Lasiurus cinereus, assembly GCA_011751065.1. Lineage (NCBI taxonomy): Eukaryota > Metazoa > Chordata > Mammalia > Chiroptera > Vespertilionidae > Lasiurus > Lasiurus cinereus. Next base: position 30,228,066 of record JAAGEH010000307.1, read on the forward strand.
TGTGTGTGTGTGTGTGTGTGTGTGTGATCAAATCTGACAATCACTCAAAGGCATACATGTGAACCTTCTTCAGACACTGGTGGTCTATCTGCCATCACCTATCCTCTCTGGACCTAATTCTTTTATGAATCATCTTGTGATTTTGATGCCAATGTAGAAGGCTGATGGACTTAGTAATCTTTTTGTAAGTCTTGATTAACAAGGTGACTTTGCAATTAGAAATTATCTTTATATGCTATTAGATTAAAACTTAAAAAGCTTGGGCTGGTTTTCCAGGATCCCATTTTATGTGTTAGAATACCCTGATTAGAATGTGTAAAACCCAGGACTAGAAGAGAACTGTAGCAAAGTGACTTATGTCCAAAAACACTCAGGGAATCACATCCTCTACCTATTTCTTTTCTTTCCTCTGACAGTAATCAACTCTGAAGAAAGCACCCCTAGTGTGGCCAGTTAGTAGGGAATTCTTGAGTTAATTTTATGCTTCTTTTCGTTCTTTTGCTGAAGAAATATTTAACTACTTGGTTTTCTCATTTTAGAAATGGAGATAATATAATTTTGCATACTTTTCAAGTGTGATAACTGACTTAATTAAATAACATGTCTTGAAAATGGTTTGAAGATGTGAAAATAAAGTGTTGTTGAGCCTCTACTATGCCTGAGCTCCAGGCTTCTCTCAAAGAGAAATGAGGCAGCAGAGCTGGAAGAAGGGACTGACAGTGTCAGGGCCACAGAGCATCCTCACCAGGCATGCCCTTGCTTCAGATTTGGCTCATCTGGCACAGAAAATATCAGATGGAAAAACCAGACCTATCGGGACTTAGTAAACCACTTAGAGATTATGTGATTTTGAAAGATGTATTTAAAAATGTTCAAAATGAAATTTGTTTTATCTTGGTCAAAATCTAAATAATTCCTTCCTCTCATCACCAAATTTAAATCTGTACTCCATAGTTATACACACCTTTATCTAATTTAACCAGGAACCTTACAACCTCGTCATGGTGCTACAATTATGCAATTTAGTAATTTTCTTATATGTACCCGTTTTATACAAATTATGCCATTTGACATAATTACAGCATTTTCTGTCTTTACATAATTACATCCACAAGTCAACAATTCCAAAAAAAGCTTTTATAGGACTCAGTTTCTAATTAATCCTCAACCCAGGCACCCATACAAAAGTTAAAGCTTGGATTTTTAGGTTCTAGGCTGAGTAAAGATAGATGACTGTCCATTTAATGTCCCCCATGTAGTTGTCAGAAGTTCTTTAGACTGAAGACTATATAATAAGGGGCAATATAGTATGTGATTTAGGGAATAGGCTTTTAAGGCATCCTACCTGGGTGCAAATTTTGCTTCTAGCTCTGTAACCTACAACAGACTCCTTAAGCTCATGGTATCTCAAATTCTAGATCTGTACAATGGGGGACAATATTAATACTCCATTCATGGTAGTTGTGAAGTTTATTAGCTAACCCATGTATGGGGCTTAAAACAGAGCCTCTACCTGTTGAGTTCTAAGTATAAATGACAGTCATCCTATAAATCAGACCTTTTATGTGTAAACTCAACAAATTAATCACTTTATGAAAGAACATAGTATGATAAGTAATCATTTTTTAAAAGATATAAACATATACACATAGAATATGGGTTTATACACTCTCTCTTCCTCCTGGTCCTGTATTCCTCACTCTGTCCTACTGATTCACATATTATGCCAATCCACATCAAGAAAGACACTTCCCATTTAACAATAAGACACTAGTTGTAGTGAGCTTTTGTTCTCTTTATCTTGAAGGGGTCCAAGTTCATACTTCATATACAAAATCAAGTCAAATGCCTTCATCTCCCGGCCCTGCCCTAAAATACTGAGTAGGTATGTTTGGACTACTCCAGTTTCTATAAGAAGCAGAGTATTTCATGAGGTTTGGAGGAGGACCTGCATTTTTTTCACCTGCATTTCCTCCCAATGTGTACCCTAGAATCAGAAGGTAGGGTTTGAAAAATTAGCCCACCATGATTGTTTTTTTTTCCACTCTACTGTTTGAAGCCCTGTTATCGACTGTATGTCTACTCTATCCACTGATGTTTAGGTGACCGCTGTCTCACACAATCAGGCGTTCATTCATTTACCAAGGGCAACAGAGATAAAAAGTCTTCTCCCAGATATAGAAACCAACTGTTTCCATTTTTCCATACTCTAGTGAGATGTTTATACATAGCTTAAGTATGGAACCCACTGGGATTGGACAAGGCCCAATCAGAATCCTTGTTGAGAGAAAACCTGGCCACTAGCAACAGCTCCAGACAGGTTACTGCCAGGAAGAACAAGTGAGGCCGTGACCTAGGCAAGAGGACAGGATTAGAATCTAGGTTCATGAAGATTGAGAGGAACAGTGAACACAAAGAGTCCAAGCAGGAAAGCAAAAGTCCAGAGACCAGGTTGTCTAAGAAAGTAGGGAGAAATCAACAGAGAGCACCCTTCAAAAGATACTGTCAGCTCAGCACCACAGCTGCAGTGAGCAGGGGTGACCTTCTGTGTGGCAGGCAACTTAATAACTCAATTTGGGGGTTGGGCTGTAGGACTGCAAGTCTGCTGTTTCTATAATTTCATGGGCATGGTGATTTTCTGCTCTACAGTTCTTTTAAGAACCCTGGCTGAGTGACTTGAGGGTTGATGAATGTCACAGCAAGATGTTGTGAATGCTTTACAACTGGACTCTTGACTAATTCCCCCATCTCTGTGCTAACGAAATTGTAGAATTTGTCAATCTGCCACTGAAGCTTTCCCAAACAGTGCCCAAAGCATTATTTGTTCTGTAGTTTTAAGAATTATTTTACAAATGCTAATATTTTACCCGAAGTATGTTTGCTGCATTGACTGTACATGAACAATATATATACCAGCAAAACTTCTGTAGGTATCAGCTAACCCTGACTGAAAGAGGGGAGAAAGAGCTAGAGAATTACCACATCTCTATGATGACAAGTGTGATGCTACTGCTTCTCAGACCATGTTTCTAATCTACTTACCTTGTAGAGTTTAATATTTTATATTTGGGGACAGAATGGGGGAAGAATGCATCCATGTGGTGCCTAAGGTCATAGTGAAAAATAAAAAAGAATATGCCTTAAACCACAAATGTGGTTCTTCCCATCATAGCAAAGACAACCCAAATGGATGACCAAAGGAACCCAGAAGAGCATCCTTGATGAATTTTCTATCAAATTGAATTATGAAGTTTGGATTTAAACCTTTTTACTAAATGGGGGTGAGGGAAGATAGATAATTAAAGCAAATTTACCAATTATTCTTCTCAATGTATTATTATGTAAAAAAAGCATTCATTCACGTAAGGTTCTGACCTAGGGTCTGTCACTGACAGCTACTAGACCTCTCTGCAGTCCTAGAGATTATTCTTAAAATTAAGGAATTGAACTCGACTAAGGGTACATCTTTGTTAACTATAGAAACTTTATTCAAATAAAATCTTTATCGGTGATGCATATAGGAAACAAATGAAAATGAAGCCACGTGTCTTAGTGCCTTCAGACTGTTACAACAAAATACCATAGACTGGGTGGCTTACCTGCCACAGAAATTTCTTTCTTAGATCTGCAGACTGGGAAGTCCAAGATCAAGGCACCTGCAGACTCAGTGTCTGGTGAGAGCTCACTTCCTAGATGGCCATCTTTTTTCTGTTACCTTCCCTGGCAGAAGGGACTAGGAAGTTCTCTGGGGTTTCCTTTATAAGGACAACAATTCCATTCATGAGGGCTCTACCATCATGAACTAATCACTTCCCAAAGCCATCAGCACCTTGGGTGTTAGGACTTCAACATATGAATTTGGGGGAGACACAAACATTTAGATCATAGCACCAATCTTATTTATTGAATGGAGTTTTGGTCACCTATTTCTTTCCTAATTTGCTGGTTCATTTGGCCACTGCCATAGTCTAAGTTAGGTGAGCAGGTCACAGGGACCTTTGTGCTACACAGTGACCTGTACAGTACATGGTATCTCACATCTTTAAAATCTTTATCCTTGATAGGTGAGAGCTGGCATCAAAGTCCTGACCAAAATATAACCAGCATGAAAACAAAAGCAGGGCTGTCAATAGGGGACAGAAAGTTATAATTCTTAAAATAATGTGTATCAAAACTGGTTTTGGAAATAAAAAACAAATGGCCATATTTTTTGACTAAACATCTTCTGGCTTACTCTGTATTGTAATATAACAATGACAAAATCTGCATCCCCTGCAAGCTCTTCTCCCAACATGATCTATTTGAGGAGACTAGCAATAACAGTTGAGCATGATAAGCGGTGAGAGAGTAGGTGAGAGTGTGGTGAGACCACGCAGGAGGGACATGTAGCCAGATCAGGAATGGTCAGCGAACGTCTCCTACAAGAGGAGATGCCTCATCTGAATCTAATAGCCAAATAAAATTAAGAAGGGATTTGGAAGAGCAGAAAAATTGATGAACTTTGCAGGTAGAAGGAGAAATTAGGAATGTATGCAAAGGTTCACAGGCAGAAGAGAACCCAAAGGATCCTTGGAAATGAGAGGAGAGACCATCAGCAGATACAAGAAAAATAGCAAAATCTGGGTCATGGTGAGCCACTGACTTTCCATTAGGGAGTTTGGCCTTCCTCCTGAGGACCATGCTGACCCAATGCAAAATTTTAGGCAAGAGAGTAACCTAATCTAATGTTTACACAAAGCAGGAAAGTAGAAGGTAAGTTTGAATGAAGAATCAGTTGATCATTGAATGAAGGTGAAATTGGTTGTGCCGATAGGTGATCTCAGTGAACCTGGCTTTTTCCTGGGTAAAAAGCCATTAGTCCCTGCTTTATCTACCTCACAAGGTTATGGTGAGGATTAAAGAAGTTACTGTATGTGAAAGAACATGGGAAACTGGCAAATGTTCCATAGACCTTTAATAAATTGTGATGGTAGTGACTGCAGCTGTATTTGGGGGAAGAAACCAGCAGATTAGCAGTAAATGAGGCTTCATAGCAGACTTTGAACAATTCATAAATCCCAGATGGTTGTATTATTACTTATAAACTGTAAGGAAAGTGATTGAATGTTCAAAAATAGGAGATAGTTGGGATATGTATAGTTGTCAAATGAACATGTGCAGACTACTTTATCTTCTTCTGTTTCCATAAAAATAGTGTCATGAATTGGGACCATATCAGAAAAGGAACAACTCCATATACTTCTAAGTACTTGCATGTAAATTATCTTGAGATACATGTTGCTTTTATTTTATAGGGAGGGGGGACAGATTCAGAGAGATTAAGTGATTTGCTGAAAATTACCAGCCTACATATGACAAGGTTATATAAGTTTGCACTCAAAATTCAGGCACCACTCGTATTTATAACTGGTACTTTATTGTATAGACATAGAATTCTTTCTCTCAAGGCACTTGCACCAAAGATTTAAAATGTTTCATGGGAGAAAAGTCCACAGGAAAACACATATGTAATACCTTAATCAATAAAGAAATTAAAAAGAAAGAGAAAAAAGTCCATGGGGCAAGAAAGTCTAACTTAAAGGTGAACATTGTCATACGTAACAAAGGAAACAGCAAGAAAGAATATGTTCATTATTCTCTCTATTCTTTTTCACTTTCCAGATCATGGACCGATGGGAGAATCAAGGCAGTCCTCAGACGAGTTTATCTGCTCCGGCCATACCGCAGAACCTGCCCTTCCCACCCGCTCTTCACAGAAGCTCCTTTCCTGACTCAACAGAGGCCTTTGACCCAAGGAAGCCTGACCCATATGAGCTCTACGAGAAATCTAGAGCCATTTATGAAAGTAGGCGTAAGTGAAAGCCACCTAAAACAAGGGTTACATGATTAATAGCTGAAGCCCCGCTAAGAGTTATATTGAAGCTGAAATGATCTGGTGTGATTTTATGTTCTGAAATTCAAATAGTGTCTCAAAAGTTGGGCCAGCTCATCTAAATGTTTCTTTTTAAAAAAGCTGTCAACTCCAGGAAAAATTTATAGCTTTTGGTTAAATTTTACTTACCATTGCCACTGATGAAAATCAGTGGCAATATATTTGGGATAGGGAGGGGGGCAAAAGAGGTTGCTAGTTTTAGTTTGACCAAATAATAAGAAATGTGTGGGATGTTTATGTTTAATCTGATCTTGAGTCTGAAGTTTAGATTTTTTGCAGAGCCTAGAATGCAGGTACTGAAGAATTTGGGGTTGAGAGTAAATGTTAGCCAAATCCTTCCATCTCACAAACATGAAAGGAACGGTTTCAAAAGCAGCTCAGAGCCAGGTGCCAATTATTTCTACCAGAGGCTTCTGCTTCTCATTTAATGCAGTGAAACCCATTTGAAAGTTCAGTCATAAAACAAATTATCGTGTGTGCACTTGACATCCTATTTGAAGGTCCTCTAAAATTATTTCATTGCACTTTATAAATATTAGACAACAAAAGTTTTTAATATTGCATGTGCATTCATTGTGCCTCTTTCTACCATCTAACAGGTCATCTCTGCCAAATGTTAGAGGACAGGAATCTGAAGGGCATGAATGTACAATCTGTGAGGAAAATACATAGCGTAACATGAGCTTGAATAAATGGATTGAGAAGCCTAGCCTAGTGAAATGGGTTTGGTCCCTGGTGCTCCCATTTACGGTCTACTGATTTCCTTTCATTCGCTGTTCTGCCAGTATCTTCCTTCCAACTTTATCACTGAAGCATGAATAGCAAGTTTTAAATTGTGTATGATCTCAGAGGAGCACAAGTCTGCTTACTCTTTGATGAGCACAGGGGCCAAGAATTATGCACCCAGCTGGTTGGGGGAAAGTAGACCTAATACCTTCTCCCTATCCTCTTCAACTCTTTGTAAAAGTAATGTTGGTGGGTAAAATAGTTAGGATAACAGGCCATTGAGCAATTATTTTCATCAAATTTTTTTAAATGGCCATTTATTTTATTCTTCCTCTTTTGGATAAACAACTGAAATGCCTTTGAAAATTTGTATAGTTAGAATGACTTTGCTGTGATAGAGTAAGAATAAAGTAGTCACTTATCACTAGATAGCACAGGGTATAATTTCAGAGTATTAATGTTCATTAAACTGAAAAAAATTGAAATGATTTCAGGACAGTTCTTAATATCTTTTATGCTTCAGTAACCAAGTATTCATTGAATACTTTACTCTGGGCACTGTGGGGAGATATACAAAATGAGTAATATGCCCTGCTCTCACAAGTTTGGGGAAATAAGAAGAATGAGTATAAAGAAATGGAGATGAAGACAGCAGAAGTTCTAACAGGGAAGGTAGAAACGCATTGCAGGATTAAAATCTCACTCTGAGCCCGTGGTTTGTTTAGTGCTTTAATTTGAGAGAGAGGGGAATAAAAAGGAGGAGAGAGAAACATCAATCGGTTGCCAACTGTACACACCCAAATGGAGATGAAACCCTCAACTTTAGTATGTGCCCTGACCAGGAATTGAACCTGTGACCTTTTGGTGCACGACATGATGCTCCAACCAACTGAGCCACAACGACCAGGGCTGTTGAGGTTTTTTATTACATTTAGGAAGCATCCAGAAATGCTTCCGCCTATTTTATTAGTCAGCTGCTTCAATCCTTTTGCAGCTTCCAAACCAATGCAAGGCTTTATTACCCAGGGCAAAAGCAATGTTGGTATTTATTCCATCTTCTTTTTATGGTGCCCTAATACTGTTGTGTCCCTTATTTTCCAAGCCAAAATTGTCATGACCTTCTTTTCAACCCAGAAAGAATTCTGATTTCTTTATCTAGCCGCTGCAATGCTGTTTCTGTTCATTGCCTTTCTGCTCCTCACCTGTAATAAACCAAGCAAACCAGTCTGCCTTAACCTGCCCTTTCTTTTCCAGTCTTCCTATGGGAGCACTTTATTCCCATGGCTCCACAGCCACAGGAACAACAAACATCCTGATTCCCCACCTCATGCCCTCTGCTTCCATCAGTGCCCCCTCCTATGCCACAGCTGCTGCCACTGTGCTCGTGCCCCTCTTCCCCCCGACACACACACACACACTTCTTGTTATCACCAACTCTCTGTAATGTTTCTAAGGTTACAGCAATGTTTTCAGGGTCACAATTCTTAGGAAGTCAAAAGAGGGCGAGCTCATTTCTTTCCCATCCTTTTATATCATAACACTAAATGGAGTGTGAATGAAACACAGAACTCATGTCAAGGTTAGAAAGCTTTACCCTGAAGAAAAAGGAAACAAAAACAAAAGCATGGTACCACTTTCTCTGGTCTCTGGATAGCTGACCTGTCTACTCTGCTTGTGGACACGCAAATGTCTTGAAAGAACAAACCAGCCCTTTGGCCTCCATTCACTTCTGGTTGCCAACTATGAAAAAGTTTTATTCTCTCATTTAAATATTTAGAACAAGACCTTGCGCTCCCCCCCCCAAAAAAAAATTATTTTTAATGAATGGGAGAAAACTCAGTCTATTTCTCATCATCCTCAAATAGTTATTTTTAATGATCATGAAATGTATGCATCCAAACAAAAAGCCCATATTCAAAATAATGATTGTGAACCACTCCTCTTCTTATTCCTTTGAATCACATGTGTAATATTTAGGTATGCCTCTGTTTATTTTTGTGTCCCTGGGCTTGTTTTTTTTAGTGAAAAATCAGTGGGACCAGGGAAAGAATGGAAAGGAATCCTGATCAACACTATCTAAAGCAAGTCCTTTGACATTTTCCCTGGCCTGTAGTGATCCTCCTTTGCAACCAGATCAAAAGCTACAGAGATTTTTGGAGTTCATATTCAAAACTTGGTTTCAGTAACTGAATAAAAGGAGGCACCTCCACCCAAGAGCTTCTGTGGTATGAGGCTACAGAATGTCTCTTGTATTGCAGCTGTCAAGAAGTGTTTGGATTCAAGTCACCCGTCCCCTGCAAATGATGAAAATTTATTAAGTGATGTAGATGCTGCTGTGCCTCATTTGGCTCATAATTAGATTATGCTGACATTTTAATGTGCAGGCACAGGACATCTTAATAATAAAAAAAAATGTATTCCTAGGGGGGAAATGTAGTGATTTTAAGACAACAAAGACAACCATAGGATACTGGTATTCCATGAAACAGAACATGCCAGGTTCATGCTTATAGAAGAAAGTGACAAGCACCTTCCATCTTCATGAGATCTTATGAGGAGGTGGGACTGAAGAAAGAAGGAAAATTCTTCCACCTGGAAGAGCATCAGGAAGAGTGGCACCTTCAGGCTCCACATCAATCAGCAAGAATGCATAAAACACTCAGCATGTATCTAGAACTCTGCTGGCACCCCACAAGAGGAAAACCATGAGAAAGCATCTCTGCTCAGACAGTGAAATTGGGAGACAAAGCAAATCATAGGAAAACAATTTCTGAAAGAGGCTGTATTACAAACACAGCAAATAATATCAGTATTTTAACATGTGAAATTATGTAGTAAATATAGACAATATTTTCAATACAATTAGATAGACCAATAATTTCTTGTTCCATGTGCAAAATTGATATTTAATCCAAAGAAAGTATCATATGAAATATCTTTTAGTTATCAAAAATCTAGTTAGTCTTTATTGGAGAAGTCTGTGCAAAAAGAATTTTTTGTACCAACGTAATTCTATATAAGCGTATACATTTAAAAGAATTATGCGTCCCCCCAAAAAAAAAATCCTAAAAGAAGTTTTTACCAAAGGAGTTTCTGGGATTTTATGTTAGTTATTTAATCATTGACTTTCTGGCATTACCAGCAATTCCGAAAAAAGAGAAAAATTTTCCTACTCCTTCTCTACTCAAGACTTTTAGATAAATGTCACTTTTTTCTGGTTTTAGCTTTTCTTGATAATTGACTTCTTACTGTCCCCATTACTGGCATTTTTTATAATTGAAAGAAAAGAAAAATAGTCCCAGGAAGTTATGGCATAAACCATGCTATTTTATATTTCTACCCCCTCTGTCCTTTCCTCATGAGAGAAGTTAAATTTTCTCTGCAATCACAAGAGGAAGGGATGGTATTTTCTTGGTTTGTGTGCTAACATTCTAAATGTTGGACTATTTACACCATTGCTAATCTTGAACCTTCACTGCTCTCTTCCTCCTGCCACTCTTTCTCTCTATGATTGCATCATCGCTTCAACCACATGTTTCTGATATGATAAACATTTTATAATGAACTGCTCGCCCATGATACTACCTACAGTGATTATGCATTCCAGTTTGTTCAGAACAGTCCTGCCTTGTGTTGTCCTGGCATAATTATTAATAGCTCTCCTTTCACTCACCAGGTTGTTCTTATTTGAATGATAAGTTATATGGATTCCTTTTACTACATCATCTGTTAAAGAAATAAACATCATTACTGTCCAAAAAAGAGCATATATCTAAGTGTACAGACCATGAATAAAAATTTTAATACCTACTCTGATAAATAATTTTATTTCAAGTTACTTTATTTGGTGGGCTGAATTTTTGCCCAAAAATTTTTTACCCCTAATTTGAAGTAAAAGACTTATGTGAATACCTCTGTTAGTAGCCAAACTCCCAGTCAACTCCCCGCGCATGCAGAAAATTGTATATGTAAACAAATACAGAGCATGGCAAACTACATAGAAAAAATAGGGAGCAAAGCTTCATGCATTCAAGTACTATGTCATGGACTTCTCATTCTTATCACAGAGAATACGTCAGATTCAACATCACAATCATCACAGGACCAAATGGGCATTAATTTTGTCTGTCTTTCTGACCCTAGGAAAAATTTTACCTACGTAAGTGCAGATAAATGGCTATCATGACTCCTATATTGCCGAGCAAGTGAATACAGAGCACTTCCTAAAGAAAATGACTTTGTAATCTTACAAAATAAAGTTTTGATCATGCCAATGAAGGTGATTTAAGAATGAGGACCTTGTCCTGTTGCTTCAGTTTTCTTTAAGCCAGACTTATTCTCAAAGTTTGTCTCATCTTCAGTTCATGAGGCCATTTCTTGGGCATCCTCCTCCTCACTGTAGGCTCAGAAGCTGGAGCAGACAAACAGATAAAAACAGAAGGAGGCAAAGAAAAATCCCTGAAACTCTTCCCTCATGGATCTGCACCTTGGCATGAACCCAACTTGAATTAAAACTGAAGTTTTCCAAACTTTTTTCTCTTCATATTGAATCTTAGTTATTATAAATAAACAATTTATGAGGTACAATATGTCCCATATTCCTTTGCAGAAAGACATCATTCAGATGTAAAATCATAAAAATGTCAGGGATCCATATGGTGTCATGTGCCTTATAGCATGACCTCTTTGAAATAGAAATGCCTCTGGAATTTCTTCAAAAGGAGTTGACACAATCACTTTTCCTTTCCATAAATTAGGAAGCATTACCCCATAATAGGCAGTAAGGCTCACACCAAGGGTGGCAATCTAAAGTAACCACAGACCATTAAAGAGCATAATGGAGGAGCAAACTGTATTTTAGTGTTATACTTGACATGAAATTATAAACTAAAACCAATCAAAAATGAACAATTTGTGTTTTTCACATCTATGGTTTTTATTCTGCTCTTTTGTTGTTCATTGTTCGTTGTAGATTTCTTTCTTTTTTCAGTATTATAATGCTCATATAATTCATGGCTAATCACAAATGGGTGGTTGAATTTCTAAACTATCAATTTTTCTGCAGCTCTGTCTTTGTTATTACTGAGCAAGGGTTGTAGTTTGCATTGTCTCCCATACTAACAGCAGAACCACCTGCAGAGAGGAGGCAGTATAAAAATACTATCCACCACAGCACAGCTCTGGAAACACTAAGTGGAAACTGATGGGGACAACCACATGACACCAGGTAGAGGCACATGATGCATAGTGCTCACAACTAGAGCTCCAGTCCTGTGCAAGCACTTCTGCTTGAGCCTACCTATCTCCAGTCTCCTTTGCTTTCATAATTAAATACCTAATATGGTCACATTGGGCATATCAGTAAGTTTGGAAAGATTTTGATAAATTTATGGATGCTACAGCTGCAGGCAACTAATAAGTAATTAGAGAAGGCTACCTGACCTTCCTAGAGGACATCCTCAGATCTAAACACTGCTACATCAAGCCTACATCATCTGCCCGGACATTGCAGGTGTCCGATGGCCTTAAAGTACCACCCACAAATGTTCTCTGGAGTGCTATTGAAATATTAAAATAAGATGACCTGCAAATGATAAGACACTTTTATCAATGACTTTAACATGAGAATCATAAATAAACTGGAAAAAATTAATAATATTATCATTTTAAAATGTCCTCAACTGTACTAATTTCATATACCTTTGTTCCATGGGAAAATCATTATTGCTGTTTTTAATATAATTTATATTATGGTTTGATCTGTGTAATAAATTTGCCTTTCAGCTACAGTTTCTAATATATCACATTATGTATCATTTTATAGTTATAATATATTGATAAAGAAGATCAGTAAATTCAGTTAAGCTGTCTTTGCCATTTTTAATATGTAGATTTAATTTGGAAATCTAATTTCAAAGATAATATTTTCAGGTAGTTTTACAAATAACTATGGTAATATTTATATTTCTAACAAGTTCCTTTTAATAAAGAAAGTTACTATGATATGAGTGAAGTAATAAATAGACAGTGAAATAAAAGTTAGGTTGGGAACACATTTTTCACATGTATTTTAAAGACTAGATCCAATCCAGTAGCTTATAAATTTAGTTCATTGTTCAAACCTTAATGCTCCAGGAATCAGACAGAAGATAATGGGAGGGGGAAGTAATGTGTGAAGTAAATTCTAAAATCAGCCCTTGATTGAAAGTTATTTAGTATGTCAAAGCATCTTGTTGGTAGCACAAGTCGACAATGTAACTGAAAGAACTTTCATGAATAAATATGAGACCATCAGGGCTGAAGTAAACAGAGTGTAATTGCTGGATGACAAGTAGGTTCTAGAGAGATTATGATAATATAAAATGTCAGGTTTACAACTAATGGAAGTGTTTAGTGGTAGCAGTCTCCTGATACCGCTCTCTCTTTTTGATGAAAGTGCATTTCTCCATTTATAATCCTAAGCAGTCACACTAAACATGGAGGCTTAAAAAAAAATGACAATTCTGCTAGAAAACTAATTTGCCTTTGCTGTGAAAACACCAATTGCCTGGCAGGTGTGATCATCCTGCCTGTGACTAGCTGTGCAGGATCCAGCGGGAAACACGTCAAACACGGAAGGCCTTCAACCCTCTCAGCACCCTCAAGAGGCTTCCCTTTTCATTTTCATTGTTGAATAGGATAGAACTCTATTTGAAACAAAGTTTAATTAGTAAGTAATCAGAATTTGGTCTTATTTTAATTTTTTAAATTTAATGACATAATATTAGTGCTTCATATATGAGTGTGTATATATTTCAGAATGTGTTCTAGTATTTTATACTCATGTTCATGAATTTATATGTAGCATAGATACCATAATTCCCATGAGCGATCTCTATTGCTAAAATAAGCCAATTTAACTCAATTACTGATACATAAGTTCAACTATCCAAGTAAATACAAAATATTTGATCAAGTATACATAAATCATCTCAATCGTTGATTGAATTTTCCATGTTTAATTATAACACGTAGTTGACGTCACAGTATCATAACATGATTTCAAAACATCATATTGTGTATATTTTCGATTCTGGATTGACTTTAACTCAAATAAGCATTCTTATAATGAGAATCAAAGGTTATTATTTAAAAATGGTCATCTTTTTTTCCATTCTGATCTAAAGGAATTCAGGTTTTTCTATTTTACATGCATGTAAAATAAATACATTTATAGACATGTTCATATATGTAAAACAGTAAATCTCTCCACTAACTTCCATAGGTTTTAGAGAAAAAATAATCATTAAATATGAGCACAAATTGGGGGTGAGATATAATATCAACAAAAAGAAAATAAAGGTGAATTTTAAAATGCCATAAATGAGTCTCAATTTTAACTCCCCATTTTCCCATCCAGAACAAGTGCCACCAAGGACCAGTTTTCGAATGGATTCCTCTGGCAAGTATCCTCCAGTTCTCACAGTCCTGTGAATGACGTCTTCCACTTTGTGTATCAAATCATTCTTCTGAGTAGTATGGTTAATTAGTATGTAATCAGTGTGCTAATTTTATCCACCTACAAAAGCATGTATTTAAGATAGATAGTAAGTCTCTCAAGGTGAGCCTAAATGACTGTCAATGAAAAAAAAAAGAAAACAGTCATATTTACTCATTTCTTTCATAAAATACTTTAGTTAAGGACAAGATTAAAAAGCAGGTGAAAGGGAAGGCCACGAGATTGACTAGATCATGCTGTAGCTTCTAGCTACATGTGGCTATTAGGCAGTTGAAATGTGTCTACTCTGAGTTTGGATATGCTGTAAGATGTGTGTCAAGTCTACACCAGATTTCAAATACACCTACAAAAAAAAATACAGAAATGTATAATACCTCATTAATTATTTTATATTGATTAAGGCTTAAATAATATTTTGACTATATTAGGTTTAAAATATATTATTAAATTGTATTGTACCTGTTTTGTTTTGTTTTTTAAAATGTGGCTACTGGGAATTTTTTAATTACTTATGTTGACTACATTTTATTTATATTGGACATCCCTGGTTTCAATACATATAAATAAGAAGCTAGAGTATGGAAAGAGATTTGCAATTTAGACATTTTCAAAGAACTTATTAGAAATTTTGCTAACATAGACTGAAATGATTTTCACCTCAATTAAATATCTATCTAAATTTAATTTTTTAACCATTCCAATTATAAAATGCTACATTTCAATAGTTTTTAAGTTAGAGTAGAATATTATAATTTCAAGTATAAGAGCTGTTAGTAATAATTAATTTACTTAAAAGGAAAAAAATTTTTTGACCTAACCATTCGTAAAATACTTAACAATTTGGTTTGGGCTAAAATATTTAATGTTATTGTGGAAATGAAGGAATAAGAGGAAGATTCAGATTTTTTTATTCCTAGGAAGTGCTTTGAACAGCTGATTAAAGCACTGGATTGAAAGCCAGAATTCTGAAACAATTGCAGAAAAGAGCATTTTATAATAATAGTACTATTTCAGGTCTGTAGGCTCACAGCACACATCTCTAGAGTGTTTCCATGATGACAGCTCATTATCCATCTCGGCGTGTTCTAACACCCCCCTGGAGAATATATGTGCCCGAGATCATTTCATTCTGTAAGGTTCCATGCCATTTTTTTGGATATGTAGAAAACATGGAACTATTGCTTAGCATTTTGTCCTCAAATAATATCCTCAAATATTTGCTTATCTTGGTCTGAAAATCTTTATAACATGATTATTCTTATATGCTGATGGGAAAAGCCTTATAATTTTTAAGAATATCTTATGCCTAGGGGGAAAATGAGACCTAGTAATTACAGTTGCAAAATGAAATTAGGACTTAATTTGAGATTCTAAATCTCAGCTTGCTAGCTACAGCAGCACAATTCTTTAAAAATCTCAGCTTCTGAAAGTACTTTATTTAAAAACAAAAGAAGAAAGGGAGAAGGACCACCTAATAGTTTAGATTACTTTGGTGTATGTGCAAAATACTATTTTTACATTTCAAAAGATACAAGTTACTTAAAAGAGAAGAATTATAGTGTAGTTGAGTATATGCAAGACAACTTTTTAAAAAGATAACCAATCCAAATATTTTGTTAAATGTCCACACAAGTTATCAAAATATTTTGGAAAATTAGACTGCATCCAAGATAAACAAATCTCCTATAGTATTGCTCACATTTATGAAATGTCCTTTATCTAATTCTTTGTCATGATTTTTGACTCAGACATATTTATCATAATTATGAGGTATTTTATTAACTTTAGCTGCATAAGATGCTTAGGTACAGAGGCAAAATTGGTAATAGGATTTCCTAAATAATGTAATTTTAAAGCTAAGTGATAATTTCATAGTAGAATAATGCTCTGGTTTATGGGGTCTGCTAGATTGGTATCTTAAAACAATTAAATTCAAGAAACATTTATTTGGCAACTTCTATAGGCTATACACAATAGAATAATATAGATAGACAAGGATAATTCTGTCATCACTAAGAATGTTAGTGAGAAACAATGAATTCATAGCCATGATCTTTGAATGGAATATTCTACCCAAAGACAAGAAAGCCAGGGCAGTGGAATATCACAGAAACCAAGGGTATAAGTCATTTCCAGAAGGAGACCTTTCCTAGTTTAGAAATTTTTTAAAAATTGGGATGGAAGCATATGAGATCTTGCTTCCTGGCATGTCATCAGTTTGACTAGAATAAACTCTTATAAAATTTTTAAAAAGAAATCAGGGGTCATAAAGGGTATATCAAATGAGGCACAGAAATCAATCAGAATGAGGAAAGAGAAAATGGCCATTCAATGTGGGCATTAGGATGTTATCAATGGCCCTAAAGAGAGCAGTTCAGTAATGCCAAAAGAGCAGAAACCAGACTGGCAGGAGTAAGTCAGAGATGAGAGAGTGAAGATGAGGGAGTGAACAATCCATTAAGGACTACTCTTCCAAGAGAGAAATGGGTAGGTAAGTAGGGGGTGTTTAGGATGGGGAAATCTGAGTTTATTTGAAGGATGAGGGAGAGAGCTATATAGAGTAGGAGATGGCTTCTATTACAGGGGAAACATATATCACCACATTCACATTACCAAAGATATAAAGGGGGAAAGTAAAGGGAAGGGATTCTTTTAAGAAAAAATGTGTTAGCTACTGATCTGGTAATGTTATACTTGAGCAATAGAAACTATTTAATTCTATTTAACTCATTCTGCATTTGAAGTGCATTGGAAACCCAGCAGCCAGAGACAACTTAATAAACATCTATGATTCCTGACTCCATCCTCTTACTTTCTTCCCTAAACTTCTTTTCAAAGAAATGCCAAAAAATTAATGCTCTTTCCAGAAGGAAAAATTGAATGAATTCAGTCTCTGTGCCAAACTGATAATAAGCTCGTGGTACTTATGCTTTAATTAAAACATGAAAGGGGATTCAAGTACCAAAATTTAATTGACATGTTTACAGCAGCATCCCATGTGCCAAATTAATCCATAAAAAAATGCTGTTCTTTGCATTTGGAAGCTTGAATCATTCATAAAATTAATCAGTTGTGTTTAGTCACCCATCTTTTTCCCTAAAATTGTGCAAAAGCTATATCTTTCTAAATCCAGACCAAGGTATATATAACATTGATACCTTCCTGGAGTCTTAGCGGGAAATAAGAATTAGCTTTGAAATTCTACTTTTCTTTATTGTAAGGAAATTGTCCTGATAGCTGGATGGGATCACCATTTACTACTTTTAAATGTGTTTGCTTTTCCAGAATTAGTGGGAATCCAGGATAGATCAGGACTTGTAAATTTCATTCCTATAGTTTTCCATAGTGGTCATGTCTCTTAGATGAGTATCTTAAGCTGCTTTATTTCATAATGCCAGAAGACCCTGGCCCTGACTTCTAAGGTAGAACATCACTGGCCATGCCTGGCCATTGAACACCAATGTCCAAAGAGTATTCTGTCTCTCCTTAGTCCATTTCTTCACAACCTCTGCCTCTTCTTGAGAGTATCCCTGACAGTTCTGTAAAAAGAGCTGAGGAAAAGGTAAAAAAAGATCATGGAAAGAGAATAAATAAGAAAGTAGAGAGGAAAAAGTGATGTTGGTGGGGCATGGTTGAGTGACATCCAAAGTGACTAAGGTCCCACTAGGGACCTGCCAGACTCCTTCATCCAACAACCTTCTAGGTGCCTGGTTTTCTTTGTGTTAAGTTCTTACATTAACAGAAGAGATGAGGCATGATAAAATCATTTTAAACATGACATCAGGCCAGAAAAGCAACTAAAGGGAAATATCAAAAACATCATAAACTTTCAAGAGGGCTAACAAAGCAAGGAGGAAAAAGAGTAATGTCACCCAGCTTTGTGCATGTAATTGTAGTTATTTTCTAAATCCAGACTCAAACTGGGGGTAGAGGATAAACGAAAGAAAAATTATCTTTCTAAAAGTTCTTATTTTCCCTAAAAAAAAAAAAATACTACTGCTCTAAGGCACAATTTATTATTTAAACTTTTTTTTCCAGTTGACTATTTCTCTAAAGTTTCCATGCCCTTCAGGCTCTGAGTCTGTGTTCAAAATTAACAAAGACATGGAAAATAAAGCACATCTGCTGGCACACTTTCCTAATGAGTCTCTTTTGTCCTCTCTCTGCTTGTTCATGTGCCATGAGCTGGCCCTCTTCTGTTTGGAAAACTGGAGGGTGGAGATGACATGGTTGATGCATATCACCCTATGTTTGAAATCAAAGTGATCAGAGCAACAATCAGAAGATGCTAATGTCACCAAAATGTCCGCAAAAAAATAGGAGATGGATGGATGTCCCACTCATGTCTGTTCTTCAGAGTTAAATAAAATTAATTACCTAATATATACATTTTTCTACTAAAAAAAAAAAGAGTCATTCATTTAGGAAAACCTTTCCAGTTGCCCCAGGAATCACAGCATTCTCTAACACAGCAGTTCTCAACCTGTGGGTCGCGACCCCTTTGGGGGGTCAAAGGACCCTATCACAGGGGTCGCCTAAGACCATCAGAAAACATATTTCCCATGGTCTTAGGAACCAACAGACCGCTCCTAGGTGTAGCAATGTAGTTTACTGTTGTCATATTAAGACTGTTACCCATGCTACGCCACGATTCAAGACAAAATTTCATTTATTTGTAATTAGAAATAAATATTTCACAATATATAATTACATATTGTTTTTGTGATTAATCACTATGCTTTAATTATGTCCAATTTGTAACAATGAAAATACATCCTGCATATCAGATATTTACATTACAGTTCATAACAGTAGCAAAATTACAGTTATAAAGTAGCAACGGAAATAATTTTATGGTTGGGGGTCACCACCACATGAGGAGCTGTCTTAAAGGGTCGCAGCATTAGGAAGGTTGAGAACCACTGCTCTAACACAAGACAACTCCTTTGCATTGCTGGAATTGCCATAATTTCAGCATTTGTTTGGGAAAAGTTTTATTTAGTAAATAAAATGAATCACATAATAAACTCCTCTTATACTCTTACAGTTCCTCATGCTACGTATATGGATTGATACTGAAGCTTTTAGAGGAACAATTTTCCACTTTCCATACTCACCAGCGATGGAAAAATGAGAATATTTATGAGAATAGATTGAATGTTCTGGTTAAATACATTCTAACTCTACTATTTTATGTGCCAAATATATGTCATGCTCTCTTTGAATTTTTTATATATACATGGTCTAGAGTCATCTAAGCTAAAAGTAAATGAAAGAGGAGATTGCTAGGAGCAATCATATCACAACCAACTTTTAGAGGTTTGAATAGTGATTTGACATAATCTGTCATCTTATCTCCTCTGGCCTCTCTTCCTCCCTTAGGAGAAGCACAGTTCCCTGCTGTGATTGTGCAGGGCTGCT
The DNA here is from genome assembly GCA_011751065.1 of Lasiurus cinereus. Taxonomy (NCBI): domain Eukaryota; kingdom Metazoa; phylum Chordata; class Mammalia; order Chiroptera; family Vespertilionidae; genus Lasiurus; species Lasiurus cinereus. Next base: position 30,247,643 of record JAAGEH010000307.1, read on the forward strand.
CCACCTGCCTCCAAAGTCACAAAAGCTTAGCACACACCGCAATATGTGACTTCATATGTGGTATTATATATATCCCAGGATAAACTGAGTTCAAAAGTCAATTGTAGAGTGTAAGGCAAAAAGTTTTTGTTTTGTTTTTTACCTTTTATCACCCAGGTCTAATTAACTACTTAATAGGAACTGAATTCTCTTAAGTTATCTCATCTTTAAAATATGAATTCATAAAGGATGACTCATGGATGTGGAGATCCAATTGGTTAGTCTTTGAGTTTTTTCTTAGTCATTGAGTCTGTTTCTCAACTATGACTACTGAATAGTCCAGACATAGCTTCCTAACCCATAAAGATTCTCTGAAATCTCATCTTATTTTCCAAAACCATTCTGTTTAAGCAAGAAGAATTTAACTTAATATCTGCTTCTATCAGTTCTAATACTTCTTTTAAACTATTACGGCCCCGAGATCACTAAATACTTCTTAAGCAAAGGATGCCATGAAGTATTCCCCAAAGTTGCTACTCATCCATTGACATCCTAACAGTGACCATGAAAGTATATATGTACAACTCGGTCGTGAGACTTTTCCCCTGAGGAAGGTTCAAAGGTCCAAGGGATGTAGAAAAGCATAAACTATATTTAAATAGTCAAAAAATTTCTTGTAGTTTTTGTTTATTTATTCTAGGTAGGGTTGAAAAAAATGACATTCGAGAGTGTTTCCAGCTTATTTTTCAGTATATTTCTATTTCAGCTAACTGCAAAAAAGTATCCTCTTGTAGTTTACTTTGAAAACACTAGTGAAGTCAATAGTGAATCTACTAATGGTTTCCACATTTCAAAATGTTTGGAGGTTAAGAGTTCACTTAGAACTAGGTGAATTTCTATCCCTAAATTTTAAAAAATCTAAAGGAGTTCATTGGAAAATAAAAACTTTACTCAAACCTCAATACAGAAAAGTTTAAATTCTATATTTTCTAATTGCTACAATTTTAAAAGAAATTACTTTTGCTAGGCAATGTTTTATAACCCATTCTCTGCTCCCCTACCCCAACACACACTAAACTGAATGCATGAAGTTATAAACAAATATTAGTAAATTACTAGGTAAACTTTATTAGGTAGTTCCAAGATACTGCAATCTGTTCTCTCATACTTCTAAAATAATCATTCTAGTCAGAGTAAACATGCTCAAAGTGATAGCCAATCCTCTTAAGGATAATATGAATCCTCTCAGAAAAATAAAGAACTATAGAGGCATCTTTTTTTTTTTTCACTCAGAAAATTTGTATGCTTTTTCTTCCTTGGCTTGTCACTGATAATGCTATTGAATACCTACTTTTTTATACAATACTTTTTTTATTCTCTATGCTTTCCATTAACTCTAACAGCACTTCATTAGTCATATCCACAAAATTACTTTGGTGTGTTCAGTCCATTGGGGGCGGGGGGAGGAGGCAGGATTCAGTTCTCATGGGATCTCCTTTATGCCAGGTCCAGATTATAAAGAGCTGGATGTTCACCTTCGTAGGATGGAGTCTGGATTTGGCTTCAGAATCCTTGGAGGAGATGAGCCTGGTCAACCTGTAAGTTGAATATTCTTTATTTTCACACTTTGGGCTATATTGTATGTGTGTGTTTGTGTCTGTGTGTATGTGCGCATGCGCGCGTGTGCATCAGAGGAACTATCATTGTGAATGACATCTGAAAGGAAATTTTTTAGGACACACATTAAAAAAAAGAGGGTTGGGGGGGGGTTGGTATTTAAGTTCTCAGAATATGGTGATATTTCCATGCCTACGTAATGCACATTATCTTAAGAAAGGGACATTACTCTTTCTTGGAATCATTTAAATTTTTCTTGAATATTATTTCAATTATTTAATTATTTTGGACCAACTACTGGTCTCTCTGGGCAGCAGCTCACAGGTAAACACACATGCAATGTGACAGAAGATACATGTGAAGAGATGACCTGGAACAACAGAATTATGTGTCCACAGGGGAGAAAAAACACCGCATAAACAGAAGCAAGAACAAGCTCAATGCTGCAGAATTTCAACTAGATTTGAATTAAGAGATTACCATGAGAAGATGTTCACAAAGTCAACTTCAGTTGGCACAATATTGAGAATTTGAGGAGTCTCTGGAGAAATTATTCTTCCCTATAACTCATCTTTTTTATTAAACTTACTAGAGGCCCGATGCACGAAGATTTGTGCAAGAATGGGCCTTCCTTCCCATGGCTGCCGGCACCATCTTCACTCCCACCAGAGCCACCTTTTCACTCTGGCCTGGAGTGCCTTTTTGCCTTCCCATGCTGCCCAGAGGTCTGGAGCAGCCTGTGTATGCAAATTAACCCACCATTGGGTTAATTTACATACTCACTCCTGATTGGCTGGTGGATGTTGTGAAGGTATGGTCAATTTGCATCTTATTCTTTTATTAGTGTAGATTGGGGAAATATTGGTTTATAACATTATAGAAGTTTCAGGCATACAATTCAATAACATATCATCTGTATATTGTACTGTGTGCTCACTACACAAAGTCTAATCTCCTTCAGTCCCTACCCCTCTGGTAAGCACTGTGCTGTCCTAGAACTCATTTTAGTCTACATATAGAATTGAAAATAATATCCAGTTCCTTCATATACTAAACATTTAAACTCTTGGCCCCTCCAGGATACTTTTCTGACTTAGTTTTTTGATTGCTCTCTAACATGTTCATAAGCTTTCCATTTAGTTTAATTAGTGGAATTTTAAATTCCTTTAAAGCAAGACTTCATCTTTTCTTTTTTATCATCTTTTAGGTCTCATAAATGAAAAATGTGACATTACCCAGTTAACCAAACTCCAGGTTAAGATCTCGTTCTCTAAACTGCAAAGTTGAGGGAAGAATCTCTACAACAATGCCTTCAGTTCAGACACCAGCTGCAAATTTGGGGGTCCCTAAAGCCTTCTCCAGATTCAATAATTCACTAGAACAACTCACAGAACTCAGGAAAGTGCTATACTTAGTTAGGATTACAGTTTTATTATAATGAATGAAAACAAATTAGAATCATCCAAAAGAAGAGGAACATAGAACCAAGTCTGGAGGGTTCTAAATGTTAAGCTTCCAACTTCCTCAGGGACATGTTACCATCCCAGCATTGATCCACTCAGGATTGCCAACCTGGGATGCTCACCCACATTTTTGTGTCCAGGGTTTGGGGTTTTATTATGGAATCATCACCCAGGTGGTTGAGCTCAACCTTTTAGAATGTCATGCTGCTATCACGTGGCTCAAAGACCCAACCCCATAATTATATGACTGGTTGTTCTGGCATTATTAGCTTCTAAGACTGTTGGTATGGATGGCTCCACCCTGAGTTATTGCCTTAGCATAACCTCTATCTGGTGCCCATCATGAGCCTCTTCATTAGCCTAAACTCTCAGGTATGGCCCAAGGGGGCTCAGCATGGAAAGAAACTAAGATACTCCTGGTTGAAGGGTATAGAGATACCTTTCAGGAAAAGCCAGACCTCTCTTTAGACTGAGGCCAAATTCTTTATTACACAGCCATATGCTGAACATGAAAATACTAAATGAAGGAAACAAAACAAAATTATGTCCAAACTAAAACTAAGGTGATTTTTATAGCATTTTGTGGGATACTGTGTGGTACTTGAGTCTTTTGTCAAGCATTTAAGGTTAAATCCATATAGAATCCATTGTACTTAAACCAACATAATGCCTCAAACTTAATAACTTAAGGGGTCACCACCAGAAAGATGAGGTCTCTGTTTGTTCCAGAACACACTGACTGACGCACTTTTTCCCCTTACCAATCTGTGAGCTCCTTGTAGCAGGATTGTGTTTTTTATGGTGTTTGCATCTCCCAAGCCTAGCATAAAGCCTAGCACAACAAGTAATTATTAAGTTAATTTAAGAGAATCCTCATAGCCAAACTGAAATTGTCACTTGAGCTTGTCAGAATAAATATGATCTGGAGTATCCATATTTTGAGGCTTCTAATTGAGCAGGCTATGTAGAATTAAAATGGCCTAATCCTTGGAAGTAGGGATATGTCCTGGTAACCCTATTTCATGCTTTGTTTAGCTCTGCCAGAGCTTTAAAATTGCTATGCATCAACTAATCTCACACATTTAAAAATTCAAATGTCCGCCTTCTCTTGAAAAATACATCTGGCAGCATTGAGCTTGCCTTTCACCATGACAATTGACTGGAGCTAAGCAGTGGGTCATTTTAGAATAAGCATGCCCACAGTTCCCAAAACTCCCAATGCCTATGTTTTTTATTTTGTTTATTATCTCTGAAACTCCCTTCCCAGAAGGTTAGAAAGAAGAAAAACAAAACTTTGAAAGGTGAATACTTTGCACCAAAGGACTTTTCAACCAGGGCCAGATTATGATTTTTTGTTTTGTTTTGTTTTAATATATTTTATTAATTTTTTTACAGAGAAGAAGGGAAAGGAGAGAGAATCAGAAATATCAATAAGAGAGAAACATCGATCAGCTGCCTTCTGCACACACTCCCTACTGGGTATGTGCTCGCAACCAAGGTACATGCCCTTGATCCGAATCAAACCTGGGACCCTTGAGTCCACAGGCTGATGCTCTATCCTCTGAGCCAAACCAGTTAGGGCCAGATTATGGTTTTAAGTGGCCATGGCACTGAAAATATTAGGTTCCTTCTCTTCCATATAAATATAAATGAAAGATTAAGTTGTCAAATAAATGTAAGGAAAAAACAAGAAATTTTCCATTCTCCCTATGCTGCTTACTTCAGTGCAGTGTTTTAAATACACAATTTTTACATTGCTGGGCTTCCCCATAACCTCATGGTCTGCTTTGGGGATAAATTAGCACTACATTCAAGAAATACTGTCTTCACTGGCCTCTCCCTTCCCACAAGTAGTGGGGCTTACATGACAGTCACAGGACAGGCACAGTCTCAGCTAGCTCAGGAAGGGAGAGTTCTGACTACACTTTGCCCAGCACAGATTACATAGAATTGATACGGAGCACATATTGCTCAAAATGAAGCTCAGGTTTGTGAATGCAGCCATGGTCACCACCCAGCCTCAGGACACCTTTCTACCTTTAGTGGGCAGGTGTCTAGTATTTATGATAAGCCTCCTCAGATGACATGGATTTGCTAGTTATCCTTATTGTGTTTATTTAGGTTTATTCTGGCTTATTCTTTCATTCAAATGATTTAAGACACACTCAGGCTGCCACCTACAATTCTGACAGTACAGCCATAAAGTAGAAGCCTAAATCTCCCTCGAGCCAGCAAAGCCTGAAAATAATGTCTTGAAGACCAGAGTATTGCACCTCAGAAAGACCCTATGAGGAAGAGCGCGTCTCCAGTAAAGGTCTCTCATGAGCCCTTCCTTTCTGCCTTCCTCCATTCTAAGTCCAAAGATAATATGCACACAAAATGCGCTAGCGTCATTTAATTGCTGGCAGGCTACAAAGAGAGAGGCACGGGAGGTGACTTGGTCCCCAACCACAGGAGGTCTCATAAATTACCTCAAATGGGTTTCGGCCTCCACATATACAAAATGATATTGATATCTCAGGGTGCACATTAAACACGACAACACAGCTTACTGCAAATAATGAACAGCAGGGCTCCAGCTCAGACAAAGCATATGGGCATTTTTCCTGCAAGAGGAAATACTTTTCAGAGTTAAATAACAATAGAAATAGAAAGAAATGAAAAAGTGCCGGAAAGGAACAAAACGGAGGTTTCCAACTGTGAGCTGAAAAGAGATGGAAAGGCATCAAGATGGAGAGACTTGGGGAACACCGCAGTGCAGAAAGGCCTGTGTGGAGGAGAACTGTTAAAGAAAGAGCGAGGTAATGACAGGCATACTCCTCAGTACAGGAGGTGGGGCACACTTGGGGGGAACAGGGGAGAACAAGTTGTCCTGGGCTATGATTGTTGCACATCAGATCCGCTGGGATTGGATTAGCATGAGGTAGTGCAGGACAGAATTAAAAGGCCTGCAAAGATGGTTTTCATTTTGTTTCTTTGTTATTTGTTTGCCTTTGTTTCCTTTTTTGTGTTTGTTTTTTGCCCCTGACTTACTGGCATATCAAACACTTGAATGTGAATTGCTATTATTTCATATCAAACATTCTGCTTCGTTCCATGTCCTCACAACCTGTAGAGCAAATTGGTGTTGTAGAGTTGTTTATAATTCTTTTGTTTTGTTTTGTTTTTTCTGAGAAAGCAATTGGAAAGATAAATCCATGTAGGTGAGTTGTTTTTTCAATAAGTGTGTGTAATGGTGGGAGTTGGGGATGGGAGAGGAAAGACCTTTCTTGGTCTGTTTTGCCATGAAGCTCTTCCTTCAGACCCGAAGCAATAGAGGCAGGTAAAGAACTCCTCCAGGAACACTGAGAAAGCTAATGAGTGGGACTAAGGGTCTGCAGAGGCTGAAGAATCCAGTGAGGCTAGAAGGAGTAAGGCTGGGAAGGCATAGTCAGCAAGCCCAGAAAGAAAATGTAGCCTGGTGGGTCAGGGAGCCCAAACTGGGCCCTCAAGGGGGCATCTCTGAGCAGACCTGGAAAGTGACCAGTGTGTCCAGCAGGGAGTTGAGGTGAGGCACCAGAGTGAGAGTCCTTCAGCGGACTTGAAACAAGACCATGAGACCACAGAGCCTCTAACCATTGGACCAAGTGGGAATAATCAGAATGTTGCTACTCAAAGTGTGATAACAAACCAGAAGCATCCAGCATCCCCTGGGAGCTTGTTAAACATGCAGAATCGCAGGTTCCACCTCAAGCCTGCAGAATCAGACTCTCAAGGGGATGTCCAAAAGTCTGTTTTAACAAACTCAATGGGAGATTCACTTACACGCCAAACTTTGAGAACTACTGACAAGGGATCAGATACCCTGAGGCATGTTTTCAAGAGCTTAAATGAACATGGCATATACATTGGGAGGCCAATATGAATTACAATGCAAAAAAGAATTATAGATTATGTAGTCCCTGCATTTACCTGCAATTACGGTGGCAGACAGGAAAGAAACTAAACATATTCAAAATAAAGCATGTTGAAAATAAAGAGAAAGAGTTGTGGATTTTTTCCCTGAATAAAGAGACACATAGATCTGGCTCTATGTCCGCAGTGAAATAAGGGTGCAAAGGGCCAAAGGCTAAGAACAAAGCCACCTGACAGCCAGAAGTGACAGAGCACACATGTGGCCAGCTTGTTCCCTACAAAGGTGGAGGCTCCTGGTGGAATGAGCAAATGTAACTAATACATATGTCACAGGACAAGCAGCTCTTATGCCTTCTCCAGTTCCCCATGCTCAGTTCGATTAAAGTTTGTTTAATGGCGCTGGCAAACTCTTTTTGAAACAACATAGAGGATGGATTATATAATATAATTATATAGTAACTGGAGACTCGGTGCACAAATTCATTCACTAGTGGGGTCCAGCCAGCCCACCCAGATGGGGCCAATCAGGAGTGGGACCAGCCGGGTTGAGAGGCCACGGTCATTCCGGTCGCTTCAGTCGTTCTGCCATTTGGTTGCTGGGCTTTTATTATATAGGATATCCATGCATAGAATAATTATACAATATTATATATTGAAGTGTTATATTGAATACATACAGTTTATTTAGATATTCAATTGAAGTATTCATTGAACACAGATTATTTAGAAGTAAATATGTCATATTTTATCCAACAAACTAAAGGTGGGAGATTCAAGTTTCACGTTTTTTGAAAATGTGACTGGTGAATTTCAGTCGCTGCTCAAATGTCCACTTGTCACTGAGGCCTGCTCTAATCAACTCCAGCATCACCTTAGCCATGTGGCTGACACTCTCCCACCACCAAACCCTAATCTATTTTTCCAAAATACATGCCTGCTAAATATAACATAGCCACACATTTATATTTATTATTGTCCTACCACTAGAATGGAAGCTCTGTAAGGCAGGACTTTTGTGTATTGTTCACTGCTGGATTCCTGGCACCTAAAAGTGTCCTCAGGCTCAATGAAGATTTGCTGGATTAATGAATTAATTAGAGAGGAGAGTACCTCATACCATAGCAATACAGCAGAAAAGCAGCTTGACTGGGATTTTCCTGGTAAAAGATGATGTGAAAATAATAGCCTAGAAGATAACTTCAAGGGTATCTGTATATCTTTGATGTTTTCCTTTAGCAACAAAGGAATAGGGATTTTCCAATGTGAAATTTATTTTTACAACCTTTTTAGAGGGCCCAGATGCAGCTGTCACTCTCTCCATTGTAACCTGGTTCGCTTTGATCAGTTAGAATCAAAACTGTAGTTTAAAGTTGATAATTACCCAGCCAGGAAGTTCACAGGCCATGTATTTTCTATAACCACCTATAAACCCTCCCACTGTGGATACAGGAAATCTAGAGGTGAAACATTTTCTCTGGGTAACCCAGGTAAGTGCAGCTATTCACAGGGCAGTGGAGAAATAAACATTCATTTTAACGGGTTTTGCATAAAGCACTTAGCAAATCTTTGAAAAGCTGCTTAGTGAGCTGAGACTTTTGAAGAATAGATTGGAACACCTTCAAAAAGAAACTCATAAATTCAGGTTGGCATGACAATAAGGGAAAAAGGAGAATGTCAAAAGCATGCCCACCACTGGACTCCAGCAAGTGGACACAAAACCACCCTGCGCAGCCAATCTAAGGTAGGCATGCGAAGCCTTTTCTGTGAGATCAATAATGAACCACTCATCGGAGCACTACTATTCAACAGAGAAGTACATCTACTCCTCACTTCACCCTCCAGGAATACATAAAAAGGAGGGGCAGTGATGGGGAATTTTCAATCCTCGGTGGACTGAAGGAAAAAGAAAACTCTTCAGACTGTAATCTTGTATATACCTGAGAAGTCCTGGGCATTACAGTCTGGTCGCCCTAGTGACAGGCCACACTGAGCAGTGGGACCAGGTAGAAGGAATGGATGTGCTGCCAGCCTGAGGCCATGCAAGCCTGCAGGTCACAATGCAGCAGCTCTGCCCATTAGCTGGAATCCACGGATCTGGGATTTGAAAGAAATTCTCTCGCACCTGAAAGAAGTCAATCTGTGAGCAAGGGACCATTTTATAAAGATTTAAAATGAAACCTAGAATATAGGCTCTGTAACATTATCAGGATAATGGTAACTACTGCCTTGAGATGCTGTGTGGCTAGGCCACTTGGCAAAAAAAAAAGTGTCTTTTGTTCATGAGTTAGAAAAATTATTTGTAGGTTAAACAGCAAAATTAAAATACTAAGTATTATTATCTCCTCTGTGAAAGATAAAAGCCTTACTAATGGACACTAAGTTGAGTGTTTCTAATGGGAAGTGGGAAACCTCATTTTATGCCTTTCATCACCATCTCTGGTTCAGGGAATTACACTAAAATGCACATTTCCCAGATGTACTTCCTTGTTTCCTGGCATGGTAGCCACCTAAGCAGAAGAGGTTTTTAGGGGACAGGCAGGACTAGACTATCCTTTGTGCCGAGGACGGTGCTTGAAGTAAGCATTAAAGGAAGGAAGCGAAATCTGAAGATTTTACTGAGGTTTTTTTTTAAGTAAGTCAACTAGCCAAGAAAAGCCAACTATGAGTTTTGCTTCATTTTATTTACCTTCTGCTTTTTAAGGTCAAACAACAAGCAAAACATACTTTGAACCTTAATCAGAGTTTTTTTCATATATATATATATATATATATATAGAGAATATTACTGAAGAGAAAGAGGGAGGAGATAGAAACATCAATGATGAGAATCATTGATCTGCTGCCTCCTGCATGCCCTCTTCTGGGGATTGAGCCTGCAACCCATGCATGTACCCTGACCAGGAATGGAACCAGGACCTCCTGGTTCATAGGTTGACACTCAACCACTGAGCCACACCGGCTTGGCTTTATCAGAGTTTAATAATGTACAGCAGCTAGTTTTCCCCTGGCATTTTTGGAGCACTCGCTAGGTGTCCTGAGCAAAGTTAAATGCTTCACATGAATTATTTCATTCAATTACCCCCATTTTGTGGGTAAGGAAACTGAAGCTCACAGGGTTAAGAAGCTTTGCCTATGGTTCTACAAATAAGAATTGGAGCCAGGAGTCAATCCCCAACTTGTCTCAATTCAAAGCCTAGGCATAGTAGCCAATAGCACCAGATTACTTGGGGTTAGAATTTTCTTAAGGGTGATAATTTTTGAGCCAGGTAGCAAGTGTTCCCCAAACTTTATGGCCAATGGCAGCAGCGAGTTAAAACTTATGTTTCTCTAGAACAGTGGTTCTCAACTTTTCTAATGCTGCGACCATTTAATACAGTTCCTCGTGTTGTGGTGATTCGTAATGTAAATATCTGTGTTTTCTGATGGTCTTAGGCGACCCTGCTAATGGTTCTCAACCTGTGGGTCACTGCTGTAGAGCCTAAGACCATCAGAAAACAGGTCACGACCCACAGGTTGAGAACCGCTGCTCTAGAAGGAGGTAGCAACCTGAAGGAGTTGGAAGGGTGCCCCTTAAACCTCTCATTTGTCAAGTACATGCTCAGGTTTGGAGCAAGGGATAAAATGTGGAAAGAAAGTCTTCCACCAAGTTTTGATAGACGTATATGTATATAAAAAGTTTGAGATATACATGCCCTATTCTTCCCACTGCTTCTTTAGATTTTGATTGGAGCCGTCATTGCCATGGGCTCAGCCGACAGAGATGGCCGCCTACACCCTGGAGATGAGCTCGTCTATGTCGATGGGATTCCAGTGGCTGGCAAGACCCACCGCTATGTCATCGACCTTATGCACCACGCAGCCCGAAATGGGCAGGTCAACCTCACTGTGAGAAGAAAGGTGCTATGTGGAGGTATGTAACTCAAGGCAGCAGCAAGAGTTGGAGGTGAGGTGGAGAGATGTTTTTGTAAGACATGCTAAAGATGCTTGAAACAAAATTTTAAATCCGTTTTTATATTATATGAGAGGAGAAAAAACCAACCTAGATATTCTAAATGCAACTGATTTTAAAAGTGCAGATTTTCACCCCACTGGTACCATTCCAAGCAGTCTTTGAGGCCTGCATTTTCAATGCAATCATTAAAATTTCCTAGCAAAGCCTGGAGCTAATTTAAGATGTGTATGCTCTTTGCTCTTTGGTTAAGCTAGTTATAAGGACATTATAGTAGTGAAAAACATGGCTTTTGAAAATGTTCCTCATTGTGTTTACAAATCAAGAACCACAACATTTTGATAATAAGGCAACAAGGATGGAAAATTACCTTCTCTTGTAGAGCCTGATAAAAAGTAATAATTAAATTATTACCCTGATTTATAAGAATATAGCTGTATGTCACTTTGAAGAAACATAATTCATATAACTCCAAACTTATGAAACAGATAAATTAGAAGCAATTATTCCCTTTACATCCATTTTCCCAACTTCAGAAAAGAATCCACCAAAGATATTTTCAAAAGTCAGTCCTCGGAGTCATAATGTGATTCAGTTTCTCTCTTCACTATCTCAGCTCCACAGAAGATATTTATATTTTAAGGAATATGTCTGTTTCAAGTATCATGCTATTTCTTGTAACCCAAGCATGCAATAGCATTGGGAATATAGTCTCGTACCATCTGCGTTTGGCCCCGGAGATCACAGGAGCAGCAGCGCCAATATTAACTTGTCACCCCCTGCCACCGTGACCTGCTGGCTTTCTGCTCAGCCCCCTGACTGTTCCTTGTACAGAATGATGAATGCTAGAATTAGGGGGCCTTTAGCAACAGCAGCTCCCTCGTGTTACAGATGAGAAGATGGAGACCGAAGACACGGCCTCCTGGCCAGTAGTCCTCAGAGTCAGCGATGATGCAGACTCACCTCCTGGCCAGGACTTATTTTTTCTACCACTTTCATTCCCCTCTTCACTCTATCACCATCTCCACCCCAGTGAGACCTTTAGCAAATGTCACTTCCAAACATAAGAAGAAGGAATCTTTCATAGGTGTTATTATAACATATTTGAATTTCATAAGGGCCACTGGCTAATCACAGGCTGTGCATGATTCAAGAGGCTAAAGTTTATTAGTCAAACAAAAAATCATTTTCTATTTGTGTCTTCTAGAAACTAGACTTTGAGGAAGGGCAATCATTTAAAAGGGCAAGTCAGAAGAACTGTCAAGCCCTCACCATAGAGAGATTTTGCTAAGAAGTGTCTTTCATCTGCAGAAATTCCTGCCATACCACTTGACCCAAAGAAGTAAAACACTTTGAATTATCCTCATTCTTGGGCAAGATGCCAGAAGGAAGACAGTGTTTTCTTGATTAATATTTAACTGTCTCTCTCTCCCCACAGTGTGATTTTCAATAAAAAGTTTGCTGTGCTATATGTTCTGTAGCCCAAGATAAATTAAAAAGATACCTGGTTTACAAGGAAATACATTGCAAAGTTCAAAACCAGTGCACCAACATAATTTCATGCTCCCCTTGCCACCAGCTGATTATTGCATATTAAATTTTGCTCTAATCAACCAAGCTTTTGGAGTGTATGCCAAATGCTGCAAAAAAAAAAAAAAAACTTATTCTTGCAATTTGTGGATCATGTGACTTCCGTAATGATGCTCTTTGCTGCAATTCTTACCAATTTTACTCATTTAGGCTTTGAAGTGCATTTCAAGTGCATTTAATTTTTGAAGTTCTGCTGCAGACTGCTCATTCTCACCAGGAGAGTTTCCAAGTTAATTCAGCCCACTCTTCCTTGAAAGCTTCATTAGTATTGAAAATGATTAAGTTCAGCAAAGGATACTTTGATAGTAAAGTAAATGCCTAGAAATAGATTTTTTAAAAGACATAAGAAGACAGCATTTCCTCTTAGTGGCATTTCTTTAACAGTGAGAAGGGACAACTACAAGTGACAGTGGAGATACCTTTTCAAGAGTTGTTGTTATCATTATTATTTCGCTTTCCTAAGCGAAGGCAGGGCAAAGTACAAGACTGGCATATGATGAGATGATTGAGAGCTGAAGGGAAGTAAGCAATCAGCTGTGAAGAGACAAAAGATGAGCAAGAAGAGGGGTGGTGTTGCCACCTTTTTGCACAAAGGAGCAACATTATAGAGAAGAAGCTGGAAAAAAGGGAGGTCATACAGATCATACCCTTCAGCCGTATGTTTGCTGCGGCTTGTACAACTGTCTTGCTCACCTCAGAAGACATTGGGCACTGACTTCCTACTTGATACTCAAGACAAAACACATCCATTATGAAAGATACAGATGGTGAGTTACACTGGGCAAAAATTAGAATTACACAAAAACCTGCTCCAAATATTGAAATATAAAAAGGCGTACAATTAAGATGCAGAAAAGAGTGCAAATATAAAGGCAATATTTTCAATTAGGCAATGGCAAGCTAGAGCCTCAAAACTGACAAAATGTGGAGTAAAGGAAGGAAATATGCAGCAACGTATCCAGTTTTCTTTACCGGATCATTTTAGCACAGATCTTGCTCCTTAAACAGGTTTTGAGAGATGTCTTACTTATGCCATCAGACCTGCCTGATATTTAGTTGTTTTTGTCCCAAGGATAGTAGAAGAGTGCCTTTAATTATTCCACTGAAAGTATAAATATTTATATGTTCAGTAGCTCAGTTTGAAATTTTACCCTAATGACACGTTATTTTGAATCCACACTATTTGTCTGAGGGAAGGGTGTCTCTGAGGAATTTCCTAAAGTGTAAATGTGGAACTGTTGTGAACGTTTTATGACTTAATCAAAACATATTACAGTCCATCTTAAAGCTACCAGTATCTTTTCTCCAACATCTACAGGACCGTCCAATTCCTGTCTTAATGCCGAGAAAGGAAAGGCTTCCCTGACAGCGGGGTGGGAAGTTCAGCCAGTGTTTAGGGATCCCTGGTCATAGTTACTACACCTATTGTCAATTCAAAATACATTTTCTTATTCTTTGTCTACCAGCCTGTCACCCATTTAAATAAGTTGTCTGCCTTAGTGAGTGTAAACCAGGAGTGCACCAACACGAGTGCTTGCTGGTAGGCCGGCTCCTTAACAGCACAGCCACAGCCTGTGGCTGCCCTGCTCCATCAGGCCCTTGAAGGTACACATGTGTGTGGACACTCCAACCCCCATGTCCACACTCTGTCCACATACAAACCCCACTGCCTTAGCCATGCTCCAACACAAGACACATGCATCTGTGGTGCTGTCATTTTCTGGGGGACAGTTCTGGGGGGGAAAAAAGGCCCAGTATACCCCCGAAGCAGGCAAAGTCTGTTTGGTGTCCTGAAGTCCTGGCACCCAGTGTGTGATCTAGAAGAGAAACAAAGCCCCCCAGTTGAAGGAGTCTCTCTGGCCCTGCATACCCCTCACTCTATGGGTTCAGGAATTTGCAAGAGACTTTAGGGAAGAGTTGGGACTGTGATGACTTGTGAACTATAAAACCCCAGTTCTAGTAATCACTACCAAGTATTTCAAGAGAAACTGGAAATCCAGATTTCTGTAAAATCTGCCTATTTTACAGCATTGACAATTAATTCTAACAACAATAGGCCTGGAATAAATGGGTCTGCTGGCCAGGAGCTGACTGTTCTAGTCAAAACATCTCACCTGGAGGGCCTTCCCCAATGGAGGCCCTCTCTCCGTCAGCCAATGATGATCTCCAGTGTAACTGGTTGGGATAAAACAAGCTTAATGTAAAAATTGATTGTCTGACTTATATAGATACTAAGTGACTGAATTCTGTACATTCATTTGTATGTGAGACAAAAAGATGAGTCAGGAAGTTAGTAAATTAAAAACATGCACATGCATTTAGTCACTCTGTGACATTTTACTACATTATTCTAAAACAGTGATGTCCATGCCCTACACCAGGAAGGGTTGTTGGAGAGAAGAGTCTCGTGTGGACATAGAGACAGCTGAATAGAAAAAAATGATGTCGAGTCAACGCTATTCCTCAAAATCAATCATTGGAAGTCTTCACTCCCTGGCTTTAAATGTGTTCATGTTGTTAAAGATAAAGAAGTTGGTTCTAGACCTTGACAGGGAAGGCCAATAGCAATAGAAAAGTGTCCTGTTAATGTAATTGCCCAGGGGCCACTCACCACTCAAGTTGACTTAGTCCATGATTTCCTTTCTCTCCCTAGAACCTGAGGCATAGCCACACCCAGCCACTTATTGCAAGACAGATAATTTTTCTTTGTTGCTGCTTCACTGACAACCAAGCTCTCAACCCCCTAAAATATGACAGCCAGAAAATGAGATCTCTCTTGTCACTGTCTATGACATTTAGTTACTGATTTGGTCCAATAACTCGGGGAGATTTTCAATTTAATGTTGCAGCATAATAATTGTTTGTTTTTCTTCTTCCTGACTATCTCTAATCACTTTATTTCCAGTGCGCAGAAGGACTGATAAAGGACATGTGCCTCACCAAGACAATAACTGCATGTCTTTGGGTGAAGTTTCCTAGCAGAGAGGGTACATTTTACAGGCAGTTTTAATTCGATAGAAAGGAGGGAAAGGCTTTGACATTGACATTTTATTCTTTTATGACTTCAGTACATTTCTTGCAGATAAAAAGCATCCATTTGTTTCCTTCTATTAAAGCCTGGTTAATTAAATCTTACCACAAAATCAAATTTATCAAATGATAATAAACAGCAGCCTAGATTTTATTCAGTAATTACAAACAAGAAGTAAATGCTTTTTCATAAGGCCATTTTTAATCTGGGTATATGAATGAATGCAACTTCTTTTTCTTAAGGTATCTGTGTAACAGAACCTTTCTTATAGTCTGTTCTTTCTCCCTAATTTTTCCATTTCAGAATGGAATTGCAGCTTATAAAGTTAAGAGCTTTCATTGCAGTTTTTGGTAATTATTTTTAACTAGCTATACAAGACACTTTCCAGACTTCTAAATAGGAGATCATATCTAGCAACCGCCCCCCCCAAAAAAAAATCATTAATTGTGATTCTTTTCCATATTCCTCTGTTCCATAACATCTTTTGAGTACACTAATTATATTGTAAGATGGAGATGAAACAGTTTTCTTTCTAATTACAGTATTCTAGTTGCCCACTTCAGCTCTTTTCATCAAGATACCATTACCTAGATATTAAATTAAAATGACAACATTCTTTCTAGATGACAGATCAGCTTTCATTTTAAAAACTAGCTTCTCTTGGCTGCCAACTTTCTATCACTTCTCTCGGTGAATATGCTTGCTTTCTCGTGGAAAAAAGAGCATTTGGTTTATCTGATTGATAATAGAGTGTATTTTTTAATAATACAGAATGTAAATGAACCAGGCCCCAACACTTCCCTTAATGATTCAAAATTCATTGCACCTTAGCCTGATAACATTGTCAGATCCTGGAGTAAGCAAACTGCTTTGAGAATGATGTTTGCTACCAGCAGTAAATGAACACACCCAGGCTAACAGAACATCACAAAATTAAATAAAGCCGTGGCTCCTTAGTAAAATGATGATAGATCACTTTACAAAGACATCCCCTGGGCTCTTAGCCCCACTTTCAAGGTTTCTACAAAAGCATTTCTCAAAGTGTGACCTTGAACCTGCATTCAGATCCCTGGGCCCAGTCTTCCCTAAATCTACTGAAAAAAAACTTGCCATGTGTGGACTCTGAAGATATTTCTCGCCAGCTCTTTAAGCAATTCGTGTTCACAGTACCATTTAAGATTCTGTCCACTTGTTTTGTGATCTTCTGTGATTATTATTATGCAAATAAGAAGCTCGCTATCTATAACTAGACATTGTTCTGGGGGGCTGCAGTCTTAAGAGGGGGGAAATGCAAACAGTTAGGAAGTTGAGTTTGAGCTCCACACCTCCAGGGGGAATAGAAGCCAGTCAACCAGTCTTGTCACGATGCTGGTACCTAGAACAGTGCCTAGTACACAGAAGGCACTCACCGAGACCTTGTTAAATAACCAAGTGCCTATATTCGACGTTGTTCCAGGGGAGCCCTGCCCAGAGAACGGGAGGAGTCCAGGCTCCGTGTCAACCCACCACAGCTCTCCCCGCAGTGACTATGCCACCTACACCAACAGCAACCACGCTGCCCCCAGTGGCAGCGCCTCTCCTCCGGAAGGCTTCGCTTCCCACAGCCTGCAGACCAGCGACGTGGTCATTCACCGGAAAGAGAACGAAGGCTTCGGCTTCGTCATCATCAGCTCCCTGAACAGGCCAGAGTCCGGATCCACTATAAGTAAGTGACTGCTCTGCCTGCCTTTGAATGAGAGATTTGTTTCATTTTGTTCTGGTGGTGGGGATGCTGACAAGCAGATGGGAGGACCGGTGGAGGCATGCCATGGCGTCGGAAAGGCACCGGCTGTGGGCACAAAAAAGGCATCCTGAACCACTGATTAGCCAAATGCTGCTGACCTTTGGCTCAGGACGAATGCAAGACCACAATCCAACATGCCCATAATAGTTCCTCACTCATTTTGAACTGGAAAGAAAATAAAACAGAGTGATGTGGTAGTATTGGTATAAGGGGAAGGGTGCGCCTGGGTGATAGGATGAAACCAGGTTGGCAGAGGATGGGGAGAGCAGTCTACGCGAAGCCCTGAGGTGAGAAGGAGCTCAGCATTAAGGAAACACACAGAAGCCTGGTAGCTGTGGCAGGGTGGACAGGGAGAGGGCAGGACACTGGAGTGCTGGGAAGGAACCAGGGTCTGGAGCTTCAGATGCCCCTAGGAAGAGCCTGGATTGTGGTCTAAATCATTGGAGCCACTGAAGGGTTTTAATCAATGGACAGAAATCTGATTTATGTTTTTAAAAGATGAGCCCAGCTGCTTGTGGGAAATGAAATTGTGGGAAGCAAGCAACAATGGAAGTACATGCCTTGGCAGGTGTGGCTCAGGTGGTTGGGTATCACCCCATGCACCATGAGGTCAGGGCCCATGCCTGAGTTGTAAGCTTGATCCCCAGTACGGGGTGTGCCTGAGGCAGCCGATTGATGGTTCTCTCTCATCAACGTTTCTCTCTCTTTCCTCCTCTCTCTCTCTTAAATAAATAAAGACATACTAAAAAAAAAATAAAAAGAGTGGAAGTACAAAGCCTTTAGGGAGCCATTAAAAACAGTCCTGTGGGTCCAAGGATAGTGGTGCCCTCTCCTTGGGTAGCAGCAACACGGGCGGGAGAAATAGAGTATTTCACCTCCTGGGGCTCCTTCAAATTTAAGGTTCCAAGACTCTGCACAACAGGTGACGATCGCAGGTCATATTTTTCTTCCAGTCAATCATCTCTGTAGATACAAAAGCGTTCTTCAAGGTTTTCCTTTCAGTAGTCCTACTCAGCAGTTTCTCAGCAGCCAGGACAGAGAGGTAATGGGAACACTTGTTCATTTATGCTGAGGTCATTTGACCCAAAAATATTGTGGATACAAACACCAGAATAGAGAGGATTACGAGAAAAAATAATTGAGTCATGTGGTACCTAAAATTCTTATAAATTGTGGTTGTTTCCAGCACATGGTTGGGGAGAGAGTTGTGTGTGTTAAACAATACTCAAGAAATAAAAGCGTTAGAAAGAATAAGAACTTTTTATGATAAACTTGATGTTATCAAAACACCACTAGAACTAAATGGAGAGAATTACCCTGATTAGTTTTAGCTTTGACAAACTCAAGAGTGAAAACTAGAGAAGCATTAAGCCTTGGTGAGTATGTGCAGAAGCTAATGACATCCATGTGAAAGTGCAGTTTCATTTATCTTTTTCTTCGTGAGAAGCTGAAGAAATAAATTCAACCTTAATACATAGAGTAAAAGCAGAATTCTGTCAGTAGAATGGATTCACCAAGATTAAAAGGACATAAGACTAAAGATTTTCATAAATTATATAAACAGTCTTCCAGTAATTTATACTTGGAGAAAATGTTTATAGAGAACTTTTGTAACCATTTCATTCATATAACTATTGGAGAAGGATCTATAAAGAGGTGGAATAAAAATAAGTGTACTGCCGCAATGAAAGTGGTAAGCATACTCTTAGGGTCTCAGCTTTATTTGAAGTGTGACAGTATTGTGGCTGAATGTATAGGGGAGCGTATGTGTGTGTACATGATGCACTTATTTCATAAAGAAATGGCAAATGCTTTTTCTAATGCAAATAAAATCCATACATAGGTAGATTTGGAAAACAACAGGTACAAATGCTTACAATCAACATGTGAATTTTTCCTTCCGACCAAGTGATATTATACCTCAAAAGAGTAATTCCAGCCATTTTCAAAATGGCATTATTTTACATCACCCTGGAGAGTGGAAATACATTCTGGAGTTCATGATGCCTCCTGGCTTCCTTTTTCTCATGTTTATTTCTTTTCAGTGTAAGGCATTTGAAAGGCAGGTTGCCCCATGTTCTGTGGGAAGAGCAGTGATTACACTGATGGCAGGTGGCATTTATAGAACATAATTTGCCACATGCACCTACAGGGTTCTTGGACCTGATGCTGTTTCATACTTCTACATTAATTTTGAACTTGTAATTTTGAAAAGAAGTGCTAAGGGCCTCACTAATGGAAAAGGGCCTTCCTGGTGCCACCTCTCCATTGTCACCTCTCGGGGGCTCTGGGAGACCAGGAGAGTGTGATGCTATCAGGTTCTCAGGAATCACATCATTCTCAGGGTTTGTGTCATTTTCCTCTTGGGGTCTTCCCTGAGCCCAAGTATCCTGTACACACATGTGGTTTTTCTCATGGCTGCTGAAGCCTTTCCTTTGGCAGACAGAATGCTGTTATGCCTTCAATGAACACACCATTGCCTTTAGGCAAGGGAGTGGTCTGGTTAACAACCAGGAGCAACAATCATGTTGCCGGAATGTGAAACCGGGCTCATCATCCATCAGCTGTGTGACCTTGAGGAAGATACATGACCTCTTTGGGCCTCAGTTTCCTCAGTTATAAACAGAGAGTTATTTTAGTACCTGTGCCATAGTGTTGCTGTGAGGGCACATGGAAGTGCCTAGAATATTCGAGGCACCAAATATGTCATTGTGCTCTCCTGATCACCATCCCTGCTGTGAATTGTCTTCTCATCCCTGCAACTTACTTGTCTTAGATAACACAGCTCTGTGAGAGCCCAGAGCAGCAAAATCTGGGCAGCAGATGAGCATCCCTGAAAGCCAGTTCCCCTCCCCAGATGCCGATCTTCTGGGATCTCGGTCTTCCCCACCCCTCACCCCCCTACCACCCAGGTCAGCAGTGGGGACAGAGCAGTGGCAGCCTTGTCCCGCTGAAGGTGCCCTTGCTGAGGCTTCAGGCTGGAAGTCTCCCCAGAATGCACTAGGTAATCAACTACAAAAGTCCTGGGAAAATTCAAAATTCAAGCTCAAAGCTGTGCCTATGAGAATATTCCTGCAAATACAGCACCTCATAGAGGAGAGATGAAGAGCCCAATGGAAACCTCCCACTCTGTGCAGAGAATCACTGCCCCACTGCCCATAGTTTCCTCACCACAGGGGCCAACTCTGCCGGCGATGCCAGATGTTTAACAAATTGAGAAGTTGGAGGTGAGATTTGGGGTTTACTTTTGCCTACCATTTCATCGGGCTCTTTACCAAAGCCTCACCTTTTTTTCCCAAAAAATATTATTTTTCCAGAAAATAAAGAGGAAATTTTCTTTATATCAATTAATGTAATTAAACAGCACACTACCCTCCAAAGCCAATGACTCAGGAGGCCAATTATTGTCTGGAGCAAGAAGATCTCTATGCCAGGTGCAGGAATATTCTTCTTGATTTAAAGTGAGAATAGGTAAGCTTTCTGAGCGTTTTTGTCCCATTATCCAAAATATTACATATTTTTTCAGACCTTAAGATTGGACCCATGAGGAAAACAAAGTGGTTTGCAGAATGGAGCCTGGGATAAGAGTAAACTGTAATAGGAAACTGCATTTTTTTTAACTCTTAAAGAGATTCAAAGATGTCCATTGCCATGTTATTGGTAAACAGAATATCGGAAGCCATGTTAGAAGCTTCGCAAAACCTGGACACTTTGGTGTATTTGGGAAGTGTTGTCACTCTCACAAAGGTCCGTGTACACAGGATGCAAGGCTCGGGTAGCCTTCTGAACCCCAGTGGGTTGAATGCCTGCTCTATGAAGATGTCCCTATGGCCATGGCAGTGGGGGTGATGGGTTGGTCTTTGGATATCCCCAGCTCAAGGCGGACTCCTGACACTTAGGTTTTATGGCACAATTGTAACCGGATCCTTACAGGTACTTCCTGCTCTCCCCCACCCCCACCAGATGTTCCCAAGAAGTGCTTTGGCACAAACGATGGCATAAAAGTGACACTCAGTCACCCGCTTTTCTGTAATTTGTCAGGAAGGTGATGTGGAAATGTGTGGGGTAGATGTACATGGGCACCTTGAACCCACGTGGTGGAGGCTGGCACCTGTGAGGGAATATATACCCATAGATGCAGGTCCCCACTAAGCCCTGTGAGATAGAATATATTCAGGCCGAAATCTCAGCAGTCGATCGGGGAGCAATCATGTCAACCCCTCCTTCCTTCATTCCTGTTGTCCTAACAGCATTGACTCCATTTCTGTGTCTTTATTGTAAACATCACTGGCCAGCACAGTGCTGGCTTTTTTTTTTTTTTTTTTACTGCTGGCTTCTGACAATCTTTCAGCTCCACGCTGGCGCTGTAAATCTTTGTTTCCGTGTGTGTACTGTCTCTGGCAAAGATTGGAGCGCAGACTTGGTCATTGCTGACTTTTTGTAGGGCCCATGGCAATCCAGTGTGCTAGGAGAGAATTCATCATCTTCAGTAAAATGCCCGATGACTCTTTCAAAGTCCTTGCTGATGTCCATAGGCTCTGGAGGTTCAAAGTTATTCTAGAAATTCAAAAGTGTAGCTAGCAGGTCTTTTATGACCTTTTAAGAAAGGATGAGATAAAACTGAACATGGAGTGAAGCAGATAAAGATTTTTTTTTTTCTCACCAAAACTCCTATCACCAACCATTCAGCCAATGAAAAGTCACTTAAGCTTAGGGGAGATACAAATTAAAACCAAAGCCAACTTTTCTGTAGCCTTGACCTAATACAGGAGCTTGACACCAAGTAGCAGTGCATTGGATAACAAGCCCACTCACTGTGGTGTCCCTGAGCAAGTCCCTTGGTCTTCCTGTGCCCCTTCCTCACCCAAAATATAAGGGGAAATAGTCTGAAAGCCCTCTTCCAGCTCTAAAATATCTCATGCCAAGATTCAGCATGAAAAATAAGCTAGTGGTTTAGTTTTGTCTGTGCATAAAAAGCTTTGGGTAAGGGTGATGCCTGGGTCTATATTTTTTATTGGCTTACACTATTATTTTAAGCTTTCATTCTATATCTTGTTTTAAAGATGGCTCCTAACACTTTCAGTTCTGGTGCTCATCTCTAACTCTGTCAAGAAATGATCTGAAACAAGCACTTAACAGCACTAAACCAGCTCCCCTTTTAAAGCAATTTGAGGCAGTGTTTTCTCCCTTTTGTCACTGCCTGGCTCAGTTGTAAAATCATAGCATTTTTATAACACAGAGAAATAAAACAAATATGCTGCAGGAGGCAGAAAGGCAACTTCCCCAGGATGTTCTACCCCCACATCTCACCCTACCCTCCCCAGGATGCAGACCCTGTCTCCACACCTTGTGACCTTTGGTGGCACATTTCTTATAATGGCCCACAGTTACAAAGTTTTGCCCTAAAGTAAAGCCTCAATATGGGCAACCAATAAGCACTTTGTCTTATATTTTACTGATTTGGGCTGTGGCAGTGGATTTTCTTCAAGCCTCCTTATTGAGGTTTATTCATTGATCCCCTAAAAACACAGATAATTGGTGCAATTGGTGCTGATGCTGGGACCTTGACCTTTTCTAAGTCATTGTAAACTTCAGAAATCATTGCTAGAAAATCACTCAAGTTACGCCCATGCAGTTGAACAGGAGAATTACAAAGTGAGTCTCACTGATTTCTCTATTTCTCATGGGTTTTCAAAAGCAAGTTTCCTTTCAGAATTCTGAACCAGCCTTGTGACACATAATATTCCCTTACTCCTTAAGTGAATCTCTGCTTTGGATTCTTTCAAGGACACGGTGTTTTTGTTCGGAGCTTTATGCTGAGAGTAGTAGCTCATTCAGGAAGCATGATGGTCTCACCACATCGTTAATGTGAGTGTTTTTATAACAGAAGAAATATGGGGGGGAGGGAGGCGCCAGTACTCATAAAATGCCAGCTTTGCCCTAAATACCTAGCTCCTAAATAGAACTCATAAAACCATAAAATAAGCAAAAGTCTTCATAATCTTTTGGAAAATCAGCATATACAAAAGAGATAAGATTGTGTTCCTAGTCTGTACTGACCTACATATGTTTTAAATCAAATCAATCTTTTCACATGCATGAGAGTGACTTACTTTCTGCTTCAGGAGATAGCCAGGGGTTGGGGTGGGAATGGAGTGCAGTGCTAATGATCCAACATGCAATAGGAAGGCAGCCCTTCCTAAATACCATTCAATCTTCCTATAACAAGTTTTTGATCATAACACCTTGATAAAAATATCCGCAGGGTAAAATTCAAACAGGCCTCTCTTACATCTAAGACCCTGGGTAATGTAGACACCCTCATTCTTTACCAACAGCTCCCCACAGTTCCCTTCGACCAAAGCTGGGTTCCTTACTTAGCCCCGGTGACAACTTTTGCTCTCTATCCCCATGTCCATGCTTTGCCTTCTGCCACTTGGAATGTCTCCTCTGACCTAATAGTAAGTGTTATTAAGCTTTCTCCCAGGCACTGTGCTAAGAATCTTACCTTAAAGACTACTGCCCAAATAGTAAATGTTTCTCACACTTAGCTCAGAAATCTCTTAATCTCTTAGACTTTGCCTGCTCCTCCATGTTCTCCCTCAAGTCTTCTCATTCATTCTTATATGGAATTCTTGCATGTAAACCCCTTAATTGTCGACTGCTCCCTGGCTTCCCGTCTATTATTATGTCTGTTATTACTATCTATTATTGCCATTTTACTTTTAATGTCTCTATGTTTCACGTCCCCTAAATAATGTCCTTAAAGGCCAGACATGGTGACATTCTTGTGAACCCCTTGCAGCATCTGGGAGCATGCTTTTCAAGGATTTGTCACATAAGTTGTGTCGGTGGGATTGGATTGGACCCTCACATAGTGACCTGGCACTGTCCTTGGGAAAGCGAAAGGGTGAACACATGCTGCTCTGACTTTTCCTGCACCCAAACCCCTTTGGTACAACCTCTAAGGCAGCAAGATGTCTCTCTGAATAAGGGCAACACCACCAAGAATCACTCACCAGAACAAGTTTCAACCATTTTCATCTCTGGCACATCTCAATTCAGCAGATGGGCAAACAAGAAAAGATTTTGCATCAAACTCTGAGTATTTTGATACCTGAACTTTGAAGCCTCTATTAAAATAGAAAGACACATGGAAACATCTCATTCTCGCAGCACTAACAAATTTAAAGATCATTAAATTGTAAAATTAATTACTAAAATTCTGCCACACATCAAAAAATAGATTACATATTTTGCCTGACAAAAAATAGGTATAATTATGATTAATACACCAAAGAAAATAGTAATTACCTACCCTTTTTGCTCCAAAATGGCATTTTTAAAAATCAGTAGCCCATACTCATATATAGATTTCTGGTACCAAGAATTAATCAATCAGATGCAACCTTATATGACTAGTGGCCTGGTGAATGAAATTCATGCATGGGGGGGGGGGTCCCTCAGTCCAGCCTGCACCCTCTCCAATCTGGGACATCCCTCTCACAGTGCAGGACTTCTGGCTCCCAACTGCTTGCCTGCCTGCCTTCCTGATTGCCCCTAACCACTTCTGCCTGCCAGCCTGATCACCACCTAACCACTCCCCTGACAGCCTGATTGATACCTAAATGCTCCCTTGACAGCCTGATTGCCCCCAACTTCCCTCCCTTGCAGACCTGGTACCTCCCAACCACCCTCCCCTGCTAGCTATCTTGTGGCAGCCATCTTTGACCACATGGGGACAGCTATCTAGTGTGTTGGAGTGATGGTCAATTTTCATATTACTCTTTTATTGGATAGGATAGAGGTCTGGTGCATGCTTTTTTGATGTGTGGGGGTGGGAGACAGTTGGTTTGCTGAAGGGTGTCCCAGATCAGGGTGGGGGTTCTCTTGGGGCATGGGGCAGCCTAGATGAGGGACCTGTGATGGTTTGCAGGCCAGCCACACCCTCCCAAGTGGAGGCCCTGGTATCTGGGATTTATTTATCTTCTGAAATTGAAACTTTGTAGCCTTGAGCAGAGCTAAGCCTCCTGCATGTCCCATGGCTGCAGTCATTTTTGTTGAGATTTATTTATCTTCTATAATTGAAACTTTATAGTGGAGGCCAAGGCAGGCCAGGGCTATGGGAGCTTGGCTTCCTCCATCACCGTGGGCAACTAAGCCTCCTGTTCTCTCCACCATTTTTGTGGGATTTATTTATCTTCTATAATTGAAACTTTGTAGCCTTGAGTGGAGGCCTGGGTCTGCCAGGGTGTGTGGAAAGCTTAGTTTCCTCCATTGCCTGGGAAACCCAAGCCTCCTGCTTGCTCTGTGGCTGCAGCCATCTTGATTGGGTTGATTTGCATACTTGCTCCTGATTGGCTGGTGGCCGTGACTTGTGGGTATGGCTGTGTGGTGGTTAATTTGCATATTACTATTTTATTAAACAGGATGTGACTAATAAGATGCAACTCTATTATATATTCTATATGTTTTTGGTTTAAGGCAAGGCACTCACATTGTCTTGGCTATTGTCATATTTTTGTTTGACAATCTAAGGGAAAAGAGGTCAATGCCCCTGACTAAATAGTAAGGTATTGCATCTTTGAAAATTGCTCACAGCACACAAGTTGAGAAGCACTGATTGAAGGGGAAGAATTGTGCAAGCTGGTCCTTGCCAGCATGGGAAATCACACTATGATCA
The DNA here is from genome assembly GCA_011751065.1 of Lasiurus cinereus. Classification (NCBI taxonomy): domain Eukaryota; kingdom Metazoa; phylum Chordata; class Mammalia; order Chiroptera; family Vespertilionidae; genus Lasiurus; species Lasiurus cinereus. Next base: position 30,273,632 of record JAAGEH010000307.1, read on the forward strand.
GGTGGAACAGAGCAGTGTTCCAGAATACAAACTTCTCATCAGTTGTTCTCAACCTGAATAAGTGATTCAATAGTCAGCTCAGGGCATGATGATTAAGTAAGAGGGCCATCTAAGAAATTGGGCTCAGGGGCCCATATCTGCCTCTGGGCAGCCCCAGAAATCGGAAGGAAGTTGAAAGCATCTGAGTTGCAAAGCCATTCATTGTCCTCGGGATGCTCTCTGATTCACCTCCTCTGGCACTGACTGTTCCTGGAATCGCCATCCATCTGTGTGAGCACCACCTCAGCAATAATTATATTGTCCTAAACAGGAGGGTTTGGACGGTAGCCCAAGCTCCTTAAAACAAAGTATTACTGCAAATTATTTATTCCTTTCACAACCTTCATTCACAAAGCAGCCCATTTCAGTTCCAAGTGAACAACTTCTGAATCACATTCTTTCTTTTTAGGATCCTACCCAACTAAAACCAGGATGAATGGGACCTATTGATTAAATTCCATTTTTTCTGATCCTGAGCATGATTAGCTTTGTTCCCAAATTTAAACCTGACTGACTAGGTCCAACCACTAAGCAGACAGGCAAACAAGAAAAGATTTTGCATCAAACTCTGAGTACTGTGATATCTGAACCTGGAAGTTTCTATTAAAATGGAAAGACGCATGGAAACATTTCATCTTCACAGCACTAACAAATTTAAAGATCATTACATTGTAAAAATAAACCTACAGAGAAGCACCATCATTCGTATTTGTTCTCAAGAAGAGGAAAACTCCAACCTATCAAAAAAAAAAAAAAGTCTGAGTGTTCACAGTGCGTTTTTTAAGAATCCTGTACCATTTTTATTATTGTTTGAATGGAGCTCATAAATCATGAGTTTTTCCCACTAGGGAATCGTTTTTCAAGAGGGTTTTTATTATTGTGTTCAAAGACTCTCCAGGCAGCCGTGGAAGGTGAATGTGTAGATATCGTCTTACCTTCGGCTATTCGATTGTCTTAAAGTCTCAGAAGTGGGTGATCAGTGGCTGTTCCCTCTGGACTTGTGTCCTGCAGTTTCTTGTTATTTGCTGCATGGTACAGGGAGCGTGCAACTGTGAAGATGGCCCGGGCTTCAGGCAGAATCACCCTTCACCAGTGGGAAATGCTCATCACTCTCCTAGGGGGCTCAAACAAATTGCAAGCCTGCAGGTCACTTTTTCAGAAGACACATTATCTTTATAATCTCTTCAGGGACTCATGTTGGATTCAATTCTCTGTAATTTATTTTTTCTTCCTTTTTTTCCCAACAATCAGCTACATAACAAAAGCTGGTTCCATATACACAACCACTTTAAAAGCATGTTGTTAACTGAACACAGTGATGTTATTTATCATCATTTTTCAGCCATGTTGAAAGAGTGCTATTAGGGGATACTTTTTACCATTTGAACTGGCGTAAATAGTGTTTCTTTCTGAGCCACAGCTTTTGCCAAGGACTTGGGGAGTCCCTCTACCCAGTCCTTCCTGCACACCAAACCCTTTTTATTTGTTTATTTGATGAGCAACTATTTTGAAATTTAAGCTGGATTGTTTTTCCAAATGAACTATTGCCAGTATGTAGAGGGAATCATTTCTCCAGGTTAATCAGTCAGCGTTTCCTGGTGATACTCTCTGGGCATTCCTACAATATATGCAATGCCAAAAATATTAAATAAACAGTGGGGGCTGCTACTGGCATTTTCATTTTCCAGTTTGATTTCTTCCAGGTCTTATTTTTATAAGCCAGGCAAAGGTTTGCACCACAAACATGCCCAGATGTTGGACACCTGATGAGCCCATCTGCTTTCAAGGGTGAAGTGCCCAAAATCTTCTGTTCGGAAACTGTTCATCATAAAAATGTATATTTATGCACTCATTGTGACAGAAGAATTGTCCAATGAGCAAGGAACAGTACATAGCTCAAAGGATTTGCCCTGTGCCTGGCTGGTGTGGCTCAGTGGTTGAGCATCAACCTATCAACCAAGAAGTGATGGCTGATCCCCGGTCAGGGCACTTGCCCAGGTTGCAGGTTCAATCCCCAGTGGGGCTGCAGAGCTCTGGAGCATTGTAAAGGCCATTAGGTGCCCTATCTCCAGCCTTCTTCCTGCCTCTCATCCCTCAGTCCACCCTTTACCTCACAATGGTACTCTTTCTAAACCAACCAACAATATTACTTAGCTTTCCTGATTCATTAATGATGGCTTTTGACATTTACATATTTATTCCCTAAAAACTTCTCCTTTGACTGTAAAATTCCAAGCTCCCTGGCATAGCCTGGCCTCTCATGATCTGTCCCTAGCTACCAGGTCTCACTGTCTGAGCTCATTACCCTCCACACCCATGACACAGACTACTAATTTCCATTCTGTGCCTTTGCAAGTCACATCACCTGCGACTGTGATGCCTTCCCCATACTTGCCCACCTGGAAAAGTCCTGATATCTCTTTCAGTGCAGGTGAGGCTGCCCTTCCTCTCTGAAGCCTTCCGGACCCCTTTCACACCCCTCCCACCCCTTTTCTCTTGCTCATCTGACAAACAGGTCTTTATGACCTCTATGTATTTCCATCCAAAACCTCTTTATCAACCCCTGACATTTTTTTTTCTCCCGTTTTTTTAAGGTTTAATTAAATATACTAAATATTACTTTTTTTGGTCTATAATCTGTGAGTTTTGATAAGCATTTAATTATGTAACAGTGAAGTCAACTCCCTCCCCCCAGTCACCCACTACTGGAATCACTACTTTGCTTTCTGTTCTATAGTTTTGCCTTTTCCTATAGAAATGGAATTATACAGTATGTAACCTTGTGAGTCTAGTCTGGCTTCTTCCATTTAGCATAATGCATTTTAGATTTATCCATGATGTTTCAAGTGTCAGTATTTGGTACCTCTTAATTGCTGAATAATATTCCACTGTGTGGATGTACCATAGTTTTTTTTTTTACTCATTCCCTAATTGAAGAATATTTGGATTGTTTTCTAATTTTGGTGATTATGAATAAAACTCTTAGAAACCTTTTCAAATAGGTTTTATGTGAAAAAAGTTTTCAATTCACTTGGTTAAACATCTAGAAGTGGTATTGCTGGTTCATATGGTACCAATTTCCAAGGTGGCTACACCATTCTGTAGACTCCAAATGCTCCACTTTTTTTATTGTTTGTTTTAACCATTCTAAGAGGTGTCTTGTGGTATCTTACTTTGGTTTTAATTGGTATTTATCCCCTAAAGACTAATGATGCTGAGGATCTTTTCATGTGCTTTTTTGTTATCCTTGTTTTATTTTTTTCAGTTACGTGATTTTTCACTTTTGGTCTCTTCCCTCTACGGTGTAATTGGTATTTCACTCTGAACAACAAAATACACGTTAAGACTCTTCAACACTTCTTTTTTTTTATCATAACAAACTAATAAAAATCATCTGATGATGATGATCTCAGGTGAAATTATGCTGGAGTAAATAGCATTTCTTTTTGAGCCCCAGCTTCTGAGCAGAAATTCCAGATAAAGTTAAAATGTGCAATATTTGGATAAGAAAGCTAAGGATAAGAAAAATTATATGCAGTGATGGTCTCACTTTTCAAGTAAGAAAACTCTGACATGATTTATTTGGCCATTTAGAGGTCGTGCTGCAAGTTGTTTTCAAAGTTAACATATGATCAAAATCTTTGAGCTTCTGAACACTGTGCTTGGGGACTTTTCATAGTGAGTTTTATACAGTCCTGCAAAATTTGCATTATTTCAAGTTGAAACATAATATACCCTGTTAGTGGAACGTTGGCTTCTGTGAAAAAATGAAGAACCAATAAATATTCATGTAATCATCTGGAGAACATATTGAAAAGGACAGCTGGCTCGGGAGGGATCTTTGCCTGGGTTAGTATCTGTTTTCATTTACATTAAGAAAATATTGCAAGAAATTGTTATCTACCAGAGGACTTAGGGGAATACAATGGAAAGCTGATATTGCACCTGATGGCTTTTGACATTTACCTATTATAACAAGGAAATGGTGTGAAGTTAGCCAAGTGACTTTTTATAAAACACAATTTCAGAAGCTATAAAAGGAAACAGGAGATGGCAGAGATAGAACGCACTGCATCCATAAAGATGAGAAACATGACTTGTCAGCAACACCTGCTTGTTAACTATCAACCATTTCTATGGGGCCTGCTGAGAAGTTACTGAGGGCCAAGTGCATGGCTGGGAGTGACATCTCCACAGGCAGTTGCAAGATATAGAGGAAAAAGAAGAAATGTGGTTTTATTGAACGTTTTAACCCAATACCTGGGGTTGATGAAATGTCATTTTATGACATTTTTCTGAACTCTTGAAATCAGTTGATTTTTTTTTTATATGTGTATCTGTCAAGGCTATAGGAGACAACAGGACTTTTAAGGTTTGAGCTCATAAATTATTCATCATTTTCCCCAAAAAAAGATTCCAAATCCTAATTAGTACACTAAAATATTAATTTCAGCAACTGATTTAAATTTACAAAAGATACTTTAGTTTCTATTTAATGGTGTTAAAATGATAACATGCTTATCTCCTCCCATTCTTAGACACTAATAAAAACGATAGTTAATGAAGAAGAAAGGAATAGGCATGAGTGGGGGAGGCATTTTAAAGACAGAAAAGGGAAAACTCCTTTTGCAGGACACATAGATATTGACTCCAGTCGACAAATTGAGAAATAACCATCTGAGAATATAATTAGAAATGCTGAAAGGTTTAAAATGTTAGCCTTTGATCACAGAATTGGAGAGGGTAATAGAATTAGAAAACTAAGGTTTTTCATTATAAGCATTTTGATTGTCTTTTTTTTAATTTGTGCATATATTGTTTTATTCACAAGAAATTTCCAATCACTAGAAGATAGTACTATTATTCTTTGTACTTTGCCCCTTTTACATCATGACATGAATTTTGAGGTTTTTATGCAATTTTGTAGAATAATCCAGTATTTTCCAGTAATAATTTGACAAGCCCTCAATAATAAATTATTAATGAAACAAACCTCTTATTCAGGATCTGAATTTATCATTATAAAAGTGAGCAACTAACCCTTTAAAAGGTAGATTTGCATGTTTGGAATGGGAATGTAATGCCACACCTCAAACCCAGGATAGTTTGTTGTTGCTTTAAAACTTTCGCTTAATCTCATTGTTGAGAAGTATATCACCACAAAGGCCTATGTGTCTTCCAGATCAAACCTCACTCAAAAATGTTGGGATTCACTTTGAAGTTTTTGGTTTTTGTTTTTCTCTTGGTCTTTTATTTTAAAATTTATAATGCATATTTCTAAGAATATGCTAATATTTGGTTTCTTCTTAAGATTTAGAATGTGGTTTTTATTTTCATTAGTTTAGAAATAATAGGTCCACATCTGTGTTTTTATATATATAAATATACTAAAATATATAATATATACCTCTGCCATATACATTAGCATATATATATGTATATATACATACATATGTATATATACATATATATATATGCTGTGACTGTAAAAAGAAGTAAAACAGTTTGTTTTTCTGCTCTGCAGAGAAGATGCCCTTTATTATATATTAATATTAATAACTCTAATTATCCCATTATTACTGAATCAGCTTGCTACTTGGCTATTTGTATGCAAAGCTGTACAATGTTACTCACTAAAATTATTCAAGTTGAGCAACACATAATTTCATCTTCTACTCCATGACTAAAGAATCCTGGGTAGTTGATTTCACTGAATGATAGAAATGTGTATCATTTTCAGAGCCTTTGTGAGAAGTACAAAAAATATTGAGTAAGGTTGATATTTGATTTAATGGGACCAGATTTTCTATAGCAACTTTCAGATCAAAACATATTTAAAAAGAACAGTTACCTATAAATTTGCAAGGTAAAAGGTGACTTCTTGGATAGACAATAAAATGAGACATATTTCTACAGAAGATTAAGGCTTTTGTATCCAGAAACTAAGTGTCTAGAAACTGTCTGTCCATATTCTTTCTCCAGCTCTCCATACCTACAACCCATTCCCTTCTGGCTAACTTCAGATTTAAGGATCATGTCTATTCTGAAGTTTCTTTGGTTCCTGCCCCTCTACTATCTAGACTTTTGTTAGATTATGAGAGAATTATCATATCAAAAAAATACACAAACTTCTCAAAATGTGGTGATATGTATTAAAGTCTATATAAAGAGAGAAAAAAAAGAACATTAGCTTTGTGAATGACTCAAAAATAAGAGACTTGTTACATAAGAATAATTTTCACAGCGGAATGAGAGAACTAAGGTAATTTTTAGGCCTCCTGAATCCAAACGTGAAGAATCAAGGATCTTTAATTTTCTTTCAGCCGAACCACCATCTTCCAGCAATGCACAAAAATGACTAACACAAAGGGAAAGAGAGGCACCGGCTGTATGTTCTCTAGGCCTTTTAGAAAACATGGAGTTGTTCCTTTGACCACATACATGTGAATCTGCAAGAAAGGTGATATTGTAGACCTCAAGGGAGTGGGCACTGTTCAAAAAGGAAATGTCCCCACAGCAAATGTCCCTATAGCAAAACTGAAGGAATCTGCATTGTCACCGAGCATGCAGGGGGGGCTGTTATGAACAAACAAGTTAGGGGTAGGATTCTTGCCAAGAGAATTGATATTCATATTGAGTATATTTAGCACTCTAAGAGCCAAGAATAGCTTCTTGAAACATGCGATGGAAAATTATCAGAAAGAGAAGGAAGCAGCCTAAGAGAAAGATACCTGGATTCAACTGGAGCGATGCTCACTTCACCCCGAGAGGCACACTTTGTGAAAACCGATGAAAAGGAGCCTGATCTGCGAAACCCATTCCCTATGAATTTGTGGCATGATGTGTAACTGGCTGATGAAGAGAGAGAGAGAAGATACCTAATGGAAATTATTTGGAGTACCTCTTCCAGTGAAATGTATGGGAATGAGAAAGGCAGCCACAAAGGAAAGGGATTGTTCTGCTCTGTTCTGTCTCTACCGCTGTTTGTAATAATTTTTCATAGAAGTTTTACCATACATATTCTCATCTACACCTTCCTCTGCAGACACCAAAAACAATGGGGTGATGCAAGGAGCAAATAGATTATGGATCTATCTACATAAGATCAACTACATAATTTTCAGGGGCTGGTGCAAAATGAAAATGCGAGATCCTTGTTCAAAAACTATTGAGAATGTCAAGACAGTGACAGCAGACCATTAAGCCAAACACAAGGCCCTTTGGAGAGCATAGACCTGTGTGACTGCTCTGGCCCTGTGTCTACAAACAAGCCCACTAAATCTCCCCGAACAGCAGAAGCCTCTTAACCCAGACCGATGTTCCAGGAGAGTAGAACAGCGAGTGATAGCTAATGATCATTCCCAGCGCAATGAGATTTCTTTCTATTACCATTTACTCTCAGCAAAATAAAAGCATGCAGGATCAGATATGGCTGAGGAGTGTTTCTTTCTCTCCAATCACATAGTTAATATTTTCTGTATGGTGCTTTCCGCCCGTGGAAACATGAGTTCAGCTGGGCTCCCAAATTGCTAATGATGGGTCCCTCTTCCCATTCTTCCCTCTGACCATCTGCCTGTTAGCAAATGCAGGGTAACGAAACTGTTCAACCACAAAAGAATGACTCATGGATGCTGAGGGGAAAGTGTGCTTTCCGAATATGCAGTCCTTAAAACAACAGCTGCTCGATTTGGGGTCTTGCAACTCATTTGGCTATGAACTTCAGAGAAGATAGTTCATTTTTAGAAAGCTAAATTTCACAGACTTCTAGAGGATACAGTCACGCTGTCTGCTTTTCTTTAATTTTACCACAATTGTTTTAAAAAATATCAAACACGGGTTTCCTTTCCCATACCTTCGCCCTCTGATGACCAAGAAATCCTCTTTTGAAGGATACTGTGTCACATTCCAAGAAGTGACATCAAGCTGAATGGGTTGGTCACCATAGAACATATTCATTCTCGACTTCTAGGAACGAAGGATGGAAATAAGCCAGATTAAAAATTGGCTTGGGTTTCTGAAGATAGAAAAACAAAATTCTTTGCCAGGGATGGACGAGATAGGAACACTTTGTGACAATCACTGTTCTGTTGTTCCTGGATGTTCGGTGTCTATAGATGAGCTGGAAAGACATCTTATTAGGAATCGCAGATAAGAAAGCTGTCATTGTGAGGGCAGGAGGGACCCCACCTACAAAGCATCCTCTCCTCATTTCTTCCTCCAGGACTTGATAGAACCCCCTAACAGCCACAAGTTCTTCTGTAAGTGAGCTGCTACTCAGCCTATGTACGCTATGCTTCCTCCTCCCCATATGACCTTTCTTCTTATCAGCTCTGAGTCTACAAAGAGACTCAGTAAATCTCCTTTCTTCTTACACAGAGAAGATCTTTATCACAAATTCGCCATTTGTGTGTGAGGTACTTTTATTTTATTACTCATGGCCTCCTCAACTAGATTGTGAGTTTCTTGAAGGCTAATACCATGTGTTGTTTTACTGATGAGTAAAGAGCCTCACATTGTGCCCCTTACCCTGAAGCTGCTTTGCAGAAATGTGTTGTTGATGGAGTAAATGATCCTCCTGTCCAACGCATAATTTTAAAACAAGACAGTAAATAATTTTCACAGTTTATTTTAAGAAAACCATATGGAATCATCTAATTTAAAAAATTCTTTTCATATCAGGTCACAGAATCAAAACCCAAACTAACTTCTTTTGCTTTTGGAGCTAATGGCATGTTGCTTAACCTTCACAAATTAATGGAATTGTAAGCTAATGAGAGTTTATGCTATAGATTGCCTTTGAAGTGTTAATTTTTATCCCTCTCATTTTAGAAATTTCTCGTTTGTAAGTTTGACATGATTGATGCAGAATCCACTTTCCCTGTCTAATACTTTCCTCCACATACAACTCCACTGTGTGAGCAAGGAGATGATTAAATGTAAACATAAGTCACAGGTTATTCCTTCTCTGAAATGAAATATATATATAAAACAACAAGGAAACAAAAAAATGGGACATCAACTATTCTTTCTCTCAAATATAGCTAAAAATTTCAGGAAAAGGCAAGAAAAATCCTTTGGGTGACCATCCATCTTCTTTATGGAAACTGACCCAACATAGAACTCCACAATAACTCTTTGGTTAACCAATAGCCTGAATAGACCACATTAAACTCCCAGAAGAGAACCTAGCAGCAAAAGGGGAAGTTCCTTGTTTTCTGTAATGGTATAGCCAGAGACCCAAAGAATCCAGGCCTTAAGTACAAACTTAGAGAGCATCCAGTCCAACTGAGTGTCTCTGATAGTCCTACTAAAACAAATGCTATACTGAGCAGTATCAAAAGAGTCGATTGACCTACAGGAAAATATAAAACATACTTCAGTATAAATGTACAGTAGTGTTTTACACAGAAAGAAATAAAGAATGAAAAATATGGGTTTCTTTTTCCATAACTTATGTGATTTGCAATTAAAGGGAAATTTCTAACCAATAAGACATTTTCTCCTTCCAAAATGTCAGTATATTTAAAGCTGTCTGACATATTGCAACTCTTCCCAAATATCTGTGTATCCTAAGCACACTCTGTCAAGGAGCCTGATCCAAAGACTGATTTATGTTGCTACCTGATAGATGATGTCTGGGCCTGCTGTCTAAATGGACTGCACTGGGGCAGTTATCTTAGTCATCAATTCTCAGAGAATTAATGGGTACCTTTCATCCCAAGAATAGAAACCAAGGTCAGGGCTTCTTCCATGCTCTGTAATTCCATTAGCAATGCACAGAAAGCACTTAGGTCGTAAGCTCTCTCAACCTTATAACTGAGCAAATGGAACTTCATCTTGTTTTCAGAGAGAATCCTGTATGAGCACACCCCTTGTCAATGATTTGTTGTACAAGTACATTCAATGTGCTAACATGTGTAAGGAAAATGCTGGTAAAAGAAAAGTGAGGCTGTCTTCGGCTGCCAAGCATTCCAAGTCGGTTTTTATTCAAGTAAATGCCAATAGAAAACAATTTTATTAAAACTATATTGGGCCTCTGGCTGATTTGGCTCAGTGGATAGAGCATCAGCCTGTAGACTGAAGGGTCCCAAGTTTCATTCCAGTCAAGGGCACATGCCCAGGTTCTGGGCTCAATCCCCAATAGGAAGCATGTAGAAGGCATCCAATCAATGATGTTTTCTCATCATTGATGTTTCTTTCTTTCTCTCTCTCTCTCTCTCTCTCTCTCTCTCCCCCTTCCTCTCTGAAATCAATAAAAATACATTTTTAAAAAAATTGTTTTGGTTACTTCCAATTGTGGACATACACTTTAAAATTGTGTATTCACTCAGATTCTATGTAAACACTCAATCATTCTATGTGAGTACCAGGGAATTTATTTTCATTATCATTCTTTTATTTGTTTTTTTATTCTACCTACGCTAATAAAATCTAAATGGCCTTGAAACTAAGAGTGATCATTGTAAGCAAATAAGTCTGTTTACAATTAACTAAAAATCTCAAGCAGCATGCTTTTCTAAGCTAAGGCTCACAAGTAATTTCCTCACTCCTCATAATTCAAATTGCCTTCAATCTGCCACATATCAAAAAAAAAGGAGAGAGTAACTGCAAGGTTTGAATCCTGGCTTTGATACCTATTTGTTTTCTTAACAATAAAATAAGCATGATTATTACTCTTTTACAGTTACTTCACACATTGCTCTAAGGATTTAAAATAAGTGCTTAGCACAATGCCTGGAAATTAACAAATGATCACCTATTTTTGTTTTTATTGTTGTTGAGCACATAAAATTGTGTGATTTTGTGATTGTGTGTGAGAGAGCTTTATTTTGAAACATTGGGGGTTTTATGTGCAGTAGATTCTAAGTGATCTACAATAATAGAGGGGAGCAGACGCATGAATAATTCAAAACAGCAAATCACCCAAATACCATTTGTATGTGCTTTAAACTGTATTTTTATTTCAAATGTGAAACCAAAGAAATGACTTCAAATAAAGGAATGACACAGTGCTATAAAGTCCTAACTAAAAGGGCTCTGAGGAGCTGCCCAGTTTTCCTGGCCCTTCCTCCGGCATCCCCTCCCCTTCCCTTCCCTCCACTTCTCTCCCCTCCACTCCCCTCTTCACTTCCTCACACCTGCCTTTCAGAAGACAGCTGCCACAAACACCTGCATCAAGCCAAGTTCCTGCCTCCCACTTCCCCTGGATCAAGGCCACTGGCGAAGTGTCTGTGGTTCTCTGCTCCAAGACAAGATGCAGTCACCAAGTAAAAGCACCAGGTGCTCGTGAAGCACGTGCTCTCGTGGAGGAAGAAGACCGTCAAGTAAAGAGAGGCAGGGAGGTACTTCGGTTAAGAGCAAAGGCAATGGAATCCAATGGCCAGGGAGTCCTCGTCCTGTTGGCCTATAGGATCGGAGGCACATTGCTAACCACTTTATGCCTTTGTTTTGTTTCCACTGTAACCTTGCAATGATTATGCTATCAGATATGTCCCATGATTTGTTAAGGATTAACATGTACTCGCTCTGGTGTGTGTGTGTGTGTGTGTGTGTGTGTGTGTGTGTGTGTGTGTGTGTAGGGCTCAATGTGCATAATGAAGAAATCAGTATTATGCTGATTTCCTTTTGAGTAACAAACGTTAACTGACAAGTTGGTGTTTTCTATAGAAACCTGCAACACCCTTTTGGAAGGGCAGGAAACCAGAGGAAAACAACAGGAGTCTTGGCCTCATCTAGTGTCTATATAATCCCCAAAACATATCTCTATTTCCCATATGAAGCAATTTTCCTGATAGATACTTAGGGGCTATTGCTCTGTATTAAGCAAGTGTTGCTTTGGTTTTAATAGTATCACAGGTTTATCCTGTGTATAAGTAGTTCAAGTTGGTGCCTACACACAAGCACAAGACACATCAGTAGTGATATCAGAAACATAAAAAAGATAATAGTGCCCTGACTGGGTTGGCTCAGTGGATAGAGTATCGGCCTGCAGACTGAAAGGTCCCAGGTTCGATTCCAGTCAAGGGAATGTACCTTGGTTGCGGGCACATCCCAGTAGGAGGTATTGCAGGATGCAGCTAATCAATGTTTCCCTTTCATCAATGTTTCTAACTCTCTATCCCTCTCTCTTCCTCTCTGTAAAAAATCAATAAAATATATTTTTTAAAAGATAATAGCTATAAAAAGAATGAAAGAAAAGTTAATACTGATAAGTCTTATGTGCCAGGCACTGTTCTAGTCACTTTACATATGATAATTTATTTAATTCTCAATCAACCTGTGAGGTCGATAATATTATTGCAATTTCAGTGTTGGAAAACAGAAACTCAGGAAAGTCAGGAAACTTTGCAAAGGTCACTAGACACATAGCAACATGCACATTATGGTCGGGAAAGCCTGATCTTTTATGGACTGTCCCAGGATGCTATTAAATATGAAAGGGGGCAAAAACAAGAATAAAAGTTCATTCTAACTATGGTTGAAGATGAAACAACTTGCAATACCTATGTCATTGAAAAAAAATAAGTAAATGAATGAGTTCTTATTACATTTTTCCTAGAATTAAATAGATTCTAAGATGATCATGAATATGCTTTATGTAAGGGGTTCTGAACTAAAATGACCGGTGCTTGTGGTAAATAAAAATGTGGTTGAGCTTCCAATGTACTGAGTGTCATTTCAGAGACACAGGTTCAGCCAGTGTTGCCCTGTGCTATCTGTAACCTTCCACAATAGAAATATGATCAAGGTGCTGGTTCATTAACTCACTGATTGTCCTTCCTTAGCATGGTTATTAGCTGATGTTCTGCCTTTCACTGTAACACATACACGAGATTGAGAATTCAAGGAATAGACACCAGGGAGCATAATGAATGGGGTAGTCTCTCTTTGCCTCTTTATGCAGATTAAATCAATACCTGACTTTCATGGGGGGAGCAACACAACAGAGTCCTTGACCGTGATATCCTGGCTGGGGCTCCGTGTCTTGAAAGAAGAAAGGAAAGGGAACAGGTTTCTAGACTGTAAGGACTGTAAGCTCCTTGAGGCAGGTTATGGGCACACTGTATACCATTGATATCTGACCCCAGCTAGCTACCCTAGCATTTACATGAACAAAAGTCACCCTGCTAGAAAAATCTATACACGCATAAAATACCCATTTTAATACGTTAATGTCTTAAAAATTAGAGAGCATCTTAGGGTCAATGGAGTGTTCATTGTTTAGTTGGCTCTTTTTTCTGTCTTGCATATAAAATAAAGGTGTGTCATGCCATCGATGACATCTTAGATTTGATTAAATACATTGTGTATCAGATGTTAGCTAGATCTCAGCCCCACTTAATAAATTATATCAGGAAGAAGAGAGAGAGAGGTAAGATTTCAAAACTGCATCAACCTTTAAAGATTAATAGCTGAATGAGGAGTTGGTCATAACTTCTTTACCAGCCTGCCACAGCCCATATTTAAATATATATACATTTATCTGTAACCTTTCACAATAGAAACACAGACTTTCCTGTTTTCTCCTCTCTGTAAAATAGAAAAGGATAAAAATTAAATCCCTGGCACTTATTGTATCTTTCTGAAATTGTGTACCATTGACTCTAGGGTGTGTGCTCCACAAGCACAGTGTTTTATGTCTTTGATTCTCAAAATTCTGTATGTATTGGAATCTCCGCAGAAGATATTTAAAAATTCATGATCTTTACCTCCTGCCTGGACATTCCAATTCACAAAGTCCAGACTAAGGCCCAAAGAGCTATGTTTTTAATCCTGGGACAGTATGATACACCCCGAGGTTTGAAAAACCCTGGTCCCTCTGTTATGAATTGACATGTCACTGCAAAGCACTTGAATTTAAAAACTCTGATCTCAGTAGTAGGCACAGGACCACATTTGACAGGCATGATTATTTCAAAAGTCAAATATACTGACACAAGAAGGAATTCTAATACTATATTGTTTCCTGTGGGGCAGGGACTCTAAACTAAAGCATGCATTGGCACTGCCCCTGATATCTGTTTCTGTTGGGAATCTCCTTAGCTGTGCCCCATAAAATCGGACGCATCATTGACGGGAGTCCTGCAGATCGCTGTGCGAAGCTCAAAGTGGGAGACCGTATCTTGGCGGTGAACGGCCAGTCTATCATTAACATGCCTCACGCAGACATCGTGAAGCTGATCAAGGACGCCGGTCTCAGTGTCACCCTTCGCATCATTCCTCAGGAGGGTGAGTGCCTGAGCCACCTGACTGCCATCAGAGTGGTGTCGGAGGGTCAGAAGTTGAGAGTTACTCCCACTGTGTCAAAAAATTCGCATGAGTTGCAACTCATATCCTGATTACTCAGTACCAGTTTCATTTGGAGATCAAGCTATGGCACATTATGGATAAACAGTGTGAATCCCATGACACAGGAACATTCGATCATTCCCAGCTGTCCTCACAGTACTGTTTTATGGGTACATTAAGCCAGAACCCATTCAACAGAGGTGATAGAATTACAAATCTGAAGAAGACAAAAACAACATGCATTCATGTTAACAGTGAAGCTCTAGAGGATTCTTCAAAGTCAGATTGATTTTTAAAAGCTTGAAGAAGTTTTGTGGTATAAAGACAGCTCATTTAGAAAATGTGTTATCTGATAAGAATTTAAATTCCCACTTAGCCTTTTAAAGGTCTCTGTACAAGGACTCCCCCCTGAGGCTGGAAGAGTAGTGAGCACCCAACTCACAGCCATACTTTAAGGGGCCACAAACTTCACCATAAATTCACTATTTCTGGAGATAGTGTGTTCATGACTAGTTTATAGCTGCTGACTCATCATTGATGGTCAAGAATTCAGTCCCTGGAGCTCATTACTGAGTGGACATCCACATAGAGAGTGAGACACCTTTGGTCCGGTCCCCTCAGTTTTATTCATTCACCTGATTTCATCTTGGGATTATGACAGGCAGGCATCAAACAGCTTCCTGACTTTAAATATTAAACAGATGTTCTCAACTCAGGTGATTTTGTCCCCCGTAGGGAGCTTTTAGCAATATCTGAAGACATTTTTGATTGTCATGATTGAGGTAGAGATGCTACTGGGATACAGGGCAGAGATGCTATTAGCTTAGAACAGGCCTCATAGCAAAGAATTATCTGGCCCAAAATGTCAATAGGGCCCAAGTTGGGAAACAGATACAAGGGAAGAAGAAATTTAAAATTTGGGACTGTGAGAAAATGAAAGGGGAAGACTGGTTTGTAAGGAAATGCTAATAGGTCACCTCCCTTTTATCACTCAATGGTGCAGACACCACTGTGTATAAAATAGTAAATGGGAGTTAACTCTAAGCGAGATTTCTCACTAAAATCTGACTTCGTTTTCCCACTCTGAAATGTGTCTGTCCTGCTCTTATTCTAACATAAAGGAATAATGTCAGTTGAAAATTTGATGCTATTACAAGAAATTTCAAGAAGCAGTTTTAACAAACAACTTAATTTCTCCTACTTTGCCCAGTGGTTGTTTGTTTTAGCTTTGGGGTGTTTTTACTCTTTCTGGAGAACCATGGAATACAGAGGGTTATTAAGCAATAAAACTAACAAGGAACTAGAACAAAGACTATAGAAAGCTCTTACATTTATTATGGTTAGGTCCTTATACAGACTTTGGCATACTGATAAGATTTCTCATGACAACCAAAAAATAGTGGCTAAACATTTTCTCTCTAAGTAGAAAAATAGTATATATTTTAGAATTTACTCCTTTGAATTCTTTTTCAGAGTCTTAACAGTTTTTTAAATTGTAATCTTTTCTTCTGACAAAATGGCAGGAGACTCTGTTCATAACCTTGTTCAGCAACTCTTATAATTAAGAAAAGCATACTAATTTTGAAAGTAGTATTGTAACTGGATAAGGGTAAGCTGTCATATTAAGCCCAACAGAAACTGAAATAATCAAAGCCCTGAATCATCTGAGGAAACAAAAAGTAGTTACCTCTGGTCACCTCTGCCCTTTATCGATGTCAACCTGACCGCATCTGTGGCTTTGGTCCTATTTCAGAGCTCAACAGCCCCGCCTCAGCACCCAGCTCCGAGAAGCAGAGCCCCATGGCCCAGCAGCACAGCCCTCTGGCCCAGCAGAGTCCTCTGGCCCAGCCCAGCCCAGCCACCCCCAACAGCCCTGTCACCCAACCAGCTCCTCCTCAGCCACTGCAACTACAAGGACATGAAAATAGGTAATGTTTCCTCTGGCTTTTCTGATTCTGAGAGGTGGGGGAGATGGGGAGAGGAAGAACTGGGGACAAGACAAGACACAGGCAGGAGAGAGATTTTATTGAAATAGAAATTGCCATGTGGACTTTCCTGTGATTTTGAGATTGTATTTGTGTCATAAATGGGTTTTGTTAGTACCTATGAGTGTCCTGTCCTGTCCAGCAAGAGAACTCTTCCTGAAGAAATGATGAGCGGTGGCAGATGAGTAGGGATTAACTCGCTGAAGAGCACATTAGAGATTCCAGGAAGCATGAAGAGCATGTACAGAGGCCCTTTGACAGGAGGGAGTCGTCAGGCTTGGAGGGAAATGAGGCCAATATAGGGAAGCAGAGGAGAGGAGGGTGGTTTGAGATGAAGCCAGTGAGGGTGAGAGGGGCTTGCCCTACGGGTCTTGTAGTCATGCTAAAGGTTTTAATCTTAAGTCTATTGAGATGTTCTTAGCGGGTTTAAGCTAAGGACTGAAATAATTTGGTTTGCTTTTCAAGATCTCTCAGTAGACCTCAGATAAAACAGAATGAAGGCTGGTCAGAGTGGATGCAGGTGAAGCAGTCAGAGATGGCTGCCAGTGTCTGTAAAGGTAGTGGCCCAGAGAGTAAAGTTGGTGGAGAAGGGGACATGTTGAAGGATTTGTGAGCATAATAAATGTTAGTATTTTTACCGCATTTGACCTTATATCCTCCTACTCGGGATCTAATTAATTTCATTTATTTCACATTATTAACAAATACAAATAAGGCACTTCAAACTTTCAGAAAAAAAAAGGATGCCATATAAAACCCACGTTATCTTTTTTTAATTGATTTTATTAGGATGACGTTGGTTAATAAAATTATATAGATTTCAGGTGTACAATTCTATAATAAATCATCTGTATTTTGTACTGTGTGTCCACCACCCCAGGGCAAGTCTCCTTCTATCACCACTTACCTCCCCCTCCTTTGTTTCCCTCTGGTAATCACTATGCTGTTTGCGTCAGTGAGTTTTCGGGTTTTTTTTTTTTTTAAATCCTTTACCTTTTCCAGCCCTACATTATCTTCTTACTATGACTTGGGTGTGCCCTGGGTTAGGTTGAGCCATTAAAGAGAGATGAAGACATGTTCCCATTGTTTTCCCCTTTCAAATGAGAAAAATAGAAGAGCTCATGGGAACATCTCTGAAAAGAAAACCCTCACAGGTCTTTTCCATCATTCTAATGTTTTCGGACCATCTGCTTCCCATCTTCTGCCTCCCATGATGGTGGGGATGAAGTGAGACACAGTGTTTGAGTCCCAGAACCCCAGGTTCATCACTTGTACTGTTGCAAAGCAAATAATTTCCCTCTGCCCACAGGTATTATTTCCATAAAGCCCTGTTCTATCCTGATTTCCCCTATTTGCTTTTATGGAAAAGTAAATATTGTCCTCAGCTGTTTGTGGTGTTAATATATTCCACAGAAGTAAAAAAGACCAAGCCCCATAAGGCAATTCATACCGAGGTAAGAATTTGGCAATCCAGAAGAGGAGTAAAACCCGGGTGCCTCAGTAATAAGCCCCAGATGTGTTCACTTTCACCAGATGTTGTTTGGATGGATTGCACTGGCTCTCCCCAGGACTCATTTCAGACTCAGGAGGAGGGATCTGAGTGCTCCAGCAGTTGCTGAGCCTGATTCAGACTCTAGGTTCTGCCACTGTTGACTTACCTTCCAGCCACAATTCCATCCTAACTTCTGCAGAGTCAGGCTGGACTGGAGATGGGCTCTTGCTCCCAGCCTTGGGGTGGGTAAATCAGCGAGGTGTGTGACAGCTCAGTGGGAGGCCACTCTTTGGCCCCCATCTGCTACTAGCTCACAATGGTTTGGGAATATATTTTTGCCCGACTACAGAATAATATATTTTCTAATTCTAGGATTAATAGATTGATCTGACCCAATTTTTTATAAATCATTGAAAAATTTGCCCAGAGCTCTTAGCTGTTTCTGCTTCAATAATATTAAAACCCTGGAAAGTGCCTACTCCTGCCACTCAGGATTCCTGGCTTAACTCTGATTGTTAGTGAGTAGCTAATTTGCATATGAATGAGGAGATTCAACAGTCTTACAGATACCAGCACCATTTTTCTAGCTGCATTTAAAGATGATTGTGGTATCAGGGGGGAAACTGCCTTTCTCTAGGCTGGAGACGTCTACAAGACAGCTTGCATGCCAAGTGCACAGTATGAATTTCCGATCAGTTCATTTGTACAAGAAGTGCCCACCTACATGTCAAATTGAGCCAGTTCCCCTATTAAAGTGGATCAATTAAAATGACAATCTACTTACAAAAGTTTTATTTTATGAGTTAGAGTGAGTGATTATTTTGTCCTATCTTATTTACTCTTGGCTCCCAACTGACTCTACACACCTCTACCCATTTCTCTGTCCCTTCACATTTGGTTTTGCTCAGGAAACACAAAATAATCTATATATAATATACAGTGGTACCTCGAGATACAAGTGCCCTAACATACGAGATTTTTGAGATATGAGCCCTCGAGCGAGCGATTTTGCTTTGAAATACAAGCAACATTTGAAATAGGAGTAATCGCGCAGATCGGCCGGCTGCACACGACCCACCAGTTTACCACGACTGGAGCGTCTCATAGTTTCCCACGCCTCAAGGTTACAGAACAAATTAAACTTGTATCTCGAGGTACCACTGTATATATATAAAAGGCTAAGTGTCCCTCTGCCCATCTGACTGGTCGCTATGATGCGCCCTGACTACCAGGGGGCAGATGCTCAATGCAGGAGCTGCAGAACAGCAGTGACTTGGAAGTGGTGGTTCTCAGGTGATGCACCCTGGTTTCAGGGTGGGAGACCGATTCCTCACGGGGACCCAATTCCACTTTTGGCCATAGGTTATGTTGTTGCTGGGGCACTGTTGGCCTGAATCTGGTTTACTGCACACTTGCATTTGCTTTCCACACCCTGTATGACAGCAACTTTGCCGAGTGCCCTCTAGGGGGATATCGAAGAGCTGGTTTCGGTCCCATCCCTACAGGCCAGGCCGAGGGACTCCACCTGCTGGAGGGACCCTGCTCTCTCTGCCGTGTTGCTGCCCCAGGTGCAGCCAGCCAGGGAGGGACCCAGGGAGGTTGACTCCAGATTGTGTCTGGCTGGTCTCACCCAGTCCCACCCGTCAGCCACCTTCTAATTAATTTCCTAACAATCCATGCCCCAGGTCACTATTTGTTATATAAACATAAGCAAAACACTGTTCAAGGAGAAGCATTTGTTGAAAACAACAAAAGAGCCTTTATGAAATATATTCTGAAACTAAGTATAAATAGTAGAGTTGAGTTATCTCAGCCAGGGCAATTGATGTTTGATGGCATTTTAAATAGTGAGGTCAGTGGAAGAGCATTGGAAATTGACTTCTTTCACAGACTTTGAACTTTGCTGGAAGAAATTCTTGAAAGGCCCACATGGGGTCCTATCCCACCATAAGATCTCCTACCATGTGGACAGTAATTTGGGATTCTGAATCTTGTTCATACCATAAAATTCTGCTAGAATTTACCACTAGCAATCTGGTGTTATCATCTCTAGTCTCTTTAGTAATGGAATTTAAATAGCTATGTAGAGTTAAACTAATGACATTCTTTCATTAGTAAAGAAATTTTGAAGGTGATTTCTTTTTAAATAAGTGTTTTATAAATTCAAAGCAACATAAATTTTGCCCTAGCCAGTGTATCATTCACTTAAAAGTTAGCAACACTGATAAAAAATTTAGTGTAGTATTTTTTAATTAAAGAATTCTTCAATGTGCAGCTCAACTAACATCCTGACATAGGGCACTGGTGTAGAAGGAAGTTTGAGTGTTAGAGTGTAGGCTTGGGTGACAGCTATTACAAATTTTAACTGTTTCTATTTCTAAAGTATTTCTGTCACATTTGGGGAGACTTACATTTCACCCCTTTTGCTATATCTTGTGACACATCTGATTGGAAATAGAGCTCATAATGGATATTTCATACGGATGCCACATATACAATGAAAATAAGTGACTGTGCTATAAGTTAATACAGTGTGACACCTAAATCACCAAGCAAACTACTTCTAGAAAGGCACTAATATACACCACAGCTTTCACCTAGATCTTTTTTGTGTGTAATTTATACATTTGCATAGATAAGTATCTTATTCAAATAGTATTTTAAATCTGTTCTCATCATGCACACACTCAGGTGAATGGACAACTTGCTGAAGTACAAAGCAAAACCTAAATTGTGCAACTCACAAAAAAATGTCATTTCTGCAGGGTAGGTGCCAAGTGGGACCTACTCAAAGCGTTGATTAAAATAACTACATTACAAATGTACCTTACAAAAAGGATAGGACATATATACTTATGCATGTTTGCTACAATGTTGTTTCTAGAAAAAAATAGGACATATGTTACATTTTTGCCAATATGTTGGTTAAATTACAATATATCATTACAGTAGAATATCATGTAATATAAGTTTCTTAGGGGAAAAAGGAAAGGAAATAAGTTCAATGTTAGCAGTAATTATTTGTTTCCTTTATTCCTTTATGTAGTCACTCCTTTTTAAAATAAACATGAGTATATATAAAAAATAACTACATTACTTCCAGAAAATCTCAAATGTTCTTTGCAGTGTTATTTACAATAACCAATATTTAGAAGTAGTCTAAGTGCCCATCAATAAATGAGTAGATTAAAAAGCTGTGGTACTTTTACACAATGAATACCACTCAGCCATGAAGAAGAATAAGAAGGAAGAGGAGGGGGGGGGAGAGAAGCGGGAGGAGGAGGAGATTTTACCCTTTGCTACAGCATGGATGGATCTGGAGACCATTATGCTAAGTGAAACAAACCAGTCAGAGAAAGCCAAGCACCATATAATCTCACTCATGTGTGGAATCCAATGAACAAAATAAACTAACAAACAAAATAAAAACAGACCCATAGAGAACAGGCTGGCAGCTGTCAGAGGGGAGGGATATTGGGGGCTGGGTGGAAAAGGTGAATAGATTAAGCAAAAAAACTCTGGTAGACACAGACAATAGTATGGTGATTATCAAAGCGAAAGGGAGGGAGTAGATGGAAGAGGGTGAAGCAGGGGTAAATGGTGATGGAAGGAGATTTGACTTAGGGTAGTGAACACACAATATAATATACAGATGACGTTTTATAGAATTGTACACCTGAAACCTCTACATTTTTATTAACCAGTGTCACCCCAATGAGTTCAATAGAAAAGAAAATAAATAAATGGAAATAAAATAACTATATTACTAACCCTCTTTCAAAAACCCCAAATAAATACATCTATTATTGTATACTTTTAGTATATCCTTACCAAATATTAGATTACACTAATGGCAATGGGTTCCTGTGAGTGATTTTTTAAAATATTTTGTATAATCAGCATCAATGAAACCTTAAGCCAGTAAAACAAACAAGTATTTAATCCCCTTGTGCAGTTGTAGTTTTTACATAGCCAAACCAAAAAGGGATATCCGTAAGTCCTTTTCCACAAAGCTGTGGTTGAAGCATCATTTTCACCTTGTTATCTCAAGGAGCCAAATGGAAAGTGTACAATATGGTATTTGCTAAAGATTGAAAAATAATACTTATTATTTGTTTAATCTCCTCATAATTCTGAACATGCAAAAAGATCACCAAGAGGAGTCATTTGATCATTCTACCTCCTTAGAATACTGAGATACCAAAGTAAATCCCATTTCCATTTATTTAGTTACAGGTCAGAAGTAAAAGCAAGACAAGATGTGAAACCGGACATCCGACAGCCTCCATTCACGGACTACAGGCAGCCCCCCCTGGACTACAGGCAGCCCCCAGGGGGGGACTACCAGCAACCCCCACCCTTGGACTACAGGCAACCTCCGCTGCTGGACTACAGGCAGCACTCCCCCGACACCAGGCAGTACCCTCTGTCAGACTACAGGCAGCCCCAGGTACCTCGGCCAATGAGATCATCGCAGGCCCAGGACCAAGACTTCCTGAAGTACAAAAAAATGAAATAGAATGGGAGGCAGAGGAAAGAACACCCTTCTGAGATAGACAGCCCAAGTTCTATTCCCAGTTATGATATCATCTGGGGTAACACCCACATCCTCAAAGTGCTCTGAATAAATAAATCTTTTTCAGAATAAAGCAGGACAATCAATCAATCAGTGGGTGAGTGGTAATGGGATGAACTAATTCCTGCTAATATTAGCTAGCTAATTCCCAGTATATTGTCTTGTCAAAGTTGAAAAAAAAAAAGCTCTTATCTGGAATGTCTAATATAGATAATTCAGAAAATTTTACAGATGTCAGCAATGGAGGTACTTTACATTCATAATTATTTACAGAACCCCCTACCTTCCATTTGGTGGGAAAGGGCCACGTCCCTGTACATAAGGATAAGGCCAAGCCTGGCTTCATCAACCAGCCTGCAACCTCTGTCACAAGCACTCAGTCTGTCTACACAACACTGGTTCTTAATAATTATTTGTTCATGTTAGATGTCCCTTAGGGTGACTTCTATAATCCCTCTGAGCTTCATTTTCCTAAAAGGAGGGTCTTCCTTGCAGACTATAGTGAGGATTCTACTTTTTAATGAAAAGCACATAGACCAGAGCTTGGTGTTTAATAAATATCCAATTAGATAACAAGATACAGATCAAATACAATTTCAATTAATTGTGTTTTATTTAGGATTAAAGACCATCCTTACCTCCCCCAAATTTTAAGAACACTGAAGGTCAGGAAATCTTGGACATACTGCATTTTATGTAAAAGACAAATTGATTGTCTATTCTCCAACTTGATATTCAGTAGTTTGTGCACAGAGTTGTAGTTAGACTCCCATTAAAATTTATTTTTCTAATTATCAAACCTCTAACTTACACACATACACATATGCACATACAGAGTACTAGTACGTTTATTTATACAGCTCCACAGCACTGAATAAGAACACTTAAAGAAAGAATATTGCCCAGGCCTATATGCAGTAATTACATGTTAACCAAGTGAACATCAATATAAACAGGCTATACAATGACCAAGTAAATTGTGTACTGATCTGCTCAAACTTTTGGAACTTAGTCTTAGCATTTTGGGGGACTGTGAGGTCAGATTGCATCTCACAACACCAACTCGTTTGGAACACCTAGGAGAGAGAAGAACAGAAGCTTCTTTGATATTAAACAATTGTTTATTCCATTTTTCTCCTGGCCCCAAAGGATTTCGATTATTTCACGGTGGACATGGAGAAAGGAGCCAAAGGATTTGGGTTCAGCATTCGTGGAGGAAGGGAATACAAAATGGATTTGTACGTGTTGAGATTGGCAGAAGATGGGCCAGCAATAAGGAATGGAAGGATGAGGGTAAGAACAGTCCTTTTTATAAAATTGCTTAACTCTGAAAGAAATCCATGGTGGCATTAGAAGAGTGCTAAAGCATGCTATTAAGCAAACAGATAATGTAGGTCTTACTTTCTTTCATTTCATGACCCAATTTTCTGAAGTTTGACCAAAAGTTATGTAAGAATTTGATCACTTATTTTCCTGCGTATAGCCTTCTAATTGGCAAATAGTATTTTACATATAGAGTTTTCCTAAAGAGTAAAGTAAAGAAAATGGACCAAGTAATCTAAGAGGTGAAGACAGGGCTCCATATTTTTCTGTGGTTTGATGATTCAATTTTCATTTGAGAGCAAATCTTCTTCAAATGTATTTTTAGCTTTTTTTCTCCACATTTATTAATCAAATGGTTCTGTGTTTCACTGGAAATATTTCTGATGTGTTCACTGGTCTTTCAGCTTTGATGTCGGGCAGACAGAAACATTTGGAGAAAGGTGGACTAAGCTTCTTGGGTACAAGTTGTCCAAAAATATGATAGCAGTGAGGATTTTTCCAATTAGAGTGTAAGGCTAGAGTGTATTTTTTAATGTAGTAGTTACTTTGAGGCTTCTGATTGATGATGGGTAACTGATTTTCATCTAAAGGTACAAAACAAAGCTTGATAACAATATAGAATGTTAGTCTTTCTCCCTTTCTCTCTGTAAAATGGTGAGTAGTGAGCACATAATAAAGATTAGTTATTGTTATAAATAAAATCTCAGAATTCATTCTTGCCCACCCTCCTTGCTCTTATAGTTAATACAGAAAAGCTGTGGTTCTTGGTTTGGTTCTTCCACTGAGCCTCACAAACCAATTGCTACCGGACAATTGAATAAATCTGTTATTTCTACCACCAACTCTACCATTTCTGGGATTCTCATTCCCACAGTGCAAAAGTAGAAAGTATGTAAATTGTGTCTGTTTTTCTCTCTCCCTTCACAATGGTTTGATGACTGGGAAGTATCCAAGTTGGAATCTGAATCCAAGTAAAGCTGACTTGAGAGACCCCTCCACTCTCGCCCCATCCAACACCAGCGTCCTCTACACATAGTTTTAGCATAGGCCTACGCGTGGTTTCTTGGCTCTCAGCTTCCCTGTAAACAGAAGGATACTTTCTAAACATGCTGAAAAGCCAACTCATAAGTGGATAAATAAAAAAAAATTAATCTTTGCAATGCAGATGAAAGGAACACAGCAGGAAGGCCATGAGTGAACCAGACCCTGTGAGAGAGAAGAGCAGCCCCACCCCAACTCCCAGTGGACTTCAGACATGGCCTGTGTGGATTTCATTACCACATATTTTTAAACAAGTGGTCGAAAAGACTGGCTATTCAATATATACAATAGGCATAGAAGCCTAAATATAAAAGAAGTATTCTATGTAAAAAAATACACACACACACACACACACACACCAGAGCCATGGTTCTCATTGTG
Organism: Lasiurus cinereus; assembly: GCA_011751065.1. Lineage (NCBI taxonomy): Eukaryota > Metazoa > Chordata > Mammalia > Chiroptera > Vespertilionidae > Lasiurus > Lasiurus cinereus. The sequence continues at coordinate 30,298,758 of JAAGEH010000307.1, forward strand.
ATCCCTGGTATTAGCATCACCTGGGAATGTGCTACAAATGCAAATTCTCAAGCCACACCATAAATCTACGAAATCAGAAACTCTACAGTGGGGTCATCCGGCTATGTTTGTGTGATTCACCACCAGGTGACTGGCACAAGCTAAAGTTTGAGAACTGCTGAGTTTGAGGGGAGCTGTCATACACAGTGTGATGCAGGTAGGATATGTGTGGCTTGGGCATTGTTAATCCCCTCTAGAGCTTGTTTAAGGAGTTTCTTACCTTGTTCCAATGGTGTGCTAGAGGTCCTCAAATCCATGTAAACACAGATTTAGAATTCATGGTCAGGTATTCAGTTGTATGAAAGATGCTTTATCTGGCTGATAGTAAAAATGAGTTCTCTACCTGGGTTTCCAAAAAAAATGGTATTATCAAAACAAAACAAAAAGAGCCACTTGGGAGTCACAGAAATTCTATGGATCAGCTTTTACTGCTTAATTTTATCTCCAGTCTTTAAAATAAGGCTGAGTCCCTGGCTGGTGTGACTCAGTTGGTTAGGCGTCATCCCATGCCATCAAAAGGTTGCTGGTTCAAATCCTGTTCAGAGTACTTGCCTGGGTTGAGGCCTCAATCCCCAATGTGTGTGCGGAGGAGACGTATAAAAGGCAGCAGATCAATGTTGTGTTCTCACATCTATGTTTCTCTCCCTCTGCCTTCCTCTCTCTCTAAAAACCAATAAAAAACAAAATAAGGCTGAGAGCTTAGCAGAAATGGATAAGAGTTCTTTTCTGCTTTTTATGGATTACATTTGCTATTGAAATGTTAGTTTTTCTCACTCATGAGTTCTTATGGCATTAGTGGAGAATTTGTCTATGGTGACAAAATCCATGTTAGGGAACAGGATTTCTTTATTACATAAGTTGAAAAGCACTCATATTATCCACTGTCTGAATTATATAAATATTTTGTTATCTGTATACAGATCAACAATTGTTCTTGATTATAGCACATAATTAATTCAGATCTTATTTTATTATCAAATTTAATTATTTAAAGCTAATCTTTTCCACCTTCCTTAGTATTTATCTATAATTGGCAAGAACTTTAAATTCACAGAGATGTTTAAATTACTTCCACAAGGACCTGGATCAACCAGTATTGGTGTGAGTCAATGGTTTGAGTATTTTTAAACTAACATGTAAACTGGATAACATATAAGTTACCAATTTGGAAATTTCACACTGAAACTAATTAGGGGCCCATTTTTCATCTTTTTTTCCATCTGATTTTAAAGTTCTCACTTAATACCGTTAGTGCCAGATTAATATAGATTTAAAATTTATGCACATATAATACTTATAAGGCAGCTTATACAGCGATGGCTACTATGACTTGGTTCATAAAGTTCCAAGACTCCTGAGAAAAGTAGGTGAACTACATGTTCGCAGGCAACCTTTAAAAATTAGTTCAAGAAGAAACGCTAGCACCAGGTACTTCCCAGCCTCTAAAATATGCAGGCACCATTCTTCACTGCCTACACTGAATACAAACATATGCTTCATGATCCAAGATATTTGGAAAACACTTCCCTTTTTCCCTTCTTCATAATCAGAAACAGGTAATGATCTGTTAATAGCAGTATATCTTAGATTAAACCCAGCAGAGTAGAATTGCTCAAATCAAAATAACTATGCAAGAACTGATGATTCTAGAAAGTCATTTTTGGTAATAATTAATGAGTCACTGTGCCCTTGATTTAGGGATGTAAATAATACTACTTTTCAAAACTTACTTAATGCACCAGATGTAAGTCTCTGAACCTAAGACTTTTCCTGGGTCTTCTACATGCGTCTTGGTTGTAGGACAGTGGTGGTATGTGCCTGTTTAGTAGTATAAGACTTTGCTACAAATACAAAGAACACCAGTACAGTTGCAGTCAGTGGGGGCAGGGGAGGAAGAGCACAGAGGAGGTGATTAGAATGGGTATAAAAGCAGCCTTCTCACACTGGGGATTCTAAGAGACATTGGCATGGATATGTATTTTTAAAGCACGTCCTTAGGCATCCAAGTGAGATCCCAGGCATCCAAGAGAATATTCATGAATCTTGTGATAGACAGCTAGATATATCCCAAGAGCAAGTTCCAAGTAAATGACTTGACTAGTCTTTCTGGGCAGCTGAGGCAATGAAAATTATCTTAGCTAAGATCTGTGGCAAATTAGACTCTTTGACTTTCAAATCAATTAATAAGTACTCACACTAAACATAGTTGTTTTATTCCTCCTTGAAAAGCATTGCATGTTTAGTCTTTTTATTTATTTATTTATTTTTGTCAAAAAAAAATACTGTCTTTCCACCTGATGAAATAAGAATCAGATCAGGCAAGCATCCTGATAAGGTACAATCGATTTCTTCAAAATATGAGAACCTACCAATAGCAAGCCAGGATTAGAGAATAGTGGGGAATTTACAAAACAGAGTTCAGATACATAAGAGAGAATAAATAAACTTTTTCAGAAGCTCAATTAGATGCTTAGTTAAAAGAGAGGTTCTGGGATCCCTGTATCAGAAACATATAAGAGTAACTAAATAAATGGACTTAAAGATTCACTAAAAATATAACTATTTGGGGTCCTTCTAAACCCTCAGCCTCACTCAGAACTTTCCAAATAAGCAAATGTGGTACATTTGCTTTATTAAAATTTAAATCATCAATCCACTTTGTTGAAAATAGAAAGAATGATATATACCTGATAGCACTGATGGAAGGACTTGAGAAATATACCAGGAGATAGAATTGAAATTATTTTATTAAGACAAAAGAGTGAGATATTAGGTTGTGAGGAGAGACATAGATATTAAGATATGTCATGGAATACAATTTAAGTTGAATAGAACAGTGAGAAAAACACCAAGAAAAACCATGTGACCATAATTACATGAAATAGTCACTTTATAAAAAAAAGTAGAGAATAACATGTTTTTACTTTAATTACTAGATAGTTTTTCAACATCAACATTAAAAGTTGAGTGACAAAACAAAATATAATCTGTAAATGCAGAAAATAACGAGAATGGGGCAATCATCATGTCTGATTGCTTTTCTTCAGTCATCAAGTAGGTTAGTAAAAGAGAAATACAAATGACATTCAGATTTAAGGAAATAATATAAGAAATTATTAGAAAATATAAATGGATATATTTTTAAAGATTGTTTTGAAATTTATAAAATAGTCCTAATAAAGTCGAGAGGGATAAAATTTTCATAACTGATGAATAAATCTCTCGTACGATGCTCTTAGGGACACAATCTAATTAAAAACTGAAGATAAATAGGAAACACAGGAAAGAATAATGAACATGCAAAATAATTTACTGGTGAAGCTCAGTGAAGCAGAGAATCTAGGAAATCAAGAGGCATTGAAGGGAAGGGATAGTAGTCCTGCGTGCTAAAATAAAAATCTCAGAATTAAGGCAAAAGAATCTGAAAGGAGATCGGGTTTTCTCTTGAAAAAAGGCAAAATATTAACCCTGTTTCACAAAAGTATAATATAGTAATCCCCCTTATCTGCAGCTTTGTTTTCCATAGTTTCAGTCACTCACAGTCAAAAGGGTCTGAAAATATTAAATGGAAAATTCCCAGAAAAAAAATATGTAAGTTTTAAATTGCAGGCCTTTCTAAGTAGTGTGATGAAATCTCTCGATGTCCCACTTTGTCCTTCCTGGGACAAGAATCATCCCTTTGTCCAGCATATCCACGCTGTACATGCTCCCACCCATCAGTCCCTTAGTGCCGTCTTGGTTACCAGATAAACAATAGAGGTATCATAGTGCTTCAAGAAACCTTATTTTAATTAATAATAGCCCCAAATTGCAAAAGTTGTGATACTGACAACTCAGATATGCCAAAAAGAAACTGTAAAATGCTTCCTTTAAGTAAAAAAGTATGTATACATGGGGAAGGGGGGATATAGTATATAGGATTTGGTACTACCACAGTTACATGAATGCACTAAGGATCTTGGAACGTATCCCCATGGGTAATGGGAGACCACTGTATATTCCTCTCATTTCCATAAAACATATTTATATGATAAAAAAAGAACATTTTAATTTCATCATCTTAACAATTGTATAATAATTGTATATGCCTACTTAGAATTATAAGTTTACTAGAGGCCTGGTGCACGAAATTCATGCACAGGGGGTCTGTCCTTCAGCCAGCCTGCTCCCTCTCCAATCTGGGACTCCTGATCCAGGTAGCATCGAGCCTAAACGGGCAGTCAGACATCCCTCTCACAATCCAGGACTGCTGGCTCCCAACTGCTTACCTGCCTGCCTTCCTGATTACCCCTAACCACTTCTGCCTGCCAGCCTGATCACCCCCTAACACACCCCTGCCAGCATGATTAATGCCTAATTGCTCTCCTGCCAGCCTGTTTACCCCTAACTGCCTTCCCCTGTGGACCTGTTTACCCCTAAGTGCCCTCCCCTGCAGGCCTGGGTCCCGCCCCCCCCAACTGCCCTTCTCTGCAGGCCTGGTCACCCCCAACTTCCCTCCTCTGCTGGCTTGCTCACCTCTAACTACCCTTCCCTGCAGGCTTTATAACCCCCAACTGCCCTCCCTTGCAGGCCTGGTCCCTCCTAACTCCCCTCCCCTGCTGGCCATTTTGTGGTGGTCATCTTGTGTCCATATGGAGGCAGGATCTTTTGACCACATGGGGACAGTCATCTTGTATGTTGGAGTGATGATCAATCTGCATATTACTCTTTTATTAGATAAGATAGAGGCCTGGTGCATGGGTGGGGACCAGCTGGTTTGTCCTGAAGGGTGTTCTAGATTAGGGTGGGTGTTCCCTTGGGGCATGGGGTGGCCTGAGCAAGGGGCCTGTGGTGGTTTGCAGGCCAGCCACGCCCCCTGGTGACCCAAGCAGAGGTCCTGGTATCTGGGATTTATTTATCTTCTACAATTGAAATTTTGTAGCCTCGAGCAGAGCCAAGCCTTCTGCTTGCACAGCCTTTGAAACTTTGTTGCCTTAAGCAGAGGCCTGGACAGGCCAGGGTTGTGTGGAGGACCTGCCAGGGTATGTGGAAAGCTTGGCTACCTCCATCACCAGGGGCAACCCAAGCCTCACTCCATGCAGTAGCCATTGAAACTTTGTTGCCTTAAGCGGAGGCCTGGGCCGGGTTTGCAGAAAGCTTGGCTTCCTCCATTACCAGAGGTAAACCAAGCCACCCTCCTGCTCTCTCTGTGACTGTAGCCATCTTGGTTGGGTTAATTTGCAAAATTGCTCTGATTAGCTGGTGGCGTGGCTGGTAGGTGTGGTTTGTGGACGTAGCAGAAGTAAGTTCAATTTGCATATTACTCTTTTATTAGAAAAGATTTATAAAATGGTTTACTTTCTTCCTAAAACTTATGATGCAAAAGTCTGCCTACAGTGGGCTTTGGGGTAACCTAAAACATTTTGTTAGACTGAACAATGTGCAAAAAGATACTGCTTACCCATCTTTATTTAGTTTTTAGACTTTTTTTTATTGATTTCAGAGAGGAAGGAAGAGGGAGAGAGAGATAGAAACATTAATGATGGGAATCATTGATCGGATGCCTCCTGAACGCCCCCACTGGGAATCAAGCCTGCAACCTGGGCATGTGACCTTGGCCAGAATCAAACCCAGGATCCTTCAGTCTGCAGGCTGACGCTCTATCCACTGAGCCAAACCAGCTAGGGCTTTACCCATCTTTAAAAAACAAAAATTCCCTGATAGAAGCTTCTTTTGTATTTGTCACCTCTCCTGTGTTAACATAACTAGCCTGTGGTTACAAAATGAAAGTATTTTTATTTTACATCTTGTCTTTATCAAACATAAAACCATTTAGAAGAATATTTTTAATATATGGAAAAGGTATAAATTAATCATGGTTCAAGCACCCATGAACAGTAGCTTGATTTAAAAAAACCTTACCTGTCTCCCATGATTCCATTCTCCTCCTCCTCTCCAGCCCCAGAGGTAACCATCACCCTAAGTAAATACTTGCCATTCCTTCCAGTTTCACCACATATGCATATACCTCTCAACTATATCATCTAACCTTGCACACTTTGTGAACTTTACATAAATGAATCATACTGAACATCTTCTTCTCTGTGGTTTTCTTTTTATACTTATGTTCATAAGACTCATCAAGTTGATACATAAAGCTGTAGTTTATGTTCACTGCTATAAATTACTCCATTGTATGAATACATTCTATATTTAACTATGGATATTTAAGATTTCCCCTGACAATGGATATTTGGGCTATTTCCAGCTTTTTGTAACTAACTAGAGGCCCAGCACATGAAATCATGAGTGGGGAGGGTTCCTAGGCCTACCCTGCAATCAGGGCCATCTTCTGCCTGCTCACCAGTCCTCAGTCCCATCCCACCACCACTCCCAGGTTCTCTATGGTTCCTGGTCGCAGCACAGTTCTGGTTCCCCAGAGCCTGTGGGCAGGGGGAAAGGACCAAGAGGTCAATCTGATCACATCAGGATTCCAATTAGCTGTTCACCATTCACCTCAGTTCACTGTGGTTCCCTGTTCACCATGCTGCAATCGGAGCCTGTGGGTGAGGGAGTGGGCATAGAGGGACCAAGAGGTGTCAATGCACCTTATGTCAACTGGTCAAGTGGTCATTCGGGTCATTATGCTTACCATCGCTGGTCTTTTATTATGTAGGATAATCATTGTATATTTCCTGCTGCTCATGGGCAAGAATTTCTCTAGATCAGACTATATACCTAGATGATTACATATGTAACATAATTAAACAACAGAAAAATATTTTCCTACATGGTGATACAATTTATATGTATACCAGCAATGCAAAAACATTTCCTGCATCATAAGTAAAGATGAGTTTCTTTATGATGCCCTTTGATAAAAATATCTTAATTTTTTAATGTAATAAATCTTTATTGTTCAAATTATTACAATTGTTCCTCTTTTTCCCCCATAGCTCCCCTCCACCCAATTCCCTCCTCACCCTCTGTCCTTACCCCCACCCCCACTGTCCTCATCCATAGGTGTACAATTTTTGTTCAGTCTCTTCCCGCACCCCCAACACACTCCTTTCCCCCTGAGAATTGTCAGTCCACTCTCTTTCAATGCCCCTGATTCTACTCTATTCACCAGTTTATTCTGTTTATCAGATTTTTTTATTCACTTGATTTTTAGATTCACTTGTTGATAGATATGTATTTGTTGTTCATAATTTTTATCTTTACCATTTTCTTCTTCTTCCTCTTCTTAAAAAAACACCTTTCAGCATTTCATATATGGTGATGAACACCTTTAGCTTTTTCTTATCTACGAAGCTCTTTATCTGCCCTTCAATTCTGAATGATAGCATTGCTGGGTAGAGAAATCTTGGTTGTAAGTTCTTGCTATTCATCACTTTGAATATTTCTTGCCACCCCTTTTGGCCTGCATCGTTTCTGTTGAGAAATCAGCTAACAGTCATATGGGTGCTCCCTTGTTGGTAATGAACTATTTTTCTCTTGCTGCTTTTAATATTTTGCTCTTGGCATTTTAATTATGATGTGTCTTGACATAGTCCTCTTTGGATTCCTTTTGTTTGGGGTTCTGTGTGCTTCCTGGACTTGTAAGTCTATTTCTTTCACCAGGTGGGGGAAGTTTTCGGTCATTATTTCTTCAAATACGCTTTCAGTATCTTGCTCTCTCTCTTCTTCTGGCACCCCCACAATTCTGGTATGCTTGATATTCTGGGATTCTTTTTGCTTTTTGCTTTTCTGGTTGAGTGTTTTTTAGTTCTTTGTATTTCAAATCCTTGACTTGATTCTTGTGATACTCTAGTCTGCTGTTAGATATTTATATATTTTTTTATTTCAGTCAGTGTATGCTTAATTTATAGTTGGTCCTTTTTCATATCCTCGAGGGTCTCACTAAATTTATCCGCCTTTTCTAGGAAATTTTTTAAAAACCTTATAACTGTGGTTTTGAACTCTATATCCAGTTGTTTGCTTTCCTCCATTTCTTTCATTTGTGATCTGTTTCTTTGTCTCTGCATTTTGACTGCTTCCCTGAATTGATAGAATGGCTTTGTAGACACTCTTGGTGCACCCCTTTGTGGGCTATGTGCACAGTCTTGTTGTATGTAGTTAAGCCTTCATTGTTGTTGGTATCACTGGGAGGAATTGACCTCTAGGCCAGTTAGTTGCCTGTGAGGATCATCTGTGTCTATACTGGAAGAACTTTTGTGCAGGAGAAACCCTTATGAGCCAAGACTTGCAAAAGCCTATGTGCTCAGCTTAGATGGGGCAGAGTCTCAGGGCAGAGCAGACAGCAATGGCTTCCCATCAGCCTTGCCCTAATAGGCCCCTGTATCTCAGGGTCCCATGGTAATCACTGCAAGCACCTCTGAGAGAAAACTGCCCTCAAGTTCCACCAGATCCCAGACTATCTAGTTTCTCCCCAAATGAGTCTGGGTCCCATAGTTGGGAGCTTTTGTCTCCCTCCCGCTTGAGAAAGTCAACCGCATACTCAGTTGCCCTCCCTCTCCACACACACGTGCCTTGGTACCTCTGCCTTCCACAGTTCCTCTGAGTCTCAGTGTGCTTTTCTCTTTCCTGACTGTTCAATTTCACCCTGAATGAGTGTGGGTCCCCAGAGTCTCACCCGGAACTGGGGTTCAGCATAGTTGGGAGCTTTTGTCTCCCTCCTGCTTGAGAAAACCAGCTGTGCACTCAGTTACCAGTCCTCTTCACACACACTTCTCAGTGCCTCTGCCTCCTGGAGCTCCTCTAAGTCTCATTGTGCTTTTCTCTTTCCTTCTAGTTGTAGAATTTCCACTCAGCCAGCCTTCCTGTGGTTCTGGATGATGTCCATTTTGTCTTTTAGTTGTAGTTTTGAAATTGTTGTACGAGGCAACAGTTTAGGTGTTTACCTATGCCACCATCTTGGTTTCTCTCAAAAATATCTTAATTTTTGTATAACTGACTTAACCAACTTTTTCTTTTACAGTTTCTACTTTCTGTATTGGCTTTGAAAAGTAATTCACTAATATTCTTAAAGATGTCCTATATCTTCTTCTAAAAGTTATATAGTTTTTCTTTTCATATCTAAGTCTTTAGTCACCTAGAATTAATTTCTTTGTATAATATAAGGTAGAAATCCAATTTTAGTTTTTCCATATGGCTAACCATTTATCACAGCACCATTTCTCCCCTATTTGCAATGACTGTTCTAAAATAAATAAAAATGGTCTTTTTACAGATTATCTATGCTGTCCTGATGGTTTAATTGCCCATACCTACATCAATGCTCTGCTTTATCTAACTTTTAATAAGTCTTGAGTTTTGAGGAAGAAACTGCCCATCGCCTCATCTGCATACACCCAGCTCAATTCTTCAGGATTGATTGATGTTCTTGGGCTTTTGCTCTACGGTGTAAAGTTTTAGAAGTTGCTGTTCCTATTAAGAATTTTAGAGTCTATAAGTTAATGTGGAAAACTTGCATTCTATCTAATAAAAGAGTAACATGCAAATTGACTATACCTCTGCTACACCCACAAGCCATGACCACCAGCCATGCCCATCATCCAATCAGAGCAAGTATGCAAATTAACCCAGCCAAGATGGCCACAGCCACAGAGAGAGCAGGAGGGAGGCTTGGGTTGCCCCTGGCGATGGAGGAAGCCAACTTTTCCACACACTGTGGTCTGGCCTAGGCCTCCACTTAAGGCAATAAAGTTTCAATGGCTGCTGCCTCAGAGTGAGCAGGGGGCTTGGCTGCTCTCCAGGCTACAAAGTTTCAATTGTAGAAGATCAATAAATCCCAGATACCAGGGCATCCACCTGGGTCACCAGGGGTCATGGCTGGCCTGCAAACCACAGCAGGCCCCTTGCCCAGGCCACTCCACACTCCAAGGGAACACCAACCCTGATTCAAGATACCCTTCAAGGAAAACCAGCTGGCCCCGTGCAGCAGGTCTCTATCCTATCTAATAAAAGAGTAATATACAGATTGACCATCACTCAAACACACAAGATGACTGCCCCCATGTGGTCAAAAGATCCTGTCCCCATGTGGACACAAGATGGCTACCACAAGATGGCCAGCAGGGGAGGGCAGATGGGAGGGACAAGCAAGGGAGAGCAGTTGGGGGTGATCAAGCTTGCAGGGGAGGGCAGTTAGGGATGACTAGGCCGGCAGATGAGGAAAGTTGGAGGTGACTGGGCCTGTAGGGAAGGGCAGTTGGGGAGGACTCAGGCCTGAAGGGGAGGGCAGTTAGAGGCAAACAGGCTGGCAAGGGAGCAGTTAGACATCAATCAGGCTGGCAGGGAGTGGTTAGGAGGTGATCAAGCTGGCAGGCAGAAGGGTTTAGGGTCAATCAGAAAGGTAGGTAGGTGAGCAGTTGGGAGCCAACAGTCCTGGATTATGAGAGGGATGTCCGACTGCCTACTTAGATCGGGCTTAATCGGGCAGTCGGACATCCCTCAAGGGGTCCCAGATTGGAGAGGGAGCAGGCTGGGTTGAAAGACAACCTCCCCCCCACTTCCCCATTCCCCATGCACAAATTTCATGTACTGGGCCTCTAGTCTTTATAATAATATATAAACTTGATATAATCCATTATTTAGTTTTTCCATAAATTGATCAAACTTTTATAGTTTTTTCCCATAATATACCTGCAAATATTTTGCAAGATTGATTCTAGGCCCTTTGTATATTTTATTTTTGCTCTTATATATAATATTTTTAATGCAACATTGAAATATACTATATGGCCAAAACCGGTTTGGCTCAATGGATAGAGCGTCGGCCTGCGGACTGAAAGGTCCCAGGTTCGATTCTGGTCAAGGGCACGTACATTGGTTGTGGGCACATCCCCAGTAGGGGGCGTGCAGGAGGCGGCTGATCGATGTCTCTCTCTCATGGATGTTTCTAACTTTCTATCACTCTTCCTCCTTCCTCTCTGTGAAAACTCAATAAAATATATTTTAAAAAAGAAAGAAAAAGAAATATACTGTATGTTACCAGTAAAAAGAAAGTTGATTTTTATATATTGATCAGTCATATCATATATAATTACTAAATTCACTTATTAATTCAAATAATTTATCTGTAGCTACCTCTGAATTTCATATAAAGATAATCACATTTTCTGCAAATAGAGTTCCGTGTCTTCCATGTAAATCTTTTTGTTTATTTTTCCTTATTTTACTGCACTTACTTAGCTTCCAGTATGATGCTGAAGAAAAGTAGTCAAAGCAAGCACTCTTGTTTTATTTCTAATCTTAAAGGGAATGCTTTTAACATTAAACATAATGTTTAATGAGTTTATATAGCTTTTATCAGATTAAGAGTATTCCCTTCTATTATTAGTTTATATGAATACATGATGAATTGTATACTATTTCTACATTCATAGAAAGTATCACATGATCTTTTTTCTAATATGCTAATTAATATAACATCATATTAATGGGTTTGTAAGTTAAATCACTCTTGATTTTTCTAGATAAGCCTTCTTTATTTATGACTTATTTTTTTTATACATTGTTCAGTTTTTTGATATTTTCTTTAGGATATTTGTTTTTATTCTTGAGTAAGATTGGCTTATAATGTTCTTTTCTTGTAGTGTCCTTGAATGATTAACATTATGCTAGCTTTACAAAGTGGGAAAAAAAATTCCTTTATGTTGTCATTGTTGCTGATGTCTGGAAGTTTATGTAATTTAGAATTGTCCTTGAATGCTTGGTAGAACACACCTGTGAATCCATCCAGACTGAGTATGTTTTCTTCATGTGAAAATGTTAAACCACTACCTTTCTATAATAATTAGGGTATTCTTCAGATTTTCTATTTCTTCTTGAGTTGATTCTAATGAATTTCTTTTTTTCTAATAATTTATCTAGTTCATCTTAGTTTTTCAAAGTTTTTATATTATCTTCTTACATTTTTAATGTTTGAAACATTTGTAGTTTTGTCTAATTACTCATTTATTTGACCCTAGTTTATGTATTATTTCTGTTTTTCTTTATTAATCATGCTAGAGATCTATTTTGAAATTTTTTCAAGAACCAGCTTACATATGTATTCTCTTACTTATTGATTTATGTTTTTTTATACTTAATAGTTCACACTCTACATTTTCTTTGGGTTTACTCTCTTCTCGTTTTTCTTGCTCCTTAAGTTGGATGCTTAGATTGTTAGTTCACAGGTTTTCTTAATTTCTAGTAATAATGTGTGAATTTAAGGCTATAGTTTTGATATGTAGTATGTTCATTACTTTAACTTCTAAATATATTCAGATTTCCACTATGATGTTTTCCTTTGAGTCGTGGGTTATTTAAAAGGTGGTTCTGTTTTGCATTTTTAAATGTATTGGGATTTTCAGGTTAGTTGTGTATTCTTAATCTCTAGTGTAATTTCATTGTCATCAGAGATTATATTCTATATTATTTTAGTCTTTAAAATTTGTTGATTCTTGCTTTTTTGGCCTTATATTTGTTTCATTTGTTAAATATGATTCATGTGTGCTTGCAAAGGATGTGCATTTCATAATTGTTAAGTGCCATATTTGATACAGATGTATTCATTGGATAAAGCTTGATTATTGTATTATTCAAATATTTCATATGTTTGCAAATTTTGATCTATTACATATTGAACTGGGTGCTTGAAAACATTATTTTTTTTTTGTAATGATTTTGTTAAGTGTTTTGATCTGTCAGTGTTTACTTTTATATGTTTTACAGCCAGGTTATTTGGTATCCAGATATTTGTTATATTTTCCAGGTGAATTGAATCTTTTGTAATCATGCAAAACCTACCATATCTCTGGTAATGCTTTTTAATCTCAAGACAAAACATGTTGTAAATAGTACACTAGGTTTCTTTGTCTGGTATGTCTCTTTTACTTTTTGCTTTCAAACTTTCTGTATCCTTATTTTTGTGATTATCTGGTCTTTATAGCTGGATTTGTATTTTTAACGATATATCTTCATTGGATCATTTTAGTCAACATACATTAATTCTGATTACTAATACTTTTATTTAATTATATCATTTTATTCTGTTTCTTCTCTGTTAGTCTGGATTTTTCTGTGTGACTCTTTTTATTCTTTTTACTTTCTTTTGAATAGTCTTTGGGGTTCCAGTTTATGTAGATATCTCCTTTGTAGCCCCAAACCTATCTTCTCTATCCTTAATGCCCAGATATCAAGCTGGAAACAAGTTTCCCAGGAATTGGCAGGTACTTTCTGGGTAGAAGGTTCCTTTGATACTTGTTTACCTTCCAGGAGTCCTACATTAGTTTTGTTTTGGGCATCAGAAGATCCTTTATTTCTTGCCTGTTCAGTATGGTAAGGTCATTCCCTATATTATCAGAAACAGGAGTTTGTCACATTTATCTTCAATGAGCAAATTACGGTTGCCAAAGCTGCTTTCGCTCTTAGAACTGGCAATTAGTCTCCCTCAGTGTCTCCATGTGGGAGGGAGGGGAGCATATGCTCTGTGCCCCAGTGCCCACTGCAGTCACTCTGTGGCACACACCTCCTCTCCTTCCTCTCCAACTCCAGTCCCTTCTGTGTGGATCAGGGGCCCACAAAGCCATGGATGAGTCCTGCCTGAGGACAGCTAAGCACTGCCTCTGGGTGATCCCTAGGCTTCCAGCCCTCGTGGTGCCCACACTCCTGGATTCTGGGCAGAGAGAAGCATGGTCTCCTCCTCACCCTCTGCTACACTTTGCCACCTCAACACTCTAGCAGCTATGCTTGGGCCCAGTGTCTCACAAAGGTGAGGGCGGTCATAACCTCACAGGCCTGCAGGGCTGGGCAGGGAGCACAAATGAGTGAAGAATGGAGCAGCCACTACTCACCTAGGCCAACTGCTGATCAGTGGAATGCTGGCTTCCTCCTTCTGCACTTCTGAGTTCTGTTGTTGTTGTTGTTTTAAAGACAAAGCAAAAAATCTGTATTTTTAAGAATTAAATTAGCTGTGCAGGTAAAAAAACACAACAACAACAACAAAACAAGTCTACAGGTAATGTGAGGTTTCCAAATGCCCTATTTTTGTCATCTGTTGTAAACAGGTACTAAAGCAAGGGGAGGAGGAATGACTGTGGTCAGAGAGGGGTGAAGCAGTTCCCACACCAGCAGGTCCCACTACAGCCCATCAAAAAGGCTCTCTTAAGCTCTGGTGTGCTTTTAGAAGAGACTAACGCAGAAACGTTCAACATGTCTCAGAAACGGGCATGCTGAGAAAATTCTGTATAAACTTTTGATCTTGTGCCTCATTGCTGTACTTGGCATTTTGAAGATGGCTTTTACTCCAAGGAAACTTATTTTGGTGGCCCAAATTGTTTCCTGTTTGTTATTTCCTGCCAGGTCTAAGAGGCGTCTGCTCTGGGAGGGGACATGTTTAGTAGTGTGCAGATTCCTGGTGACTGCTCAGAAGAACCCTGCCTTATCTTCCACTGGACTGAGTTTGCTTCTGGGGCATAAGTGTGCCCCAGATCTGCTTAGCTACTTGAATTTGGGGAAGAGCTCTCTTCATATCTTGCTTTTATACTGACTTTAAACTTGAAAGGCCTGACATTCTGTTTTGAATTAATTTCCCTTGAATTAGAGAAGCAGCGCAGTGAGGCCGTCTCCCTTAGCAACAAGAGACTGTCACACACAGAATTTCTCAGCAGGAAATAGCTGGGTAAAAATAGTGAAAGACACCCATCAGTGGATCTATCTCAGTTTGAAGCCTCTGGTCATTGACACACATTGAAGAACTACTTCATTTGTTTTCCATCGGCTAATCCAAGATACTTTCATTCTCTTAAACTCACTTACTTTCTTCCTTAACTACAGACACTGTCTTAGTGACTTCCTAGTCCACTCTCTATCTCAGTCCCTTTCCTTTTCTGGTTTCTTCCTCACTGTCAGCCTCTCAGACCTGATATGCAAATACTGGCTCAATGACTCACTGGCTATCTAGCTCTGACCGTGGACAACTTACCTGTTAGAGGCTTGCAGATGGCAGCTCTCTAGCTCTGTAACCAAATACCAGGCCTCCTCTGGGCAGCTTCAGGAGAGTGCAAATTGGGTGGGGAGAGAGAGAGTGTCCTTCTGGCCAGTTGAATGAACCCTAGCCCCAATGCATAGAATGACAGCATGTCATTATATTCTGCAAGTTATTTAACAGAGAGTCAATTTTACTTATCTGTAAAATGGGAATTATCTTTTCCAGAAAGGGTAAAGTGCCTACTTAAATATTCCTAAGTTTTCTTCTCTAATCTTCCCCACCCCACTTCTCCCCAAGGCCTATACTTCTGTTAAAACACTCCCATACTCTGAGCTCACATATACAGAATGCATGTTTCAACTAAGTGTGTGTGTCAAGAGGCTATGAAACTTTTCAAATACTAATCAACTTGTAGTTGCCTCCGTCCATTCACCCACGCATCCAGACTGTTAGATAAGATGGTTCTTTTTCAAAACACTAATCTGCTGTGTCTGCCCATTGCTTAAAACCCTCCCGTGGCACCCTGTTTCTTTCAGGGTAAACATGAGATCCGTCACAAGACTGTTGTTGCCCTGCGTGTCCTGGCCTCCCTCCCTGCCTCATCTCACCCGAGGCTCCCCTCGCTTTCCATCATCACACCAAGCCATGTACAGTCTCTGATGGTTCACCGTGCTTCCTCCTGCTCATGGGGCTTTTACACAGGTTTCTCCCTCCTTCTAAAATGCTCTTCCCTCTCCTCTTCACCTGGTTAATTCCTCCTTGTCCAGCTCTAGCACCTCCTCCCCGGAGAATCCAATCAGGTCATACCTACCTGTCATTGGCTCACATCTTCTTCACAGCATTTTTTCGCGGGGCTAACTACGCAGTTTTGTGTGTGTGCTTATGAGGTCTGTCTCTCAGGGTATAAACTCCATGAGATCAGGAAAGATGTTGCTTTGTGTTCCCCACTGTACCCCAGTGCCCAGCACTGTGCCTATCACATGGTGAGCATGCAGCAAACAGTTACTGCTGAATGATTATGTGAACAGAAACCACTGAAGAGCAGAACACTGCGGGCGTGTTTGCCAGCTCTGCAGATCACCTGGGCATGCTCACTAAGTACATGGCCACAGAGTAGCCTGATGAACCAGGACATGGGATTCATAAATAACTGAGCACGAGTATATGAATACAAGAGGCAGATTCCGTCTCACCTACAGGAAGCTTTTTATGCCCTAGTGCCTCACTGGCATGCACGGTCCTCTTGGGGGCTCATTTAATTATTACAAATTTTGTAGTAGCGGTGAGGGAGTGTACGTAAAATCTTACGTGCCTATCATTTTTTTAAACTATGTGGCGTTTCAAGTCTTGTTTTCCTCATGCATGAGCTCCCTATCATCATGTATGAATGACAAGGTAAGAATGGAAATAAAGGAAGATAAGGTCAAGCAGGAAATAATGAAGGACTTCAAAAGCAGGAGGTATGCAAAACATGACAGAATAAAGGGTTACACGACAGGTTCGCTGGAGCCTATTGGAAAAGCTATACAGGGAGGCAGTGCAGTTAGTCGAATGACGGGAAAACCAGGCTTTGGCAGAATGTCGGAATGCTGCAGAACGGAGCCCGGTCAGGTCAATGCAGATAAATGAGCTAAAACGTTTAATAAAACCCAAAGCCTGGGAGAAGAAAGATAGCAAGTACTTAAGAATCAAGTAGTCCAACTGGAAAAACAAAGCAGGTGCCTGGGATTGGGTAGATGATTCCAGGGCCCCTGCCCTGCGAACATCATCATGTCATCACCTCCGGGTGCTGACACTTGGCAAACACAGAAAGCTCATCTCTGCAGAAAGTGAGCGCCTTTGCATCTCATCACTGCCGGCCTCGCTGAGCCACCCGTCCCCTCTCAGCCTTCACTCTGAATCACCCTTCAGATCGTCTGCAAATGGGAAGTTTTTCCTTTATAGTTTGAGTTCTGCTCCAACCCTTTTATGGAGGAAAAGAAAACCCTCTGACAAAGATCAAACCCATTACCTTTTTCTCTTCAGCGTCTGACCTGAACACTGTGTTAAACGAGCTACACGCGTTCCTTTCAGCTCTGAGGGCGAGCATTGTCTTGATGAGAGAAGGGAGCCATCCGGCTGGCGCTGGCATGAGACTCCATTGTCAGTGATTCGGGCTCATTATGCCATATGGGGAGGGCTCCATCCTCTCCTCTGTTTCTCCTGTTGGCTGCCCAACTCTGAACCATTTCCAAAGCAGCTTCCCCAGAGGCCAGTTAAAGGTTTGGTAAGGAATCAAAGGGTCAGTGTTAGTATGACCTCTCGGTGGTGAAAGACAGAGTAGATATTGAATAAATTAAAAGTGAGGAGAATGTTTGCATTTTAATTATTTGGGTGTTTAGTGTGTGTGTGTGTGTGTGTGTGTGTGTGTGTGTGTGTGTGTGTGTG
>JAAGEH010000307.1:30316189-30404460 GCA_011751065.1 Lasiurus cinereus
TGTGTGTGTGTGTGTGTGTGTGTGTGTGTGTGTGTGTGTGTGTGTGTTTGGGGAGGAGATGGTTGCCTAAGGAAGAGAATGGGAAAGTTATAAACCACTGCTGTGTTGTGAAAAACATTTTTCTGGCCTCTTTGTAAACAGTTTTCTCTCTTAATACTAAAAGCCATCATTTCTCGGTCTTTATCTGAGAATAAATCAACATTTTTTTCTATAAAGTTTATGAAATGTCTTCCCATTGTTTATGAAAAGTCATTCCATGTCTCCCCGGACCTGAAGCTCTCCAGTGGGTAGGCAGAGAGTTGCTCAGTTGGCCCAGTCTCCCACCCCATGTCTCTATTTTAATCAGAAACATGGACGACGTGGAATACACCTTAATCCTGGTGCACACAGGATTGGGTTTGCAGGGCAGAGCGCTTCAGAAGATATCGAGAGCAACATGCTCTGTTCTTCAACCATGATTCCAGCCATTTCTCAGTCCTCCTCTGAGGTGCCCGTGTGCTACCTCTATGGCGGTACACCATCCTCAGACCAGGACCCCTGCTTTCCCCGCTGCTTCCTGACACCTGCCTGTGGAACAGTGCCGCCGCCTTCTCCAGGTGAAAAAGTCATTATTGTGTCTGACTCCTGACTGGTTCAACTTGACACGATACCTGTTTTGTAATAAGTACTTCTCTACATTGGATCCTGCGTAAAGCACAGTGACCAAGGCCATCTTGAAGTCTCATTATTTGGTCATCTGGGGAGGTATGTATTGACATGTTTCCTAAATGCTTAGCCAGAATTTCCACCTGCCTGGTGGACATGCAAGGCAGTCATTTTCCATTTCAAACCCACCACCAGTTCTTGAAACTGATGCCATCTTGGTGTTCCAGGTCTTTGTGTAATTATCTGCCAAGAAGGTGACTATACCAGTGGTCTTTAGGACACTATCAGCAATATTAACCTCTTGAAGGAAGAAAAGGAGACATCTCAATCTATTAGCTTGTGTACAAGACCCTCAGAGAATAATACTAAGCCCAGAAAGGCAAGCTAAAGTCAAACATTAAAAAAGCAAAGAAAGGGGCTAGCAAATATTGAATATTGGGTCATTTTCAAATATTGCCTTCCTAGTTCCAGAGGAAAATGGAAAGGAAAACTGAAAATACCAAAGGAAAAGCTGCTGAGTGAATGCTCAGAAATAGCTCCTTAACTCAGGAATGTACTCGGGCCTGCGCCGAGCTGGCCTGCAGGAAGCTGGTACACGTTGCTTCAGTCTGTGTCTTCCTGGAAATGGACACGTACACTAAGGAAACTGAAGTCAGATCAAAGTATGCATTCTCTCCTTTCATCCCATTAGCCACTTCCATAATCGACTCTTAGCTTTGTTTTCCTATTATCCTCTCCCAGCAGCCAAATGGGTCCCACCTGTCTCTACTTTCTCCCATTCGCACTTCAGACCACGACTAAAATTATATTCCTAAATCGCAGATGTAATCAAACTTTGTCTCCTCAAAAGTTTTCAACAGCTCAACTTTGCTTGCAAGATAAGGTGTTGTTTTTCTTGTTTTGTTTTTGTTTGTTTGTTTGTTTGTTTGTTTCCCTTTATTTCATTGGGGTCTTTTCCATCACCATTTATCCTCTATATACCCTCTCCCACCTCCACCCACTCTCCTCCTCACTGTAGTAACCACACTGTTGTCCGTGTTCACGAATTCTTTCTTTTTTTTCTTTTTTGCTCAATCCCTTCACATTCCCACCCCTCAACACTCCACCTCCACCATCAGAGCTGTCTGTGTGCTCTCTATCTAGGAACCCTAGCCCTAACCCTAAAAAAACAAAACAAAACAAAAAACTGCCTTATACAGTCTGACCCAATGCAATTTTCTAGCCTTAGATGCTAGTTCCTTCCCCCAATTTCTACTTCAGACATTGCTGCTGCCAGGGTGACACACTGCCATTTACATTCATGTCTTTCCTCATCCTTTTCCTTCCCAAACAGAATTCCTCTCTGTCTATTTTTACCCTTAAGCCTTACTCATCTTTCAAGGACCAGTCTGGCGATCTCATGAAGCCTTCGCTGGTTCCTTCCTCTCACCTCCATCTTCCACCCACATTCAGAAGTGCTCCTTCATCAGCACCCCATAACACTTTTGAATACATTTTTAATACGAAATATAGTGAAGTAGACAAGAGATTATACACTATGTATTTGCAGTTTAAACAACAATAATAAAATAACTGCCTGCAAATCATTATCCAGCTTAAGAAATAAAGCAATGACAATCTATAGGAGGCCTTCTCCCACCGCCCTCTCTGCCAGAGGTGATGCCTCTTCTAAATTCTGTGTTCTTCATTTCTCTGTTTTTCTTGATAGTTTACCAATAATATACCCATTCAACAACATATTGTTTAGTTTCACATTTTTAAACTTTTATAGACATATAATTATATATTTTTTATTTTTTTAGCTCAAAATTATTTGTGTAAGTCACTGTGTTAATCTGTATTACTGTAGTTATTTATTTTCTCTACTGCATAGTTTCCTATAATATGAATATGAGTTTATCCATTTTCCTACTGGTAGACATTAGAGTGGTTTCCACTTTTCTTTTTTCTTAATATATTTTTATTGATTTCAGAGAGGAAGGGGAAAGGGAAGAATGATACAAACATCAATAATGTGAGAGAATCATTGATCAGCTGCCTCTTGCATGCCCCACAGTGAGGATCAAGCCCACAACCTGAGCATGTGCCTTGACTTGGAATCGAACCATTACCTCCTGGTTCATAGGTTGATGCTTAATTATTGAGCCATGACAGCTGGGCTCCAGTTTTCTTACTATTAGAAATATTGCTGTTTGGGACATTCTTGTAAAGGTCTCCTGATACACATGCACAGGATTTTCTCTTGGGAAAAATTTCTGAATCTATTCCTACGAGTAGATTTTCTGGGTCCTGGGTTTGAGCAACATCAAATTAACTAAATAATGCCAGAAATTTTTCTAAAGTGTTTGTAACAATATATAAACTCTTAGATGCAGTATAAAAGTCCCTGCTGCTTTATATCCTTGTCAACATTTGATAATAAAATTGATATTAAATTTCTGTTAGTATAGTGGATATGAAATGCTATATCATTATGGCTGTAATTTTCTTCCTGATTACTAATGAACATCTTTTTATGTTTGACTTATTCATTTTGACTTATTCATTTTCATCTTCCATGATACTTAAGTTGATGTCTCTTACCCACATTTCTATTATTATTGTCTTTTCCTTATTGGTTTTTGTACATGATGGATATTGTCTTTTTGTTGGTTATATGTTGCAAATATCTTTTCCAGTTTATGGCAGCTCCTTTTCCTTTATGATCTCTTTGGATGAAATCAAATTCTTAATTTTCATAAACTCCAATATATCAATGTTCTCTATTATTTGCATTTTTATGTTTTAAGAAATCCTTTTCTGTCTTAAAGTCATTTTTCTATAAGTTTTATAGTTGGACTCTTTACACTTAAATCCATAATCCATCTGGAACTGGTTTAGTATATGGTATGAGGTAGAGATTTATCTTAAAGGATGTTTAACCACAGCACGTAGTTCATTATAGTTTACAGTAAAAATTAATGTTAGACTATAAACATCTTGATATGTGATTGTGTATCATAATCATCTCTGTATCTTCCACTCTCTTAGCACAACACTGTGCATGCAGTGGGTATCCAGGAAGGCCAGAATATCATGGCTATTGGATACCTTCCACTGTCCCTGTCCTTACATATGCTTCTGCCAACACTGGGAAGATAGCACCATAGCCAGGAGCATAGCAGCTTCTTTCTCCATCTTGCTGGTCTCCTCCTATGCCCCATTCCATCCTCTGCAGATGCCCTCTTAAGCAGCGTCCCTGCTCCATTCCTCATATGCTCAGCCAGGGAGCATTGGAAATGGTCAGCCAGTTTGTTTGTTTTGGTCAATAATAGCCTAATAGTACATCTCCTAGGTGTATTGTAGAAAGCCAGAGATAGGCCTCAGCCTGGTAGAACCAATGCCAGCCTGAGTTCAGATAGTCCAGCATGGCTCAGACATCACCAATCACGGTTATGTTTTGGATGCCCATTTCCTTAACCACAGATTGCCAATCTTCACTTAGCTTCTCCAACACCAGAGTTATTTAAGATGATACTAAGTACAAAGTTCTTTCCTGAAAATTTCCGTTCACAATCTAAATATATTCATGTGACCTTTTTCTATGCCTTTAATTCTGAGCAACTGAACACGTATTTACTCAGTATTTACCAGAATAAACATTTGTAAAATGTGCAGAGCACTGAGGGTAGCAGAGCGGCAGAATAAAAGGAATCTGGATTTGGCAGATCCCAGCTTAGTCACTTGCTGGGCTTTCTCAGCTTCCTCCTCACAAAATAGAGATCAATACATACTTACCTTGCAGAGTTTTTGTAAAAATTAAAGTGAGATAAAGAAAGCAAGTGCACAGCACTGCATGGTATGTTCTAGGTCATCAGTAAGTTATTGAAGGATGATGACCATGATGAAAAAGTGAGGGAGGAGGAGGAATGACTATCGATTATGATGAAATAATCAGTCCAGACTCTTTGTGAATATATACTTTATGATGCTTTCATAGATCAATAACTCAAAAATAAAACTGACTGCAATAAAAGCTAGAATTAGTGTTACCTTATTTTCAAAACAAAAATTGAAATGTGATTTGATAAGTAAATGAATCAAAGTACATATTAAGGTCTAATATTAGAAGCTGGGATTGTCCCAGAAGATCTGAGACATGTAATCCCTATAATTATAATAGAAGCACTGATCATTTGCCCTAGGGAAGATCAATTTTGTTCTAGAGAGAGTCCTCGGAGTACGTGATATTCGAGTGGAGTCCTCATGTACCTTCAAAGGTAGATATGCGGAGAGAGTGGAGCAACTCCAGAAAGCAGAGGGAGTGTCAGAACAGGACAGAGACATATAAGACTTCTTATACATCTCTTCTTCAGGTGCCTCTTTATTATATAAAAAGATTATAAATAATTCTCAGGATGCCAAAGAATCTCCTGGGATAAGTACAGAAACCTGAAAATAAGCTGTGGGTAAAGAAAGCAGAAACCTGAGTGCCAGCCCATACCCATACCTGTTTCAGTCAAAATACTTCTGCTCTTATGTATAATTCATTGCTTCATAAAAATTTTTTAAAAAATTGTATAGTGTGTGTACCCTTTCCTTGTTTTCTGTAACTAATCCTTATGACCCTATAGATGACCTTGTGATGCAATTTGCTTTTGTTATTTGTCTTGCAAAATTGTTTGAGGGACAGAGGTCAACAGGGTTGTGTGATGTCACTCAAGTCTGGACCAAACTGATTTAAAAGACAGGTGGCCCAAGGAGGATGTAGAGCAAGCACAAGCCAGCCCGAATGCAGTCTGTGGTTCAGACCCTTCTGGCAGATAGATGAGGAGTTGAGCTACTGACCTGGAGCAGTCAATATTGGATTCTCCTAGGGGAGCACCAAAGGGAAGCATGCAAAGTGCAATGCAGCAGCTCCCTGCCTGGGCCCCAGAGGGATATATATATACTTTTGAGTAGGCAGGCTCCTTTGGGATAGATACGTTTGATGCCTGAGTTCTTTGAATTTCAGAAGGTAAATTAGAGAGTCCTCTAGAGAGAAAAAAGCAACTGGGATGTGTCACATGGGAATCTACACAGAATGTTGTCATCCACCGTTAGAAGAGTGTAAGAATCAATGAATTGCAGAGTTTTTTTTCCACTGTGGGTTGTTAGTGTTCCCACTCATTTGTGCAGTCTTTTGTAATTAGCTACACTATTAATTAATCTGGCCACAGCGTAGTGTGTTGGAATGAAACGAATGCATGTACACTTTCCATTTAGCTCTCAGGTATCCAAGTGGCAATAAACCTTACATTTAGAAATGGTAAACTAGACAATAGAAATACATTGGGAATGTCTGAGAGAACATGTCAACAGTTAGAACAATGGGACAATGAAGTGTGTCATCGCTCTCCATGACATACTTTTTAGGGAAGCTCATACTTCACATAGATCGCAGTGATAGATGGCACCAGTGTCCTTCTATTAGAGAGGCAATCGCTCTCCTTTTTTAGTGTTATATTATTGCTTTTCAACTTCAGTGGAGAATATCTAAATTTGAAAAGGGTCGAATGGTTTTTAAAAAGCTCCCTGGGTAATTCAGATGCATATCCCTGGATAAAACCCACTTTTGAATAGGCTGAATAGATAACTGGGCATTAAATCAACCACTAGTGTGAAATATGTAAGGCCAAGACAAAAGTGAATCCTTTATAAATCAGTTGTTTCCTAAATATTTCACTAAGGAAATAACAGGATGGTTAAAATAATTTTACTTTTCTATATATGACTAATTTAAATCTTTAGAAAAAATACTTTTAATTTTCTTAAGACCTCGTAAACAGCTAGGAATTAACTTCTAAAGAAATTTTTGTCTGCAACTCACTATTAAAATGTTTGAATTAGTAATTGTTACTTTTTATAATTTATTATACTTTAAAAGTGAAATGGAAAGTTGGTGTATTGTTTTTAAACCCAAAATTCTGATATTCACTGTATGTAACTTAAAGATGTTTGAAATTATTTATATTTGAAATGATGGTAAGAGTGAGACTGAGAATTTCCAATCCTACAAGATTTCCAGTTGTATGTAGAAGGCGATAGTAATGAAAACGATGGGAGTGCTGGCACTGGTGTGGTCCAGTTGACCGAAGTATATATACTAGTACTGTGGGAAACCTGGCAAAAGACAGACAGGTGTGGAGACTTAATATGCAGTTGAGGCAGCATTAACTACAATTAAAGAGTGAAGGACAGATTCTTGATAAATGGTGCTAGGATAAGTGGCTATCTATACAGCTAAAAATAAACCTGTTTCAACCCACACACAAAAATCAGCTTTAGGTACATTGAAGACTGACTATAAAAAGCAAACTATTGCCGAGACCGGTTTGGCTCAGTGGATAGAGCGTCGGCCTGCGGACTGAAAGGTCCCAGGTTCGATTCCGGTTGGGGGCATGTACCTTGCTTTCGGGCACATCTCCACAGTGGGGCGTGCAGGAGGAGGCTGATAGATATCTCTCTCTCATCGATGTTTCTGACTTTCTCTCTCCCTTCCTCTCTGTAAAAATCAATAAAATATATTTTTGAAAAAAAAGCAAACTATTACAACGTTTAGAGGAGAATATAGAGAATTTTTTTTCATTTGGGTTGAAAAGAATTTTTAAATAAATCATAAAAAGCCCAAACCATCAGAAAGAAATGTTACTGATAAATCTGATTCCATTAAAATGGTAAGTGTCTCTATGACAGAACACCATTAACCTAGTGAAAAGACAAACCTCACATGAAGAGAATGTATTTGTAGTACATAAAACAGAAAAATGCATGCTATCCAGAACATACAAGTAATAAAGAACTTTTGTGAATTAATAAAAAAATAATCTAATGGAGAAAAATGGAAAAAAATATGATGAAGATATTTATAAAAGAAGAAACTCAAATGGCTAGTAACATCTGCAAAGATGCTCAATATTGGTGAAAAGCCAGTTAAAGCAATAAGATGGCATTTTACATTCATAGGACTGGCAACACTTTAAATGTCTGGAAATTCCAAGCATTGGCAAGGATGTGGGGAACTGGGAACTCTCATTCAATATTGCTGATAAAGTATATTGGTGCTGCCACTTTGGAGACCAATTTGGCAACATCGAGTAAAATTAAAGATATACATCTTTAAATCAGCACTCCACTGCTATGTGTATATCCTGTTCTCGCTCAAATACACCAGAAGACATTTTCAACAATGTTTATTACAGCATAGTTTTCAGTTGCAAATATTGGGGGTGGGGGTCCTAAATGTGCATCAATAGAACTGAAAAATAAACTAAAGAATATGTATATAATGTAGTATTATATAAAATAAATGAACTATTTCTACTACGTGAATAAATTTTAGCAACATAAGGTTGAGTAAAAAACCAAGTTACAGCTGAAACCAATTTGACTCAGTGGATAGAGCATCGGCCTGCAGACTGAGGGGTCCCAGGTTCGATTCCAGTCAAAGGCATGTACCTTGGTTGTGGGTGCATCCCCAATGGGGAGCATGCAGGAGGCAGCTGATCAGCGTTTCATCAATGTTTCTGACTTTCTATCCCGCTCTGTAAAAAATCAATAAAATATATATATTTTTAAAAACAAGTTAGAGAATCAAATATATAATGCTAATTATGTAAAGTATAAACATTTGTAATATACATGTTATTTATGGTTATATACATATGAACTAAAAGTAAGAAAGACAGGAAAAAGAAGAGCAAGCATCAACTATACAATAGTGGTTGTCTTTGTAGGGAGGGGAATGAATTCAGAAAGCAGGCAGTAGTCTCCAATTCCATCCATAAGATTTTTCTTATGCAGAAGAGTTTGAAGTAAAGAATAAACAATATTAATTTAATTAAAATCTGGTGGGAAGTGCAAGGATGGGTGTTTTATTACTCTCAACTCTTAACTTTAAATATTACATTATTTTAATAAGAACAAATGAAATTTTATCATAGATGTATTCATCTGAGAAAGGTTCCCAAAAAGGCAAGTGTAAACTGCACTGGAACAATAGGTTCTAATAATAAACATATATTATGCACATTTTAGTCAGCAACCCATTTTTAAAATCTTGGCTAATAAGGACCTAAAGAATAAATACCACTGAAATCACTTTTCAATTATCTAGAGTGAGAATGAATAAGTAAATTAATAGTTAATCATCAAGCTTCATCAAACTGTTTTTATTCTATTTCTCTCCATGTGGTGTGATGATGTAATCCAAGACTGAACCCAGTTATCTAGGAAATGAGGATAGAAAACTAAGTACCTCACATTCCATTTAGAGAATCACCAATAATGAGGCCAGCCACTTTCTTGGGGGACCTGCTGAGAACTCCTTTTTCACAGAACTAACCCTACTGATTTGTCTTTCCCTGCACTGTTTCAATACAGAATAGAAGCAAGAGTTTCTCATTGGGAGAAAACAGTTTGTGAATCATTAACCATCCCTTCTCCCTACCCCAACCCCATGAGCAAAAGAGGTATTAGAATTGTTCTGTTCTCCTCCTTCAAGATTGGGGATGCTTGAACCATCCTTGCCCTCTACCCAATAGGAGACTGATGATTGTTTCTTTTCTAAAAGTGGCTGAGTAATTTAATCAGAGACACCTTGATGAGCTGGGGAAGGGGGAAAAAGACAGCGGAAAGACAGAAAACAGAAAGGGTGAGTCTGGGCAGCCTGCACTCCACCCTTTCCCATAGGTTGAGTAGACATTACAGGTGATTTGGGACTTAAGCCATCTTTCTGGTAGGATATTTTCTGGCCAGAGATACCCCTGCTGAAAGAGGCTATAAGTTATATTATCCATAGTGGAGGAAAGGGTTGCAATATGGAAGAAGAAGAGACCAGCATCCCCTGTGTCTTGCAACACAGAGGGGAAACTCTATCAGGTCTCCCAAAGAAGTAACCCAAAATATCCTCATGAAGAAGCAGCATTTGGATGTTCACTAAATTTAAATTTTCTGATGTGAGAAACCTCATCTTCTTTGAGCACCTTGAACAGTTCTGGCACAAATGAACTCTCAATTAAGATATGACCCCTGCCAAAACTAGTTTGGCTCAGTGGATAGAGAGTCAGCCTGCGGACTGAAGGGTCCCAGGTTCAATTCCGGTCAAGGGCATGTACCTTGGTTGTGGGCACATCCCCAGTAGGGGGCATGCAGGAAGCAGCTGATCAATGTCTCTCGCTCATCGATATTTCTCTCTATCCCTCTCCCTCTTTGTAAAAAATCAATAAAATATATTTAGAAATAAAAAAAAAGATATGCCCCCCTCATCACACCTTATCATGCCTACACACACACACACACACACACACACACACACACACACACACAATCTGTTATACAGAGAATAATAGAGGAGGACAGTCTTGCAGCCAATAACTCTATACCTCTCAAGTGAATGTTGTTCCTCTTACATTACCTGCCATCCGAGCTTCTCTAGCACACTGGAGAGATGAGGAAGAAGAGTGAGGGATTGAGGAGAAAGAAGAATAAGGCCTTTTCATCACTTAAGTAGCTTAAGTCTTCAGCCTAGTCTACAGTGAGAAGGGGGAGCTTTCAATTGAAGGTAGAGTTGCAATGCTAACTGCACTATACTTTTTAAATAGCTAAAATTGTTGAAACATAGAACTGCACTGCTACATAGAAAAGGAATTGGAGAGGTCAACAGAATATGGCTGTAGTAGTTATTGGAAAAATAAATCAATTGCACATTTACACATCAGTACTAGAGACACTTCAAACAAACAACAAATTACATTATTAATGTGCTATCCTTGCAAAACGCAGGTGATTAGAGAGCAAGAATTCTCCATCAAGACAAGCCTGCAGACTTGTTTTTCTAGGAATGGTGGTGAATTTCAGAGTTTCCATTCACATGTTTATATGCAGTTATTTGGGGGGCAAGACTGTACAGAAACAATATAGAAAGATCAGCCTCCAAAAGGAGCAAAATGAAGACAGATTTGAGGGACCATCCTGAGGCATATTCAAAGATTATTAGGAAGCACAAGAAACAAAATGGAAGAGATGATGAGGACCATAGTTCAAGGCAAGAGCCAAGAACAGAAAATGAGAAAATTCACTCAGGGAAGAGAAAGACAAGAACAGATGAAGCATCATGAAGTAGATCCAAGTCATTCTTGAATGCCCACTCATACAACATAATAAAGACACCTGTCCAACCCAAATGAAGGGGCATAGTCAGTGGGGTGGGACAGCTTAAACTAACTAAACATGCCAAGAGTAACCTGCTATCTTGGTACCAGGGGCACTCACTATGAATTATTCAGCACTTAATCAGATCCCAAAGATAAAAAATTAATTAGAATTGGACTTACCAAAATTAATTTGACTTTTTCTTTGTTTTCTCTAGCTCATAGGTAGTATGTTTGCCTATTTGTGTTGTTTGTTTGAGAATTAAATGAGACAATGTTTCTAACATGCCTAGAATATATCTGGCATGAAACTATATTAAGTAAGTGCTAATTACTGTAAAGGATCCATTTTTTCATCTGGGGGTTTCACAACTGCACGATGAGCTGTTGGTAATTAATTAGGTGGCTAGTATAGAGATAGAAATCTAAATGCATGTATGTAGTAGCATAAGCGTAAATATTCACACAGGGAGCTGGAACTAATTTGAATATAGTTAGGATGCATCATAGAGTTATATAACTTAGCAGCCTTAGTTGGTTGGAGCATCGTTCCATTTACTATATGGAACCATTTTCCATTTTTCTCCGTTAGATTATCTTTTCATTAATTCATAAATACATATATATTTCCCTCTCTCTCTCTTCCCTTCTCTCTAAAACAAATAAGCATATCCTCAAATGAGAAATATAAAAATAATCATTAAATTTATTAAAAAGCAACAGCAAATTGTATTCTGGGCTCTGAACATGGAGGGTGGCTCATATAACATATTCCCAACTGCAGCCAACACTCATGCCCTCACATCGAATTGCATTTATTTTCTCCACCCAATATTCCATGTACTTTGTCAGACTCGGGAGTCATTTTTTCAAGATTTGGTAAAGGAGTAGAGGGAGCAAGATGACTGTGGTCAAGATGTAAGTAGGAAAGTCTTCTTTAGAAAATGGTTGATTGACCATGGGATGTATGTGGAATTCTGAAAGCAGCATAGTTACATTAATCAGACAGTTATTAACCTAAACTTCAAAGTGGGGAGAGTTCAAAAAAGTACATTGTGAAGCTACAACAAACCAGAGGCTTTTTATTCTAGTGATTTAAAAAAGCTTTACATTTTTATTTCCAATTAACCTATTGATAGTGATGTCACTTAACTACTCCTGAGGAATATTATCTTCTCATTATTGCTGGAAGAACATGCAGCCAGATTTCATAGCTCAGCTGTTCGTATGCATGGATGGACAATCTGAATTAAGTTGAACAGAAGAGAGATTTTTAGGCACTGGGCTACATTCCTAGCTGTAAATTTTAAGTAATTAATACGTGACTTCCAAGTAGCAAAAGAAAACGAAGTGGATAATGTTTATTTTGTACATCAAAATGATAGTGGTACAATGCTGCTCTAACTTTCTATTTGTTCAGTGTTAGCCTCTCAATAGAAAAATTATTGTAATCCACACATTTATTGCCAGTACAATCGAATATGGTGCCAATGAGTAAAGATGCTCTGCAGAGCTGTCTTAAAATGAAGCTATTAAAAAGAGACTGTATTTTCACTGCAACCAAAGATAGTTGACCCCAGACACATGAGTTTTTCTGCCCTGTGTACATACTTCTTGTGCAAATCAAAAGTGGGCACAAGGACATCCATTATTCTGCTGACCTGAACTCTGACAGTATAAAAATAACATTTATTCAAGGAGAAAGTAGTTGAAGGTGATCAGGAAAGTTCAGACACATGAAGTACTAACTAGACTTATTCACAATTATAGACACCTCATTGTACCTTTCATCAGGCCTCCTTTCTCGTCTTACTCATGCTTGAATGAACCCGGACTTCCGAGATATTCATGACAGGTGATTATGTGGGTATTTTTACACAATATAGCAAAGGTTAATAATAAATTACAAACATTAGTTTCTTGTTGACGTAGAAGGAAACTTTAACTGTGAACTAAGGGAAAACCTATTCATGCCTTTCTCAACAGTACTGGGTTATGGATTAGAGAACTTGTGTCTTGTCTTATTACCTCACTTATAAACTATGTGGCCCTTCACAAATCTCTCTTCCTCCCCAGGCTCAAAATCCTTGCCTTAAGTAAGGATAATACAAGCCAGAGATTAAAAGGTTAATAAAATGGGCTCTTTACCCTCAATGCCCTTGTGGATGGTTTAATGGATATATCATCAGCAAGTTTTCTTTGTTTGCTGTATCTCCACATGAATTAGTCAACCAACCATTCTCTCTCTCTCCCTCTTCCTCTCTCTCCCTCTCCCTCTTCCTCTTCCTTTCTCTCTTTTTCTCTCCTTTCCTCCCTCCCACCCCTCTCATGCACTGGTCAGAACTGTGCTAGGTGCCACAAAGAATATTTTAGAAATAAGAAATATTATGTTATCAAATGTGATCTCTGTCCTGAGGCTGCAGTATGGGAGGTATAATCTAAGTCCCATATGGATTTCTTTCCCCGTGCTTCTCACAGGACTCAGTAAATACAAGAACTAATGTCTGCTTTTAGCCAGTTATACCAGAAAAAGCTTGTTTATTCCAAAAAGAAAAGAGATGCCTCCACCTTGTGGCTGGGTCTTCAGCTGTTTCCCCGTGAGGTGTTGCTGCTTCTAAGCTTGCTTCTCACTGCAAGAAGATTGTGTTTTTTTACTTTTGTACACTTTCGCTTTCTTCCTATTGTAACACTTAGGAACTTTTGTTGGGACCTTGTTCTCATGAATCCAAAAGGAAGCAAATAACATTTATTCGCTCATTTAACAAATGTTATGAGGTTTTTATCCTGTGTTGGGCACCTCAGTCAATGGTGGAAAACAACAGTGAGCAAGGCACAGACTGCCCTCAGGGTCCTGACCTCAAAGCCCTATCTCTCCCAAAGTCCACACACCCTCAGCTCCACCGCCAAGACAGCCCCTCTTTCATTGATCATGTTTGCTGTACACGGTAATAAACTTTGTCCCCATTACAAGCAATTTTTTATTATCTTTTGTTTTTAAGGTAATATGTTAGCTACTGTTAGAGAGTATTAGCCCTCTTTCCAGTTTATACTTGTGTAGATACAGAAATGACGATGGGGAGAATAAATGCAGAGAACCGGAACAAGAGGCAGGGCTGCAGTCAGTATTGTAAGAGAGGTGTAGTAAGGTGCAGTGACCCTGAGAAATAGGAGGACTCATGATCCTTCAGGGGGGATTTGAGTAGAGCCTTGAAGGATGAGCATGATTACAATAAGGGCTGGAGAAAGTCTGGGAGAATGGCAAGAATCTCTAGCAGAAGCAAGGGCAAGAACAGAGGTGCAAGATGGGACAACCCAGTGGAAAGTGGAGGAATGAGAAGCAGGCCCCATTAAACCCAGGAAGGTGGGGATGAGATGACTGTTGGGGACAAGGTCTTGGACAATCTTCACACCGTGTCAAAGAGTTTGGATTCTGTTCAAGGAGTATGGAGTGGAAGGGGAAGTATTCGAAAAGGAGAGAGAAGGAGGCAGAGGTGAGCTTTAGAAGATGACAGCGGCAGCCATATGGCCCGAAAGAAAAGGAGGCTAGTGAGTGGCTCACAGAGGCAAGAGGAGTGGGAAATGACAAACAGTTGCTGGAGACAGAGTGGGTGTAGAAATGAGGGGGCCTGAAAGCTGGCGAGATACAAAAGCAACTCTGAAATCTTTAGCAATTTTTTAAATATATTTTACAGATTTCTTACAGAGAGGAAGGGAGAGGGATAGAGAGTTAGAAACATCTGTGAGAGAGACATCGATCAGCTGCCTCCTGCATGCCCCCTACTGGGGATATGCCTGCAACCAAGGTACATACATGCCCTTGACCGGAATCGAACCTGGGACCTTTCAGTCTGCAGGCCGACGCTCTATCCACTGAGCCAAACCAGTTTTGGCTTTAGCAATTTTTAAAAGCAAATCCAACTTAGTAACTCTGATGCCACTTATTTTTCTATAATGATATCTTAAGGGGCTACCTGTGTAAAAATGAAATAACAAAACAAAATTTTCCAAAAATAGCTTCTTCAGTATGTGCAAGTTTACTCTCACCTGGCTTTTTGGTCTTGTTCTTAAATTATTTCTTAAAGCCTTTGTCTTATTCTATTCGGGCTGCTGTAACAAAAATACCACATATTGCCGAAACTGGTTTGGCTCAGCGGATAGAGCGTCGGGCTGGGAACTGAAAGGTCCCAGGTTCGATTCTGGTCAAGGGCATGTACATTGGTTGCGGGCACATCCCCAGTAGGGGGCGTGCAGGAGGCAGCTTATTGATGTCTCTCTCTCATCGATGTTTCTGGCTTTCTATCCCTTTCCCTTCCTCTCTGTGAAAAATCAATAAAATACATTTTAAAAAATTTTTTTAAAATACCACATATTGGGTAACTCACAAACAATAGAAATATATTTCTCCTGGTCTGAAGACTGGAAGTTCCAGGGCAAGGCCCTGGCAGATTATGTGTCTGGGAAAGAACCACGTCTGGGTGGATTTAAGGATAGGGTCTTCCTGCTGAGTCTCACATGGTGGAAGGGACAAGGGAACTCTCTGGCCTCTTCTTAGGGCACAAATCCAAAGGTCCCACCTCCTAGGACCATCACTTTGGTCCTAACATAGGAATTTTAGGGGAACACAGCAACCTTCTTTTGTCATATTTATTCATTATTTTAAAATCTATCCCCACTCCACACCTCCCAACCCAGTGTTGGTGCTCCTTTGTCCCATCTCCTCCCCAGATCATTCTCTTCCCTTCTCTGCCCTATTCTGTGTCTGCATCACCCAAATCCTCCTGCCCTCGAGTCCCCTGTTGGATTGCGCCAATGAGAAGCACTCACAGATCAGGGAGCAGGAAGAGATAAAGTGGGTTCATTTTGTATTCCTGCTGGGACAAATGGCCACACATGGCGTAGCTTAAAGCAGCATACACTTTATTAATCTTACCATTTTGGAGGTCAGAATTCGGAATCGGTTTCTCTGGGTTAAAATCAGATTGTGGTGTCAGCAGGGCTGGCTCCTTCTGGCGGCTCTAGGAGAGAATTTGTTTCCTTGCCTGTTCCAGCTTCTGGCGCCACCTGCTCTCCTTGGCAGGTAGCTCCTCCCTTTGTCTCCCACGCCAGCCGCCAGCCACAGGGCCCGGTCTCTCTCTCACACCTGCGCGTCTGTCCTTACCAGTACAGGTACATCTCTCTCTCTCTGACTTTGGTCCTTGTGATTACATTGGGTCTCCTCAGCTAATGCAGGGGAATCTTCCATCTAAAGGTCCTTTACTTCATCACATCTGCAAAATCCCTTTTGCCATGTAAGGTGACATATTCACACATTCCAGAGACTAGACCTGGGTGTCCTTTGTGGGGACTATATTGTGTCTACCCTAGCGAGGCTGGGATATTTCTCACCCTCAGCGCTGGAGGCTGGGCAGGGCTCCTACCTCCACAGCCACAGCTCCAGTCAGGCAGCCCCTGTTTCATGCTTCCAGCTCTCCCTAGACCCCTGTAACTTTCTTTCTCCCCCCCAGGGTCTACCCAACCTCAGGTGATGCCCTCTGCCCTGCGTAGTCTTTAGTGCCTCCACAGCCCTCTGTGGTTGTCTTAAACCCTGCCCACACCTCTGGAATAGTCCCATCATTAAACTAGCTTCAAAATCCCAACTGACTGACACCCCAGCCGCCCATTTTGGTTTACCTTTTTCACGCTCTCATTCACACTGTTAACATGTCAGGCTGGAACTGGCACACACAAAGGGAAATGTAAATGCAATAGGAAGTAGGGTCTGTGCCTGTATCACAGACATCGCACAAAGCCTCGTGCGTGCATCTGGGAAATAAATACACCTGGTTAGGTAAGCCGCAGAATGATAATTCCTGGTGTTCCCTCAATTACATCCAGGGAAAGGAAATAGTCCACAGAGCGTCCAAACAATAGGAAGTTTTCTCTTTGATTTCCTTTCCTCTGCTTTTCAGTCAACAAGAGAAACGGACTTCATGACCTAACATAAGTGATTTCTGAGCACATGGATAAGCCGCTAGCTGAGCTGCCAATGATAGCTTTCTGTTCTTGCTCAGGCAGATAATTTTAAGATATTTCCCCAGTCTCTTCTTCTTCTGCACTGAGCAGTCAAACCTGCATATGAAAATGGAACTGTTGAGTTTTTCCTTCTAGGAAATACTTTGCTTCAGCCAATTTGTCTTTTAAGATCTGTGTTTGCGTTTCTGTCTGTAGCCACACTTGCAGTCACCCTGTATCTCAGCTTAAGGTCTGGACCATCTGCCCAGCTTTCAAATAGATTCTTTTTCTAAGAACTGTTTGTTCTATAATCACAGAATAAAGAATAGTATTAACATTCTATAGAATTCCTAAAGCACAGCACTTCCCATATCAACAGAAGATTTTCCCAGTTTTTAACCTCTCAGTGATATTTTAAGAAAAAGCATTTGCTTCAATAAATAATATTTATTCCCCAATAAATATCTTCAGTAGAGCAGCTGTTTCTCTCCTAGATTCATTATGGAAAGCTTGCCAATGTTGCATTTTTTTCTTTCTTTCACCATGGATGATGATGATGATGATGATGATGACGATGATGAAAACTATAGTTACTAATAAAAGATTAAGTTTGTATAGTTTAGAGTATACAAGGCACTTATATACACTTTGTATTTATTTGATCATAGTTACACTTGGTTGACATATATCATGAAACCAAATGTAAAACTTTTATATATATATATATATATATATAATGTTTGTTTGTTTAAATTTGGCCTAAAAATAAGGAGCATGGGATTTTTAAAACACTTCTAAAAATTTTTTTTTCAATAATTCATCGATCCATTGAACAAACATGCATGGGTATTTGGCCACGTGGCTGAGTCTCAGCTCTTGGAGAGCTTACAGTGTCATGCTAGGCAATAGCCAAGAAACACTGAGGGAAGGCACCCAAAACCAGCCTGGTGGGGTAATGGAGAGGTCCTGGGTGTGCTTGTATCTGGGATTGTTCTAAGGGATGAATAGGACTCAGCTGCTTGAAGGGAAGAGTGCAGCCTCTAGACAAAGTGTACAGGATGTGCAAAGGCACAGAGAGAGAAATACAAATGGTAGGAAGAAATCACCCAAAGAACGTACACAGAGCAGGTGAGAGGAGCCATGAAGAATGGAACATCGACACCAATTGAAAGGAGATTTAGAAATAAACAATCTAATAAAATTCTCTGTATGAAATGTCAGTTAGTATTTGACAAGGAAAAGAGAAAGGTTTGGTGAGAAAAACACCAAATTGTCATTTAGAGTTGGCTTGCATAACTAAGCTCAGAATCATCCATCATCTTTAAGTTTCATATATATTTCTATATTTTGATTTAGAGAATTTTAAAAGTCAGAATGAAAAATGGAGGCTCCTGGCCCCAACCATTTTGGCCTGTGGACTTAAGGGTAACGAGTTTGATTCACAATCAAGGGAACCTAACTCAGTTGCAAATTCAATCCCCAGCCCTAGTCAGGGCACCGATGTGGCTCTCTCGCATCTCTCTCTCTCTCCCTCCTTCCCTCCCTCCCTCCCTCCCTCTCTCTCTGCCTCCCTCCCCCCACCTCACTCACTCCTTCCCTTCCACTCTGTCTGAAAATGAATAGAAAAAAAATATCCCTGGGTGAGGATTTTCTTTGAATGGAGGCTCCTGAATGGAGAGCTCCCCTGAATCTCAACCAAAACCAACCCCTGATACAAATGACCAGCCAGGGCACCACCTCCATCATCAGGTAGTTGCTGAAGTCAGAGACTGAAATTTTTTTAAGCTGTAACCGAATCTTTCTAAAGGGTTAATTCCCACATTAAAATTTAAAAAAAAAAAAACATGAAATAAGGTGCACCACCCACATCAAAGTAATAGTAGCCCATTACTTCTTATACCCACTTGTTCCCCTCATGTTCATGGCCATTCTAAGGAGGGATGTGCTCAGGCATAACCTTGTTTTAGGACTTTTCTATACACCCATATGGCTATTTAACACTTCTACTTTGA
Organism: Lasiurus cinereus; assembly: GCA_011751065.1. Taxonomy (NCBI): domain Eukaryota; kingdom Metazoa; phylum Chordata; class Mammalia; order Chiroptera; family Vespertilionidae; genus Lasiurus; species Lasiurus cinereus. The sequence goes on from JAAGEH010000307.1 coordinate 30,335,007, forward strand.
TGAGGTTTCTTAAGAAATATTGGGAAGTTTTCTTCTTAAGTGATTACTATCTAGAATCCTGTCTAATAAAGAAGAAATATGCTAACTGACCCCCACACTGTCACAAAGATGGCGGCACCCATAGCCAAGAAGGAGGTAATATGCTAATTGATTGCCATGCCCTCAAAGATGGCGGCACTCAGTCCCTTCAGCCCTGCCAAGGCACCTGCCTCTGGAGTCCCCCAGTTCCCTCAGTCCCCCAGCTGTCCAGGGCCAGCCCGAGGCACAGGAAAGCTTCAGATGGTGGCTGCCCAGCCAATGCCCAAGGCACAGGCCAACCTCAGATGTCAGCTGCTTAGCTGCCCAGGGCCACCAAAGGCTCAGGTAACCAGGGCCAGCTGAGGTTTGCACTGCCGGCAGTGGCAGTGACAGCAGCAGAGGTGTGATGGGGGCATCACCTTCCCCTGATCCCCAAGACACCTCCCATCCCTGAGGGCTCCCAGACTGTGAGAGGGGGCAGGCCAGGCTAAGGGACCCCTCTCCAGCGCATGAATTTTCTAGTATAGTATAAAGAGAGTCTCAGGCAGTTTTCAACCTATACATTGAGGCAAATAAAATTTGCAGAATGTTGTTGCTCTCAAAATGTGTTTCAATTTCCAGTTGGGTTAGAAGCTTTCTTTCTGGGAAAGCTTGCTGCCTTGATGGGTGCCTGTGCCGTGCTGAAGCAGTCATGCACAACCATTTTTAGAACAGTAGCCCAGTCCTGTAATGAGCAGTGGGATCCCATCTAATTCAATCACCAGTCTACTTGGAGAAATGGAAAGGTGAACCAAAACACTGAGTATAACCCCCTGGAAAATATTTTCACTGTAATAACTATTAAATGACATCTTAATAAAGGCTAATTGTGAAAACAGCCATTACATTTTAAAGGTTACCAGCATCAAATTTGAAAACCAGCCTGTCTTTTGCTTCAATCTGGCCCAGTATCCTGTTGTCAGAGTTCCAGTGATGGTGCCCGTGGCAGGCAGCAGTGAGGGCTCTAATTCTGAATTTTTTATTCTATTTTTTATTCTTTTTTTTATTGTTGACAGTATTACAGATGTCTCCCATTCCCTCCCCCTTAACCCCCACTCAGCCCTTACCCCACTTCAGGCTTTCAGCACATTGTTTTCTGTGTCCATGAGCTATGCATATACACATATATGATTTTTAGTTAATCTCTCCCTATCCTCTCACCAACACCCCACTCCCCTTGGAGATCTGTCAGTCTGTTCCATGCATCCATGTCTCTGGACCTCCTTTATTCATCAGTTTATTTTATTCAGTAGATTCCACATATAAGTGAGATAGTGTGCTATTTGTCTTTCTCTAACTGGCTTATTTGGCTTAGCAAAATGATATCCAAGTCCATCCATGTTGTCACAAAGGGTAAGAGAGCCTTCTTTTTTACAACTGTATGGTATTCCATTGTGTAAATGTACCACAGCTTTTCTTATCCACTCTTCTACTGATGGGCACTTAGCTATTTTAAATAACACTTTTATGAACATAAGGGTTCATATATTCTTTCTGATTGGCATTTTTGGGTTCTTGGCATATATTCCCAGAAGTGGGATTGCTGGGTCAAACAGCAGTTCCATTTTTAATTTTTTGAGGAAACTCAATACTGTTTTTCACAATCTGCATCAGTCCACATGCCCACCAGCAGTTTACTAGGGTTCCATTTTCTCCACATCTTAACCAGCACTTCCTGTTTGTTGATTTATTGATGGTGGCCATTCTGGCAGGTGTGAGGTGATGCCTCATTTTTGTTTTGATTTGCATCTCTCTGATGATTACTGATATTGAGCATCTTTTCATATGTCTATTGGCCATCTCTATGTCCTCTTTGGAGAAGTGTCTATTCAGGTTCTTTGCCCATTTTTTAGTTGGATTGTTTGTCTTCTTGGTGTTGAGTTGTATAAATTCTTTATATATTTTGGAAATTAAGCCCTTATCAGATGCATCATTAGCAAATATGTTCTCCCATAGAGAGGGTTCCCTTTTCATTTTGTTTATGATTTCTTTTATTTTTATGTAGTTCCATTTGCTTATTTTTTCCTTTGTTTCTCTTGACCTAGGAGATGTATGTATTGGTGAAAATACTGCTACATGACATGTCTGAGATTTTACTCCTCTGTTTTCTTCTAGGATTTCTAGGATTTCACAACTTACATCTAAATCTTTTTTCCATTTTTAGTTTATTCTTGTGTATGGTATAGTTGTTGGTCTAGTTTCATTTTTCTGGACGTACTTGTCCAATTTTATCATTGTATGTTCTTGCCTCTTTTGCAGAATATTAATTGGTTATAATGGCATGGATTGATTTCTGGGGTCTCTGTTCTGTTTTGTTGACCTATTTGCCTGATCTTGTGCCAATATTAGGCTGTTTTGATTAAAATGGCTTTGTACAATAGTTTGATATCTTGTATTATGATCCCACTAACTTTGTTCTTCTTTCTCAAGATTACTGAGACCATTAAGGGTCTTTTCTTGTCCCATATAAATTTTTGAAATATTTGTTCTAGATCTGTGAAATATGCCATGGTATTTTCATATGGATTGCACTGAATCTATAGATTGCTTTGGGTGGTATAGACATTTTAATGATGTTAATTCTTCCAATCCATGTACACGGTATATTCTTCCACTTGTTTGTATTTTCTCTTTTTCTTTTTTCATTGTCCTTTAGTATTCTGAGTACAGGTCTTTTATCTCCTTGGTTAAGTTTATTCCAAGGTATTTTATTTTTTTTAATATGTTTTTATTGATTTCAGAGAGAAAAGGAGAGAAAGAGAGAAACATGAATGATGAGAGAGAATCATTGATCGGTTGCCTCCTGCACGCCCCCCACTGGGGATTGAGCCTGCAACCTGGGCATGTGCCCTTCACTGGAATCAAACGCAGGACCCTTCAGTCTGCAAGCTGATGCTCTATCCACTGAGCCAAACCAACTAGGGCGATATCTTATTTTTTATTATTGCAATGGTAAATGGGATTGTTTTCTTAGTTTCTCTTTTTGTTATTAATAAATTAAAATGCCATGGGTTTCTGGATGTTAATTTTGTATCCTGCTATTTTATGGAATTCATTTATGATATCTAGTAGATTTTTTTGGTTCAGTCTTCAGGGTTTTCTATGTACAACATCATCATCTGCAAATAAGAGGACAGTTTTACTTTCCTCCTTTCTAATTTGGATGTCTTTTACTTTTTTCTTCTTATCTGTTTACTGTGTCTAGGACTTCCAGTAGTATGTAGAATAACAGTGATGAAAGTGGACATCCCTGTCCTTAAGGGAAATACTTTTAGTTTTTGCCAATTGAGTATGATTTCTGTGGGTTTGTTATACAGGGCCTTTATTATGTTGTGGTATGATCCCTCTATTCCCACTTTGCTGAGATTTTTTTTATCAAAAATGGGTATTGGATTTTGGCACATGCTTTTTCTGGGTCTATTGATATAATCACATGATTTTAGCCTCCATTTTGTTTATGTTCATTTATTGATTTGTGAATATTTTACCAGCCTTGCATCCGTGGAATAAATCCCACTTGATCATAGTGTATAATCGTATTGCAGGATCTCATTTGCTAATATTTTGTTAAAGATTTTAGCATCTATGTTCATCAGGGATATTAGCCTATAATTTTCATCCTTTATCATAGCTTTATTTGGTTTTGGAATTAGGATAATACTGGCCTTGTAAAAAGAGCTTGGAAGTCTTCCTTCTTGAATTTTTTAGAATAGTTAGAGGAGGAGAGGTGTTAGTTCTTCTTTGAATGTTTGGTAAAACTCCCCTGTGAAGCCATCTGGTCCAGGACTTTTGTGTGCTTATATTTTGTTTTATTATTATTATTATTGCTTCAGTTTCATTAGTTGTTATTGGTCTATTCAGTTTTTTCTGATTCTTCCTGATTGAGTTTTAGAAGATTATATGTTTGTCTTCCACACAAGTTGTCCAATTTGTTACCAAATAGTTGGTCAGAACTGACTTTTTTTTACTGGCACTTTATGATTTCATTCAGACTCAGCCTCCATTCCTGTTTCTCTCAAGCCTTCAGCATTTGTTTCCCATAACTATACCTGTCTCTAACAATTTTTGTAGGTCACCATTACTGAAACCTCATTTGGTCTCCTGTAAGTACTATTGAAATTGGTTTGGTTTGGCTACAAGTGTTTAAGGCAGTATTTCAAGAAAGGTTAAGGTATGCTGAGGCGCACTGAAGCTGAACTTACTATGTAGTGAGAACAAAGACCGCTACTGTTACTGAAAAGCAAACCTAACACTCCTTTACTCAACAAGAGCCTGCTTGTCAGGAATTGTGACAGGGATAGGTGACACAAAGACAATAGATATGTTATCTTCAGAAGTCTAGAGTCAGCAGGAAAAACCAGACTGTGAATGAAAAAGTCTGATGGAGTTAACCTATGACCTTATTAGCCCCCAAAATGGCCCACAGGTAGGTCTTTCATAAAATAAGGAATAGAGATATCCATTGTTTATTGCATAATCCTAAAGGGTTCAATTCCTCACACTCAGTTATAATCTAGTATCATTTCAGTCATATAATAATGTGAACTAGGTTCCTAAGGTGCAGCTGTAGGCCGAGGGCAATTAATGGATTACACCCAGAGAAGCATGTTTGCAGAGATGTCCAAGTCAGCCTTGAGTGGAGACCACCATGACTCGGGGTGAAATAAAGCAGGATTAATCTAGTTCTTGTAAAGATTTCATTGAGCCAAACCAAATACTTTCTATATGACTTGGCTAAAAAAAAAAAAAAATGCATGCACTGCAGCATTTATATTTGTTTCCTTTCAACTTGAACTATTAACCACTTAAGGAATATTAAAATGTTTGCCTTTACCTTGGCCTTCCAACAAGAAGAGAAAAAGTTTTGCTCAGCCTCACGTGCTGTTACACAACAGGGCAGTGCCGGGGCAGATCGGGACACCCTGCGGGTGCTGGCAGAACTTGGGTTGGGCTGGCAGACTTGGAGAGACTGAGCTATGCTTTTGAAGGAAGCTACCTGGAAGATACACAGGTGTATGGCAATATTGTTCGTGGCTGGCCACGGTCGGCTCCTGAGCCACATGCGGCTCTTTGGCCCCTTGAGTGTGGCTCTTCCACAAAATACTACAGCCTGAGCGAGTCTATTTTGAAGAAGTGGTGTTAGAATAAGTGATGTTAGAAGAAGTTTAAGTTTAAAAAATTTAGCTCTCAAAAGAAATTTCAATCGTTGTACTGTTGATATTTGGCTCTGTTGAATGAGTTTGCCAACCACTGGTGGCTGGGATAGGTATCTGACCAACCAAAGAAACGCCAGTAGAGAAAAACGATGGAAGGAACAGGAAGTTTGGGTAGTATGGACACTTTACTGATGTTAATGCTTCTAATCCAAAAACAGTTGCAATAAGTGCCTTGGCAGGGGTTCAGGACCAGCTCCTTGAAAAGAGGGGAAAGTGGGGTGGAAAATTATACTTCTCCAGACTTCCACAGTCAGGAGGAGTTGAGGATCTGGATGGGTCTATGCAGAGAGTGAAACCTGAGAAGGTTTTCTGCTTCCTCAGGGAGGCCTCACAGCAGCCATAAGAAAACCAAAGGACTTGTATGCATGTATGTAAGCATAGCCAGTGAATATAGGACGATGCGGTAGGGATCGGGGAGAGGCGGGCAGGTGAGGGCATGTCCTAGGGGGTGGGGAAGGCCGGGGAGAAGTCAACAGCGGGGGGAAAAAAGGAGGGGGATACATATGTACTACTATTTGTAATAGTTTAAACAATAAAAATATATTTAAAAAAACAAACAAAGGATATAAACCAGCTCAGGATTGATCTGACGTTAAACAAAAAACCACGAGCTGACTATGAGAAGACTCAGTAGTGCAGAAGCTTCCAGGTTATAGAGCCTGTTTTCCTCTCTCACCTCACAAAGACCCAGGGCCTGGGACTCTGAGTAGTTTGTTTTGAAATGTAGTGACAAACAAGTCATTTCCGTAAGACTACATTGGATCGTTTCCATTGTGCCACTTTTAACAAGAGACCTGCAGGAAGACCAAGACATGCTTGTAATCCCAGCAAGTTGCTAACTGAATCTCTCTCCCTTCTTGGAACCAAGATCTACCCGCAACTGGCGGCCCCAGCTTCGCCTGTGATACCCATCGAGAAGTGGCCTCTGCTTCTATTTTATACCGAAAGTGGAGCACAGATCACATTTCAGAGGGAAGCTGTAGATACCTGGCATTTTCTTATTTTGTTTGTATTTTACCACTTTTCTATTGTTGTTTTTATCGTCTTGCTTTCTTTGGGGGCATTTTGTAATGACTTCGTACAGCTCCTACCTTCCTGCTGGCATATCTATAATGGGTTTTGCAGAGCAGCCAATGTTCTTAAACTGAAAGTAATCTGGTTTACCATAAATAAAATAGGGAATTTGGTGCTTTGGTTTTTTTGCAGGGGAAAGGTAAAGAGTGTTTATTTAATAATTATCCATCTTAAATCTTTAGGAGTTGGGACCAGTTTCGTGTTCAAGGAATAGGAAAAGCTGAAAAACATGTTTAAATCAGTCCCTTTAAAATATAAGTTCTTCTTTTGTATAAATAAAATTTTACAGGCTTTGACTTCTCATACTTTACTTTTTTTTTAATACTTTACTTTTAAACCTGAAATTTTTTCCCCTCTTATTTTATTTATTCGTATCATGCCTTATGGACATTTCTTCTTTCATCTTTTCTCTCTTTGCTGGTATTTGCCTGCTTAAATGGTGCTCTAAAAATCACAAATGCATATGGAAAGGCTCAAAATCGCACGCAAAGCTGATAACATATGGAGTGCTTGAGCAGAGTGAAAAATAGGATCAACGAGAGCCAGCAGCGCCCATCAGATCCCCCATTCTTAGTGGGAGCGATGGGCTGAGGAGCTTGCTGATCATTGTTACCGCCGGCCTCTTGTGCAGTTGTAATCTACCTCGGCCGCACATTGGAGTCCCCTGGGAAGCTTAACAAACTACTGATGCCTAGGTCCCACCCCCAGAGACTAGGCCAGAGTACAATTTAGTTATGGGGGTTTCCTTTAAAGAGTACCTGGGATTCTGATAGAAAGCCAAATTAAGAACCACTGCATTAGGAGACTAGATGATATGATTTTAAATCCTGTGAAGGAAATCAGTCTAAGGTTGGAATTGGGGGCTTCGCCTTTCCTTTGACTCTATTTAGTCATAGTCCTTTACTCCTGCCTAAAGTTTTGCTAGAAAAAGTATGTTCCATTTGAGATAATATCTGTAGAGCTGAATGTGGGTGGCATTGATTATCAAAACAATTCTGCCTTATAGATGTGCAAAAGTTTTCACTCTTGTTCTAAAATAAACTTTTACAAAAAGAAGAAGAGAAAAAGTTTTATCTGCAGAGCCCCAAGCAAGTACAAGGCTTTGGTAATGGTTTTGTTATTAAAAAAAAAAAAAAACTCTGCCATGATGTGTGCAAAGAATGCAAAACTTGTTTGGCTGTGCCAGGCAGTCTTATCTCACCTCCTTGTCCCTAGGACATTGCTGTAAGGTTATTAGTTGCCACAAGGGACCACAGGTAACAGTATTTCTCCCACTAGAAAAAGAAAAGTCTGGGATTTATCTTAACCCCTTTGGTTAGTTTCCTAAATTTGACATCTTCTTGACCCACACAAAACAACACATATGTTCCTGAACTACCTCTGTGTGATTTGGGTCTCTCTTCCTTCTCCTCCTCCTCCTTCTTCCTACCTCCCCCATTTCTCAACTCTAACTAGAACTTGATGTTTTAAAATTCTCTAAGAACAAACTTTAAATGAGACTTTAAAGCTTCATTTTAGTAATGTAGCTCAGTTGAAAATAGCTCCATGGTGAAGAGAAGATGGGGGGTGGAATAGGGGAATACACCTGAGTCACAACTGATCTTTTTCATAATCCCAAGGGAATTTTCCATTGATTTCATCAAAATAATTTCCCCAATTGATTCATGTGTAAGGTAGAAAAGTGATGCCCTTCCATAGGCTGCACCCTGGCAGCTGCAGTGAAGTCAGGTGAGGTTGGAATATAATGAGAGAACCGCTTCTCCGCCCCCTCCCCATCCCCCAACAGATCCATCTCTTTACACATCCCAAACTGCTTTAGGGAGTTTCATTTACCATGACTGTACATAATACTGATATTGGAATGAAAATTAAGATGAAACCTTTTTATAATTTGCACCACTTTACAAGGAGAGGCAGGAGTCTTAAGGCTGGACCTGCAATGATTGCTACTTTTTTTTAATATTTTTTATTGATTTCAGAGAGAGAGAGAAACATCAATAATGAGAGTCATGGATCGGATAACTCCTGCACGCCCCACACTGGGGATCGAGCCACAACCCGGGCATGTGCCCTGACCAGGAATCGAACCGTTGATAGATGTATGCTCAACCATTGAGCCACGCTGGCTGGGCCTGATTGCTACTATTGACTCTAGGTCCAAATGAGTTGGCACATTTTTGCAATATGCCCAGAACACCTGGTGAGATTCAGTTTTTAATAGTGGCAGCATTTCCATCTCATTACCTATCACTCCCTACTCCCAAAAATTATTTTTCTGAATATAATAACATGTTAGACTATTCCCAAACTCCCATTGCTCCCAATGAAGCAGGAAACCAGCAGACTGCACTGGGGTCCTGGAAGTGGTAGGTGCTTTGGAGAAACTAAAAGTCTCAGGCAAGCAGCTGAGAACCCTCAATTTAACCAGCATCAGAATGTTCTCTTCTCCCTTCGAGGGGCCCCTTCACAGAAAGCTGAAAGTATGGCAATCTGCCAAGCCAAGAGGTCAGCCCAGACTCTTTGGAACTATAAAAATAATATCCCCAACTCTTCTCATAGCCTGAAACATCCTATTTGGGTAACATCAGCCCAGCCTCTGTGTAGCCCTTGAACTCCATTTCTTCTCAACATCCCACACAGTCTTCTAACTCACCACTCACTTTGCCATGATAATTTTTTCCTGCTTAATTCTCATGAGCTCTTAGGAGGGAAAGGGAAAATAAACATACAAGAGAATGAAAACATCAAATTTCCTAAGTCATTGCCACAGCAAAATATCTGACCAGAGTGCAAATGATGTGACTATTTCTCCCCATGAGATTTCTCCTCACCCTTCACATGGTTCTTGTTGAAAAGTCAGTCACAAAACAGAAGTGTCCTCAACTGTGGTGATTATCAAGGTCTAATTTTTTGGTTGAAATTGCTTATAACCCTTCTCCCATGATCCTCAAGACAAGCCTTGTGGAAATGTTTCATTCATTGACAAATATATGTGGTGCACCCCAAGCAAGGTACATAGTTAAGTGGGACCCACTTCCTGCCCTCATTTGCCCCATTATCTCCTTCCCCAAAGCCTCCCAATTTCTCATTTGGGTGGGCAATGTGATAACCTCATGACTTCAGTTCCATTCTTCAGTCTACCACTTTCCCTCCAATTCACTCTTCATACTGATATCTCAGGTTGATTTCTAAACAGCACTCTGTTTTTCTGGTCAAGTTACTTCCTCTTTAAAATTTTCAGTGCCCCCAAGGACATATAGACCATTGGAACAGAACAGAGAACCCAGAAATTGACATAAGCCATTATGCTCATTAATATTTGACAAAGGAGGCAAGAGCATACAATGAAGTCAAGACAGTATCTTCAATAAATGGTGTTGGGAAAATTGGACAGATACTTGCAAAAAAAATGAAACTAGACCACCAACTTACACCATGAGTTAGAATACACAAAAATAAACTCAAATACACAAAAATAAACTCAAAATGGATAAAGGACTTAAACATAAGATGGGAAACCATAAAAATCTTAGAAGAAGCCATAGGCACCAAAATAGCAGACATTTGTTGTAGCAATATCTTTACCAATACAGCTCTAGGGCAATGGAACCTAAGGAGGAAATAAACAAATGGGACTTCATCAAAATAAGAAGCTTCTGCACAGCAAAAGAAACCATCAACAAAACAACAAGAAAATCCACTGCATGGGAGAACATATTTGCCAATGTTATCTCCAATAAGGATTTCATCTCCAACATTTACAGGGAACTAATGCAACTTAACAAAAAATGCAATCAAAAAATGGGCAAAGGTCCTAAATAGACACCTTTTGAAAGAAGACATACAAAAGCCAAGGGACACATAAAAACGTGTTCAAAGTGACTAACCATCTGAGAGATGCAAATCAAAATGACAGTGCAGTACCATCTCACACCTGTCAGAATGGCTATCATCAACAAATCAACAAACGACAAGTGGTGGCGAGGATGCAGAGAAAAAGGAATCCTCCTTCACTGCTGGTAGGAATGCGGACTGGTGCAGCCACTGTGGAAGACAGTATGGAGTTTCCTCAAAAAATTAAGAATGGAACTGCCATTTGACCCAGTAAAAACACTTCTAGGAATAACTGCTTTGGTAGAAAAAATGGCAAACCCAGTCTGATGGTGCTGAGTTGGAGTTGTCTGTTGAACATCCAAGTGAAGATATTTAGTAATCGACTGGATATGTGAATCAAGTTCAGAAGAGTCAAAGACTCACTGTTATAACTTCATGAGAACTTTTGTTTTATGTCTATAATTTAGTTCTATGCCATGAGTTTTCAGTCAGGGTTGGGAACTGCTAGGAGAGGAATAATTGGTCCCATTTGCCTCTGGCTTGGATATGTGGCCTCTAGCAAGCAATTGGACTTTAGGCTATGCCTGGTGCCTTATGGGAAAGAAGACAGTTAAGGATGTTTGCAACTTAAAATGTTTGCAACTTTTCCCCTGGGGGGGAAAAGTTGCAAACATTGGCACTAAAAAAAAAAATTAGTGTAGTCCTGTCTTTCATGATTCTTCTGTGGACTGTGAAAGTCATGCCAGTGAGGCCAACCTCTTTGACCTCCCAAAATCAGACTTTTAAGGGCCACCAGCTACTGTGTCAAGAGAGAAGTCTTTCCCTTTGTTGCATTGGAATCCTTACCCCTGAAGAACTTTCTTTAGGTAGAGATGTTATATCCACACTAACCAGTTTGGCTCAGTGGATAAAGGGTACCAGGTTTGATTCCGATCAAGGGCATATGCCTTGGTTGCCAGCACATCCCCAGTGGGGCGGAGGGAGTACAGTAGGCAGCTGATCAATGTTTCTCTCCCATCCATGTTTCTATCTCTCTATCTCTCTCGCTTCCTCTCTGTAAAAATCAATAAAATATATATATTTTTTAAAAAGCATGTTATTTCCTTTCTTGTTCTTTCCTCCACTTTTCAGGAGGTGGTCTTATTTTGGTGGCCCCTTGCCATTGTGATGGCAGTTGTTCCTGTTCAGCCCAGCCTGCAGCACCCTCCTTAAGAGTGCTCTCCTATAGAGAGTTCATTTGTAATGGTGTCTGCATTGTGTAGTTTAGACTGAGATCTGCTTTGCTTAAGGGTCCCAACTAAAATACCATTTTTACAAAGCAACTCATTGTGCTTTTCTGGCTAATTTGTCTTAAGTGATTTCCACTGAAATGAAACATATTTTAATTTAAAGTTTCCTGACAATGATGGCACTTGGGGAGTTACATGATGAGCTCATGGTTGAACCTCTTTTATTCCAAATGTCTATTCATAAAGGCTGAATGGGAATTGCTTATGGAACACAAGCATTTCTGACAAATAAGGAAGAATTGGTATTTAACAAAACTGCTCTGGCAACCAGGTGTGAACAGAGCAAAGATTTAGCAAGGGCACTAGTCATGTGTAGAGAATGGAGGATCCCATTTCTAATTCAAAAGACTGTGTTGAAAACTCATCATTGAACTTGAATATCAACCAACCAGTGTTACAAAGAAGGCAATATCACAATAGCATCCAGGGAAATTTCAATGATGCATAATGAAAATTTGCAGAAAAGCCCAAAAGCCATTCATTCCATCCAACATGCTAAATTAGATGCTGCACTAAACCCAAAGCTGGCATTGTGTTCAATGAAAAGACCTTAGGAAATTTATTTTTTGTTTTAAAGCAAAGATACCACATTATTTGGAATAATGGTATTAAATCTATGCCCTAATTTTAAAAAAAAAAACACTAAATAGTTTATAGTCTCTGCCATACTGGCTAAATATAAGTGACATATCACCACAACCTTTACTGATATTTTAATTTCTATAAAAGTAAATTAAGTTTGGTGGTCAGATTTAGGATGCAGCCAGGGACTAGCCTCTTCTAAGAGGCAGCAGGCTGTAACCAAATCATTTGGATGCTCCCCGGAAACTGGTAATCTCCGATGTTCATCTAATCTGTTGGAAATGCATCTTGAGTAGAAACGTCTGTGGGTGACTTAATGTTTCTTTAATTGCCAGGTAGGAGATCAAATCATTGAAATCAATGGGGAGAGCACGAGGGACATGACCCACGCCAGAGCCATAGAACTCATCAAATCTGGAGGAAGAAGAGTGAGGCTGCTGCTGAAGCGTGGGACGGGGCAGGTCCCGGAGTATGGTGCGTTTCGAGTTTTGATTCACCTTTTCCCTGTTTCTTTCATATTTGGTAAATGCCTGTGCTTATTTATAAGGCGATGTCAGTTACTTAATTCTACCTAAATCTATATTTAGCTATCGATAGATATCTATACACATGTATACATTTAAGCGCAAGATATATATGTGTGTGTTCTTTCTTTTGCTCCCATGGTTAAGTAATGTTTAAAATAGCAAATAGGGAACCTTTCAGGGCATCTCTGAGTGTGCTGGGAGGTCCAGCCATCACGATGATATCAGAACTTTCATAATTTAACTGATAGTCTTCTGTTCATTTGAGTACACAGTAATGTATCGATTATTTCCTAAAATTGCTTGTGCATCACACTGTCCCATAGGATATGTAACTGGGGCCTGGGGGAAAGCAAGAACAAATCTTCAGGGTGTGAAAATGAAAATGTAAACTTCAGTTCATGTAGTGATTACATTTCCTTGGCATTTAGGGATATTCAAAAAATTCACACTCCTGTTGTGTATCTACAAGTTTTTGAGGAAGGCTTTAAAGTGCATTTTAATGCATAGATTTTCTTCCAAAGTCTTTAATGGTGTTATTTCCAAGGTGCCCACTTAAAGCATCACTGACAGCATTCCTAAGGAACGGCTAGGGGGTCATTACATAATCTGAACTGTTCTTTAATTAATGTCAAGAATAACAGATAGAGAGAGAGATAGACAGGTATCAGTAAAGAGCAATATAGATAATGCCCTTCCAGATTATGGGGAAAAGATCTACTAATAACTAGCTGACCTGTATAAGTAGTTCAAACTGATGATCTAGATAAATTGACTCTCATTTTCACTCCTCCAACTCCTACCTTCCTCCACTCCAAAAATTCTAAATAGTACTTTTCTCTCTCATTTTTTTTTCCTAAGCTACCTTATTTATTATTTAGCAGGTCAGTATGGTCCTGAGTTCAGTTGAAATATCTGGACACAGAAGCCCTTACATACTCTTTTTCCAGGTTCTTGATACTCCTACAAAGCCTATAAAGAAGGGCGGCAAGCCCTCACATCAAGAGTGGGAAAGGATTCAGAACTTTCTGGAGGGCTGGCTCTGTGCCCAAGGATATATTTCATCCCAAGTTGCAACTCTTAATGTTTGGATGTAATAAAATATTTTTAAATATTAATATTAGCAATAAGCACAGGCCTGATCCTATTAAATGAATCTGGCATTAATCCCTTCATGGAAAGAATCTGAACACTTGGAATACAATAGCTTTTGGCACCCTGGAGCATTACGTGATTTGGTAATATCAAACTGACCTTCGAGATTCTATCACTTCTAAAAATACCTCACTTATGTTTTATTCCATTGCAAGACCTGACTATTACCTATACCAAGGAGTTTTCATAAAGTTAATATTGTTCCTATTGTTCTCTTTAAAATGTTAATCTGGACCTCATAGCTCTCCTGGGTTTTCTTTTCTCTTGTACAATCACTGCTTGGTCCATACTTGCACGGTCCGCCACAGCAGCTGCTCATCTGTAATGGTCAGTCAGGACAGTACTACTGAGCCGCCTGTGGCATAACCTGTAATGCATAAGCATGAAGCTGCCTCCATGCATCTTCAAGAAAAAATAAAAATAGGTTTTTGAACAAGAAAAATTCAAGATCATATCAACATTATTCCATTAATTCTTAAATATTACCCAAAAATACCCAATTAAGGTTACAATCTAAAATTAACCAACACAGAGAGTTTGTTATATATCTGAGCACACTTCCGAAGGATGAAAACTCTTGGCGGTATTGAAGAATTTCATCTGAATATATTTGAAAATGTAACATTAAATTGTATTTGCTGGTAATGAGAGCTCATCAGCTGCTTTTGATGGTAGATTGACATGGATTTTGACTGAAAAATAACTTAGCAATTATGCCACAAAAGATGAAATTTAATAGAGTAGAGCAATTTCCTTTAGGGAAGTAAAAGAATAATCATAAACCAAGTAAACATTAGTTCTTCAGGAAACTCTAAGCCAAAAGATGTATGGTTATGTATGAGAAACCAAGAGCGTTAAGGATCAGATGAGTAGCTTTGAGGATAATGCCATCACAAGGTATCTCTGGAAGGCCATAGTGACAGTGAGGGGGGTATTTCAGAGGTCCCCAAGACCACACCACATTCAGAGATTTGCTAAAAAGATTACTGGGCTCCTGGGGCACAGAATATACTTGTCCTTATAATAACAAGATTTATTACAGTGCTTTAGTAAGGATACACAGTAGGACCATAAGGGGGGCAAACACTGGAAGAATCTGTCCATCTCCCCCATTCCCTTTCCTCCACCCCATGAGGGGTCACCAGAGAGCACTCCTCTCTCAGTAACAAAAATGCAGCAACAGATATGTGATGTTGTTACCTAGGGAAGCTCATTTGAAACTTGCCACCCAAGGTTTGTACTGGGAGCTAATCATGCAGATACTCTCTGCCCATCACATATCAAAATTCCAGTGTCATTCCTGCCCAGGTAGCTCAGTTGGTTAGCATGTGGGTTCAATCCCTGGTCAAGGCACATATAAGAATCAACAAATAAATGCATAAATAAGTGGAACAACAAATCTCTCTCCTTCCTCTCTCTCTCTCTCTCTCTCTCTCTCTCTCTCTCTCTCTCTCCCTCTCTCTCTCTCTCAAAATCAATAATAATAAAACATTTCCAGTCTCCCCTAATGAAAGTATGTGTTCAGCATAAACCACATTGTTTGTGCAAATAGCTGCGGTACAGTGACAAACCTTTATCCTTTAGGGAAAGGTTTCTATTAGAGGACAATTGACCAGTCTCAGTCCTGAATTCGAGCAAGGACCAGCTTTGCAAGCATACATTTGTGAGGATAGCAGTCACAAGCCTGCTATTTAAATTCTTTCCTGCACCAGGAGCAAGCCAAAGCAGTGCCCACAGCCAAAGGACATCATAATCCCTCCAGCATCAGTTAAACAGACTATACCATGAAACAGAAGTTTTTGTCCAAGATAAATTAGAGTGCATATTAATTAAATTGGCAATGGGAAGGAGGAACAAAATAAAATAATAGCAATAAAAACAACAAAAAGTTCTCGAGTGTACCAGTAAATATAACCAAGAATTAATCTACCATATTTTCCAGTGTATAAGACAACTTTTAACCCAGGAAAATCTTCTCAAAAGTCGGGGGTCATCTATTTTTTTTGTGTGTGTGTGTAGTGTTTCTTGTATGAATATATCACAACTTATTATCACGTCTTATAGAGCTGATATATCCCAAACTCTATATTTTAACTGGAAAAGATGGGGGTTATCTTATTGCCCAGTAGTCTTATATGCCAGAAAATACGGTACTTTGTCTAGATACTGTACCCTAATCATAGGAAAACTGGTTTTTCTGTCAAACTCATACTTATGAGTTTGGACCTATGTTTGTTTCTTTTGTTTGCCTTTTTAAGATCCTAAGGTTGGCATAAAAGCCAGCCTTAAAAGATTGTTAAGGAAGTTATCAGAATCCATAGGAGACAAAACCTATTAGACGTACGTAACTTGTTCAGACTTAACCCAGCCTGGGAGAGCGAACTTTGAAGATGTGGAAGAGCTTTAGATGATATTACCAGCCCTCCCTCTGATACATACAGAACTCAGAACAGCTTTGAGGCAGGACCTTTATCTGCACTTTGGTCCGTGCCAAGGAAAAGCCGATCTCAGTCAAGGGAAATACAAAACTCCCGCTCTGCATCCTTAAGGTGATCTGTGACAGAGAGATAAGTGCAGGGACAATTGAAAGAAAAAAAAATGGTATGGTTAACCTGTCAGATTGTTGACTAAACAAAACCAGCATGAATCCAAGTGAGCTGAGGAGAGGAATAAGTATGCTGCAAATAAGCCATCCATAATTACCGTAAGACTAATCGCCAGGTGACACCCCTGCCCGTTCAGAGGCATAAATCAACAAACGCAGCCTCGAGAGTAGTGGCTGCACACTGAGGCTGCGAGCCGCTGCAAGGGGAGTCGGGAAATGATAAGGGCTTTGAAGGAGAGGTTGCTTTTATAGTTAAGTCCTTGAAAGAGAAGCTCAGGAGATAGGCACTTCAACTCTACTCTAGTCCTCAGGATAAGAATTTGTTGATTATAAACTCAGCAGAGTGTAAGTTCCCCCTCCCCTGACACACATCTCCACAACTGGCAGCAATAAGGAACCTTGACTCCACCATACTGAGAAAAAAAATCAGAAGACACAACATCAAAAGGAGTACCCTCCTTAACACTGGGTATTGCTATTTGAATTACATCTAAAATGGTTAAGATCAAAGACTGTATACATCCTGGTCCTAAAGCTGCAAAGGAGTAAGTTGTACAAATTAGCTCCCTGCCTTGACAGAGAAGTGTCCTTCATCAGCATCTGGAGATGACAACATGAACATTCACTTGATTTATACACTGAGCCACAGAGCCAGGGTCGGAGATGTGGGCGGGAGGAAGGGGGGAGGGAGAGGAAAGAGCAGCCATTGGATGGAAAGAAATTCTTTACACAAGCTGTTCAGACCCACGCCCCCCTTCCCTCATAGTACTTGCTGTTCAAATCTGATCACAATAAAGCAAAACAGAAATCTGTTTTCCAGGCTCAATGGGTGGTCTGGCCTGTTTATTCTCTTGAAAAGCAAGGAGGCAGGTCTTTATGACTAGATCACTGAAGGAAGTGTGTGAGTAAAAGGGAGTCTCTAGTGGCCTTAGAAGGCCAGCCAGGGTTATAAGCACAAACAGAATTCTTACAAAATCAATGGCCCAGCGACAGCTAACACTAAATGCCCACACAAAAGGAAAGAAATAACCAACCCATGAATCAGGCTTCTGCCTACACTTCCATTTTCAAAGTTAATTGTGTCTTTAATACGTTTTGACTTGATTGCAGGCCTTTGGAAAATGAAATTATTTACTTTTTATATTAAAACTGCACTAAATAAGTAAAAATTTGGCTGAGCCAGTGACTACAGCCGAAGAAATAGATGGGCCAAATAGTTTAGTTAAAGGTCTTTCTTTAATCAACAAATAAAAAGTGTTTTACAATGATCTTTGAAAGCACCAGATTAAGCAGTACTGGTCTCTACTTATCTGGCAATAGGCAATGTTTGTTTATTCCTTAAGAATATACATTGACAAGTAAAATTGTAAGCATTCTCATTTATAATTATTTGTTTGAGTTCTTTCTTCCCTCTGATCCTACAAAGATAAGCCCCAGACAGTATATATACCCTTTCCAAACAGGCCATGTTAGACAAAGCCTATAATTAATATCATTCATTGATATCGTTATTGTTCCCTCAACTAAACCAAGATTTTCTGAGCACCTACTATTTGCAAAGCACTTTGGAGACACCACAGGTAAGATAGTTCTGGCCCTAAGGGAGGTGACAATCTAAGAATGAAGTAGTGTAACAACTGATTCTAACAGATTGGTGACTGGTTAAAGGACCCAAAGGATCTGCGTCAATGAAATATATTTAAGCGAGTTTGATTAATTAATTATGGAATGTAACAAATACTTCTAGAGTGTTAAGGATCCTTGAAAAGTATCTGGCTTCTTTGGTTCGTTAAGCTTTTTCTTTTGTAATATTTATACTAATACTTTGTATTTTTTCTGAAGAAAGAACTTGCTGAGTACAGGTAAATGTCGACTTAGAACTCATCTGAATTATTTTAAATTCCAAGTTAGTGCGCCAACACTTTATCTAGCAAATTTGCTCGTCGTGACTCTTCCCCTCCAGCCTCGAGGAGCCAGGAGCACTGTCACCTCACATCCCAAGGCTTTCTTGGGGACTCCTATGCCCCACAATAAAAGGCGAGGGAAGGGTCTCCATGCCTTTTCCTCTTCCTCAGATACCAGGTTTAGGGGAGCTTTAAGTGGTTCCATAGCCTTTGCACTAATTCACCTGCATTTTTAATACAGCAAAAGGCAGCTTGCTTCAAGAATAAATTCTGAGATTTAATTTCATCTTCTGACATTCATGTTTGAGTGTATCTTCCTTTTCCATGAGAGGCTCCACAAATCACTCCAGTACCCTCTCCTGAGTCAGAGCCGGGAAGACACCGGCTGCCAGGCAGACCTCGGGTTCCTCCCGGTGAAGGGCTCAGACTTCTCTGCGGCACGTGGGCAACCCCAGGAGATTCTCCAGCCGTGAAACAAAGGCGGGTTCCTGTTTCGTGGAGTCAGGCAGGGGCTTCCTTAAAGAACACAAAGCTCTGAAATTGCTCTCCCCATGCTCAGCCAAAGCCTCATTTATTCTTTTCAGTGTTTGTAGGATGAGGACAAAATCCTATCTCTTCACATGATTTATTGGGAAACTGTGGGCTATAAACATATTCCATCTTGTGGGATATTCTTACATGATATACAACATGCATTTTTCCCTTTAAGCATAGATTAAGTAACGCCCTTCCCCAAATCCTCCCTTGTGAGGTATTTAGACTCTGATAAAATATATTAGACCGTACAGTAACCAGGAAATCTACCAAGAACCCATTTGGATCTCGAGTTCCAACCTCCTTCCATCCCCAAGCACTTAAGCTATTGCAGGAGATGCGTGAATGAAGAGATAATCTTTCCCAAACCCCACTGAGATCACTCCCACATGCATCTAGGGAACCTAAACATTCCAGTTCCTCTGATAACCTCCTGAGAGCCAGGTTTTAGGCTCAGATAAGAACACTCCCTTTCTTCCCCAACGTGAAGCCAATAAGCTCTCCCAAGAAGGGGCTGCTGTCACAAAAGTCCAGGGAGGAGGCAGATTTCTCAGAGGAAACACTGTGGAATACTATAACAATGTTGGAACAAAGAAGTCACGAATTAAGAGACTATTTTTACATGGTACCAGGAGTGGGGAGTGGAAACCAAGAATGGAGGTTAAGAGAAAGGAAAGCGTGCATTGTGGTTTTATGAGTGTGTATGTTCTGCCCTGAAGCCAGGGTCCTGGTGAGGCCAGGTCACTGGTCTTTCAGCCGCACTTCCCCAGGAAGATACACACATACACACACACACACACACACACACACACACACACACACACACACACACAGTTGAGCCGATTCATCCCGGACTCTGTATTTTTTTAAGTGCCATTCCAGGGAAATCATGCCCTGGAGATGATATTATTTATCTCTTCTGGTTCTGTTGTAAAGGCTGGGCCAACAGGAGCTTTTAACGCTTGCTGCCCCCTTTATGTCTTGTCAGCCTCCCGCCATCTGGGAGCACCTCACCCCTCAACCCTGCTCCACTTTTGCCCATTCTGTCTGAATAGCCCTCCAGACATGCATCTATTTCAGCGTTTTTATAAAGCAGACCAGATCTTCCTCCCATTGTCCTCCCATTTTCCATCTCAGGTGTTTTGACCATCTGAGCTCAGCTCCCACCCTCTCCCCAGTAAGGAGAGTCTGACCTTTTGGTTTATAGCATGAGAATATCTTTCCAAGATGAGCTTCTGACCCCTCAACGAGAGAGAAGCTGTGTTGAATGCCAGAACTATTTCCCACTGTCTGATTTTCTCTTGTCTCAAAGTAGCAATGATGCAGAAAAGGGTCTCATCCCTGTGACGAGGTTTGCCAACAAAACCTTGCTATCCGGGTGCTCAAAGTGAAGTCCTTAAGACAGGTTCTTGGGTAGGTCCAGCCAACTGCCATAACCAGCAAACATCAAGTCTCCAAGCCTCCATTCAGATGCCTATGCCTACTGCACTATCCTTGTGTTCCTTAGCCAAACAACCCACCAGCTTCAATTTTTAAACTTAAAATGCTCTACACCACTCATTTCTGGTGGAAGAAATAGTGTATCGATAAGGCCACCTTTATGTTATTCTAGAACTCTGCCTGCAGTCCTTTTATTGATTTCAGAGAGAGCAAGGGAGAGGGAGAGGGATAGAAACATTAATGCTGAGAGAGAATCATGGATTGGCTGCCTCCTGTACGCCCTCTATTGGAGATCCAGCTCGAAACCCAGGCATATGTCTTGATCAGGAATTGAACCATGACCTCCTAGTTCATGGGTTGACCCTGAGCCACACAGGCCAGGCACTTGCTCAAAGATAAGATTACCCTGAGGACCTGTTCTGATAAAGACCTCCCAATACTTCTTAACTGAACTCCCTCGGTCAGGACCAAAGATAACAACATATAATGCCTTACTCCTGGCTTGAATTATATGCTCTAATTATAGCAAAATCTCCAAACTTTGAGAATCCCACATTCTTCAGTGTGTTGTTTGAATTCAAATATTTTTTAATAGAGCAAGATACACACACATAGCTTGGATTGAAAAGCTGTTGACTATGAAGTGGCTCAGACATTTGCTTACAAAGTAATCTTTTACAGTTCTATAGAAAGGTGTATGGTCTTTCAGCCGCACTCTCCAAAAAGACAGCGACCTGGCCTCACCAGGACCCTGGCTTCAGGGCGGAACATACACACTCATAAAGTGTGCATTGCATGTGTCTAGCACAGTACGCAACTCTCCATTCTTCACATTTCTTGGCAGTTTTGACCCCAGCCTTCACAGCCATTTATCTCCACCAAGTTCTGGGCCCTTGTATTTGACCTTCTGGCCTTGAAGTTTCTTAGCACATGTATCTTTCAAGCCCACTAAAGGCCACACTTAAAGTCAAATGAAAGCCTTCCCTGTGCGACATTAAAACAGCTTGATCATTTCTGTACAAAATTACTTGCATCTTGGCAGGGCTAAATGGTAAATTCAATTAATAAATCCCGAAATTTAATTTCTACTTCTGACATTCATTGCTAAACATTCGTTCCCTTACCACAGAGAGGTTCCCCTTTCCATTTAAGCTCCAGGTATTGGTTCCCACTCTGAGTTTCCCTTCCCTCAGACACACAGCGTATTCTGGAAAATACCCCAGCTGGCATAATCAGAAATCCATGTGAGTACATTCCATTCTGCACAGGCAAGCCAGGTCTACACAGCACCAGGTGTGCAGCACGTTGGGCATTTAGAAGGGACTGTCATCAGAATAGACTGTCAAAAGGGGATCTGGCCTCCCAGTGACTGAGCTGCATGGGTTAAGTACTTGTGATCACATTAACCTCGCATCACTTCCCCTCACTCCGTGTGGAGCTGAGAGAACATGGGAATAGGTGATCCTCTCCTAAAGACAGTGGTTGCATCCCCCAGGGGCCTTTCTCTTGAAGATTATTGACTTAGACTTTCTAAGTCAATAATCTTATGTACATAACCTATTGTTATGTATATAAAGAACCTATTGTTATGAATCTCTTTATATACATAACCTATTGTTATGTATATAAAGAACTACAGCCGAACCTGGCCAGGTGGCTCAGTTGATTGGAGCGTCCTCTGTACATCAAAAGGTTGCCGGTTCCATCCCAGTCAGGGTGCCGGGGGAGGTAGGGAGGGGATCAGATCAATCTCCTCTCTTTCTTTCTCCTCTATTCCTTTTCTCTCTTAAAAATAATCAATAAAAACATATCCTCCAGTGAGGATTTAAAAAAGAAACTATAGCCCATGAGCTGAGATAGACACACACCAAATCACCACCAAGAAACTGGTTCCAAGCACAGCACCTGGACAGGGATGTATAGCAGAGTACAGCAGGCAAGACATTGCTGCATTTTTTTTTCAGCTTTATTTTTTTTTTCCAGAAGACAATTACAGCCAGCAAGTTAACTATAAATAAGCAAATTGTCAGAGGTGAGGGGAACTATAGGAATTTATCAGATTATTAGAGAAAACATTAAGTGTAAACAGTAGCATGCCCTATCTTTAATTTGAGAATTTTTCAAAATTTGGAAATGATTACTGTGACTGATTCTCAAATGACAGCTGATATCACTAAAACACCTCTTCATTATAAAAAAATTCTTCATTTTGAAAAAAACAACAACACATTTATGCCTCCTTAAAAGCACCTCAGGATGCCCTCAATATTTTGAGAAAAATTTACTTTTGGAATACACATGTAGCTCAGTCTTTCACTAATTTCACTTGCTGCATGCTTGATATGATTAGCTATACTTAAAGTCTTTATTCTTACTGCCTAGATAATTTTTATTCAGCTGCTCTAAACATACTAAGCAATCTTGATTCTAACAGTAATAATATATCTTTGTCACTGGTTCTGTTAATTCTAATGATTGGTCCTAGGCTGTTCCTCCCCTTCCTTTAGGAATGGTACCTTCCAGTCTCTCCATGTGCATGAAAAGTGACAAGCATGGGTCCCCATATTTCTACTTATTGGGCCACCCTAAAGACACGGTTTGTAAAATCTGCATGAATATTATCTTTCTCTAATGAGCTTTGGTTTTGTATATGTTTTTAACGGATGTATAATGCTCTCTTTCATAGTAGCTTGTCTAATTACTGCTAGAGCTCTGAAAATATTTATAGCTAAGACCATATAAGGGATAGAGTTGGTGGGCTCATGAATGGCCTAGCAGGAGGGAAGGGTGGGAGAGTAGAGCAGACACAGCGCTAGCCGAGTTCTGCCCCAGACACTTTGGCAAAGAAGTCCTAAGAGGCCAAAGGACCCAGTACACTACATCTACTTAGCACAGTTGTAGAAGATTCTACCCCGCCCAAGTCGTGACGTGGTAGCTGGGCCTGGAATGAAAAATCCTCCATGAGCTCCAGTGCAAGTGATGACTAAACATTTCCTCTCAGCCCTAGTTTAGACAGCAATAACTCAGGCCACCTTTTTTGCACCAGACAGAGAGAGCCACAGTCCCCAGATATTCCAGCCCTAGAACTCTGAACTCCACTGTGTATCCCAGTGTTCCCAGCCTGCTTTGTAGCAATTATCCACTCAGGACTGCATCCTACGCTGTCCCTCCTCCATACTCAGTGCTACCCCAAGTTTAAGACAAGGAGGGGGGCGGGGCAGGGAGAAACAGTGTAACCTCTTTGAAAGTAGTCATAATTTTGTATCTGAACAGTATTCATCACTATTTCAAAATGAGCATTCTCAAATGTTGTCTATATTTTAGCCTTAAATTTAGCAAAAATTCTCCAAGAAAAAAGAAATGTATGCTATATGAAAATTAAGCAGAATATAATAGCCTTGCAAATATGGTCTAAGCAACTTTTCATCCCTCAAACACATCCTTAGAGCAGATCATGTTTCCGCTGTTAGATCCTGCAAGTGGGCATGTGATTCTGGCACAATTTAATAGGACTGGGATTTTTAAATGTCAGCCTGACTTTTTAACAGAAACTGATACTCATGCTCAGTCCCCATGGTTTGCCATAGAAGTTTGAATCAGACTGACACATTCTTCAGTTCTAGTTTACTTCTACCCCATTCACACGGGCACAGCCGAGGTTGAGCACTTCTCCACCAAAGCCTTTCAGTTAGCTCCGAATGTTTCTGAAATATATTTTCCAATTGTTAATGACCCTGCGTATTGCCATCCAGGTCTGGCTTAAAATTAATATAAAAGGCAATATTATTCACTATGTGATTTAAGTAATCTAACTGCTAAATACTTCCTCATCAAATAATTTTATATTGATATAAATATCTATACATACACACATGTACCAGTGCAACCATTGTTCAAAGATGTCTACAAAAATAGGAATTTTAAATGTATCATTTCTCTAAAGTATCTGTCTCTCAAGGAGAAGTTATTAATCAGAGGAAACCTAAATTAGGAAATACAGGAGAAAGTACTAGAGAAGGAATAAGCCATGGTGTGATCATTGGGAAATCTAGTCCAGTGATCATGGTTCAGGCATATGCTTGCCATATAATTTACCTTAACTGGCCTGTAATTCATGGAGGTAAGGGGACTGGAATCAACCAATTCGTTAGAATCACTAGCTTAAACAAAAAAGAGGGGAAAAGGGAAGGTTCTTTGTGGTCTTGGTTCAGTTCCACAAACATCTACCAGACACCTTGCTGGGTGCTAGGAGTATAAAGATGCATAAGAGAGTCTCTGCCCATCGGTATTCACAAACAGGAGTTACAGAGAAAATCGGGCAGTGAAACAAGTGTGAATAGTATTGGCAAAGGAGTGATAAGAGACCAAAGGATCCAGGACACTAAATCTACTTAGCAGAGTTGTAGAAGATTCTACTTCACACAAGAGGTGACATAGTGGTGGACCTTGCGTGACAAGTAGAATTTCACCAGTGTGCGCAGGAGGTAAGGCAGCTGTCACAGAGGCTAAATGGGAGATGGGGAAGGACGCAATGAGAGAACGTTAAAGTGGGGCTCTATGAAAAAGGGCCTTCTATGCCAAGCAAAGGAATTCAAATTTTACATAATCATACACCCGCAAAAAAACAGTTTAAATGGGAGGATAAAAATATGTGGAAATGCTATTAAATACGATGGTATTTAAGATGGGTTTTATAAGAAACCGGAGGCAGTTATGTTATTGTAAAAGTTGAGGAAACTGGTGTGAGGAACAAAGTTAGAGAAGTGGCGGTGGAAATAGCATGTGGAAATGGTTTTGGAGATGTTTCAGACATTTCCCTGATGGAAGTAACAAAACTTGATGAATAATGAATATGCAGAAAAGAATCAGAGGAGACCTGTGACCCAGGACCAGGTGAAAGATGACACCATACGGGTAAAGGAGCAAGTTTAGGAGAGGAAAATGGGGTCATTTTGGGACTTGAGAACCCTTAACTGAGCAGCCACACACAGGGCACTTGGATAAGGTGCTCAAGAGCTGGAGCCAGGGGGGCCTGGAGAGAATAGCTAGAGCCATGCGTGGGACGAGGTCTCCTAGAGAGACCCACTATGTACAGAGAGAGAAAAATCCATGAGATATGCTGGCACATGAGTAACAAGTAAGAGAAATTGGGGCCCTATCCAGTTTGGCTCAGTTGATAGAGCATCGGCTTGGGGACTGAAGGGTCCCGGGTTCGATTCTGGTCAAAGGCACATGCCTGGGATGTGGGCTCTATCCCCAGTGGGGGGTGTGCAGGAGCAGCCGATCAGTGATTCTCTCTCACTATTGACATTTCTATCTTTCTCTTTGAAATCAATAAAAATATTTAAAAAAAGAGAGAGAGAGGGAAATTGGGGAAGATCAGGGGAGAGAAATCCAAGAGGCAAAAGAGAAATGGAAAAGAAGACTGATATGGAAGTCAGAGAGGAGGCTTCAGAGAAGCTACAAGGAGAATGACCCATTTTCTGGAGAAAAAGTGGTTGCTCTGCACTGAAATGGGCTGGGAAGGGATTAAGAAAGGAGGGCTGAGAGTGGAGGGGAAGGTACAGAATCACATGGGCCTGGTGTTACACAATGCCTAGAGCATAGCACTCAATAATGGTATATTGTGAAGATTATTGGTGGGACGTGGCCTTTACCTGCTACTCTCCACAGATCTCCCCATAAGCCTTCTCCACATGCTGCCCCCCATTGTGGGCCACACTGAGAATCCACCCAGTGACACTTCCAGTACCTAGACCTCCCACTTAAATACAGTCATGTGGTAAGGCCTGGCTTTCCTATTGCTTTTTCAGAAGACAGGATGCAAAGATGAATGACAACATTTCCACCCTAAAGGAACTCTGTATGTAGGAAATGTTGAAGGAAAACAGTATGTTCATTGTTTACAAAAAAAAAAAAACTCTTCCCTGCTCCCTGGCCAATCTTCCCTGCTCACTGATGACAGAGCAATTGATTGTCCTAAAGGACTGCCTTTTACACACATTAATAACAACAATGAAGCTTAAATGAGCACTCAAATCTATCTCTGATTGGGCCCCATATAAATCAATCTTATCTCTTATCTCTCACAATATCCTATTATCTATCAATGCTCTGGCCAGTTGGAACCCTTGCCATTGTCCTATATTCTCAGCTTCACCTTGGACACATACTGATTCCTTGGTTTGGAAAACCCTTTTCCCAAATCATGTCCACCTACAAGAACCAGATCAAAGGCTGCCTCCTCCACGAATCCTCCCCCAAGTCCACCGATCAGAAGTAACCTCTCAGTTCTCTAAAGTCACTGGCCTTTATACTTCTCTCTTTATACTGGCCTTCTCACTCTCTGTTTTACAACCTAGTTATCAATGCCACATACTTCCTCCCCTTTTAGGAATTTAAATACTGGTTATTACCCTGGATTCTAATATAATGCTTTGCAGAGAGGGTGAATAAGTGAATCGGTGAAAGAATGAAGTCTTGCAGTACTTCAAGGTCATCATTCTGATAGCAAATTTCCACTGCCCCTGTCAACCTAACCCAGAATTAAGCTTTTCAGTTGTTGTTTTAAATAAATTTCTCCCTATCTGCTTTTTTCTCATCATATATCTTTTTCTGTCAAGAGTTAAGTGGAAGAAACTGGCTATGTTCCAAAATGTTCCAAGTAATTGTTTCTGGTTAATCAAAGTTTTATTGTTTCTATAAAGTGTTTTCACTCAACTTGTCATATGATCTATGTTGCCAGCACAAATTGTAGTTTAACATGCTAGAGTTGCATCTTGGCCACAGAAATGCCATGTGTGAGTGTCCTGGGGACTTCAGCCTACCAGGAACTGTGAAACAAGCTGATATTAGGACTGACTGAGTGGGATTGTATGCCTGCCTTGCTGTGTGCAAAGGGCCACCACTCCATGAGAAACTCTCCACGATTCCTTCTATCCTCCTGTTCTACCAAATTTACATATTATATGATTATATGATTAGAGCCATCGTTCGATACTGTGGGGACTACAGAAAAAGAAAAAAAAAATGTGGCATTGTCCCTCCTCTCAAGGAGTTCTCAATCTCACTAAATAGATGAAAATACTCACTTGAAACAAATACAAGACAGTATAAACCTGAAAAATGAAGGAGTTTGAGACAAGAGAAGAACTAACAATCCACAGAGTCCAACAGGGTTCCTTGGAGGAAGCTGTCTTGAGATAACCCCTAAAGAAACCAGTAGGTTTGGTATAAGCAGAGAGAAGGGCAAAGGGTACTAAATTCAAAATGGAAATAGGAACCCAGTGGGAAGAGTGTCAGCCTGCAGACTGAAGGGTCCCAGGTTTGATTCCAGTCAAGGGCAGATGCCTAGGTTGCAGGATTAGTCCCCAGTGTGGAGAGTACGGGAGGCAGCCAATCAGTGATTCTCTCTCATCATTAATGTTTCTATCACTCTCTCTTCTTCTCCCTTCCTCTCTGAAATCAATAAAAATATAATCTTAAAAAATGGCAATAGGATATTGTGGGAAATAGTCTGATGCTAAGAATTGAATGATATGACTAAAGCATAGCGTTCCTACCGAGAAGCAGAGGGAGGAGAAGTGTAAGAATTTTGAATGCTTGGAAGAAACAGATATCTGAAAACCAACAGCAATGAGGAGGCCTAGAAGATTCTTGAGGATCGAAGTGTTTTAGGGATGGTAGAAAACATTTCTGGAAAGGATATTCAATCCTGACTACCCTTGAAAAAATCACCTGGGGAACTTGTGTTTTAAAAATACCCATAGAGGTGCCTCTCCAGATCAATTAAATGTAATGAGAATGGTGGGGTGAGGGTCTGGGGTGAAAGATGTGCCCCAGGTCTTTCTCTCCCTCTAGCTTTCAATGTAATGAGCAGCCAGAGTTGAGAATACTTGGTAGATCAGATAAGGAAGTAGGCATATTAGATAAAGAGGCTACTATAATCACTTGGGATATTCAGGGCTGGGGTAATGAGGTGTTGAAGCAATAAAAATGAAATACTGGAGAGTTGACAATACCAGAGTCTTGAAAGAAAGAATCAATAAGACTTGGTGGCTGGTGTTGAAAAGGGAATAAGAAGTAGGGAGGACTCAGAAATTATCCCCAGGTAAGATCCTGGGTGTTTGGGAGATGGCAGAGCCATTGTCAGGAAAAAGAAATAGAAAAAAAAAATCAGAAATGCGGCTGTTAACGATTCAAGTGACCTTTCAAGAATTACTGAATTTCTCAGGATCTTGGTTTTCTCATCTGTAAAATGATAGCATTCGGTTATATGATGTCTTAATTCCTTTCAAATACTAGCATTGAAAGTGATGTGTGTGAACTAATGTGGGTGATAAAAAGCCGTTAGGAATTTTAAGATGTGTGTGAACTTTCAAATAGTGATTCACAACAAGCAACTGCATCAGAGTCATGCGTCCATTTATGGATAAAGAAAATGTGGTATATACATACAATGGAGTATTAGTCAAACTTTTTTTAAAAGGCCTCCTGTCACATGCTATAATAAAAGTGAACCTTGAAGACACTATGCTAAATTAAATATGCCAGACAGAAAAAGACAATGCTGCATGATTCCACCTATATGATTATCTAAAGTAATCAATCTTGGGGGGGAAAAGTAGAATGCTGGTTGCCAGAGGTTGGGAACAATAGGCAAAGAAGAGTTGTTCCATAGGCCTAGGGTTTCGGTTTTGCAAGATGAAAAAGTTCTAGAGATCTGTTACACAACTATAATTCTAATACTGTACTGTATACTTTAAATAGTTAAGATAGTAAATTTTATGTTTAAACCCCCCCTTCCCCCCCCCAAAAAAAAGACAATGTCACACAGGTGCTCTTTGAGAACCAGCAGCTCTAAAGCTTCAGAATTAAAAGCAAAGAGGACTTCTCCCCCGAGCTTTATTCTGCAAGTTGCTCTGATGTTTAGCTGCCCCCAAGGCCAATAGAGAAGAAATGAGGAGTTTCTACGAGGAACACTGGGTAGGAGAAAAGCACTCATCATTAGACTGGCATTAGCATCAGTTCTCTCTTGTTACCAAGGTTCTGCATTGCCAGTTTACTTAGCAAAGAAAATGCATCGCCAGGCTATCTAGTATTGCAAAAATCTCATTTTCTTTGTGCCTTTCTGTGATCTTTTTTCTTATGAAAAATTTTGTTGGGTTATTATGATATGGGTTTCACAGTTCTTTAGCTGCTGGATCAATTAACAAGCCCAGAGCCCCATGCTAGCCACCTGAGAGACCTTCTCATCCTTTGAGGACAGAGCCATGTCTACTAGCTCAGCTGTGCCATCCTTTGCACCCAGTGGTGCCTTGCACTGGGAAGGGAGGGAGGGAGGGAGGGAGGGAGGGAGGGAGGGAGGGAGGGAGGGAGGGAGGGAGGGAAGGAGGGAGGGAAATATCAAAGTTAGGCCCTGTTCTCCTGAAGGTTATGGTCTGTCTGTTAAGAAAAAGAAAACAGAGGACAATGGGGGCGAGGTAAGGGCAGAGGGTGGTGGGAACCAGGTTGAGTGGAGCTATGGGTGGAAAAAGGAGGAACAATTGTAATAACCTGAACAATAAAGACTTACTAAATTTTAAAAAAAAGAAAACAAGCACACCTATGACTGAAGGAACTTAAAAATAATTGTGGCATAAGAACATAGTACATGAAGAAGAATGCCAATAGAGTAAGTTCATTGGGGAGGGAGACTTTTTAAAGAAAGAATTCCCACCCTTCCAATCTCCAGCATTCCTGTATGAAAATTAAATTCTTTCAACTAACTGCAGCATTTTTGCCTACATTTATATTAACCTGCTCTATTTAAATACACATATATTTATATATAAATAACTGTATAAAGTGACTGCATTCTAAGAAAGAACCACCATAGTTAACTGGTAGACCTGGCTCCCTCCACTTAAGATGCCAAATAAACGCATTTCATAAAAGAAAGTGGTATTGGATCCAGCACAGTATGAGGTAGATCTCGTGGGAGTAGAAGTGAACTTGGAAAATCAGAAAGCTAGAACTTACTTTAATACCTCACAGCAAGCTGGAAGTTTAGTTTGGATTGCAGACTAGAATACAACAAAATCCGGTCATTTTCACCGAAAATTGTTTACTCGTTATATTTCCTCATAACGAGTAAACAATTTTCGGCTGAAATTTTTGTCTTGGCCTTCTCATCATCCTTCTCCTCTATCTGGTCCTTCTCAATCCACCTACCCTATTAAATGGATGCTTCTGCTTTGAAACAGGGAATAGGATATAATGGGGGTGGGAGTCCATGAGAATTGGGGAAGACAGCCACAAACTTCTGCTTATGCCAGGGACCTGAGGAGAGAGAAAATACAGGGAAGTATTGATTATACATATTTCCCCAAATTCCTGGTTAATAAATTCCTCTGAGATGGAGCACTTAGAGGCCTTAGCCTCACTGGTTAGCCTCTCTAATTAGATACATATTCCTGACAGATACAGGGCTTGTCAATCCTCCCGGCTCCTCACCCACTGGGGTCCAATCTGATAAGGAAAAGGGAAGGAGGGACAGAAAAAGGACCCCACATCCTGTACTCCACCTAATAGCCTGCTCAGCCAGAAGATGCCATAATCCTGCATACCTCCTATTTGAGGCTCTCTTCACCAACTGCTCCAAGGGAGTTATTTGAAAGGCTAAGGTTGACCAGCCTTGGTCGCTCAGTGGTTAAGCATTGAACTTTGAACCAGGAGGTCACATGCCTGGGTTGTGTACTCGATTCCCAGAATGGGACATGCAGGAGGCAGCAAATCAATAATTCTCTCATCATTGATGTTTCTATCTCTCCCTCCCTTTCCCTCCTTCTCTGAAATCAATAAAAATATATTATTTTTTTTAAAAAAAGGCTAAGGTTCTGAGAGGAACTCCTGACACAGAAGTTAAGAAAGGAAGGGTCTAAATCTCAACTTTGAAAATGTTCCTGCTGTCATTCTGTGGTTGCATTAATTCTCATGATGCCCTAATGGGTGCTCTTCTGTTGGATAACTCTTACTGATTTCAACAGACATACCAGTTATAGAATATCTCAAAACTGAACTAAAAGAAAAAAGAACTGTCCACTCTTGAAAATGTAACCATTTTATTTTGAAACCTGCTTTTTTCATTTAACAATATGTTTGCTTTAACATCCTCCTTCAATATCTTTCTGTACAACTTTTTTTTATGACTTCTTGGCCCTTTGTTGAATAGATTTATCACTTACCAATCTCCTTTTGGTACTTTTCTTGCTTTTCTAATTTTTCCACTATTATGAAAAATATTTCAAAAATATTCTTATAGCTACCTCTTCCTATGTATCTTTGATTACTTCCTTAGGATAACTTTGAAAAGTAAAACCACTGGGTCAGATTATTTGCATTCTCACGGGAGGATGGGTGAAATTAGGGGAGTCTTATGTACCCAGCTTTTAGAGCTACCCGGGGGTGATGAAATAAAATCTTTATTAAACTATCTTTTCCAATAGCCAAGCTCTTATGAGCTCTGGCGGAGGCTGGTGATCTAATAAAAAGTGCCTGGAGCTGAGAGTAAATGCTGAGCTGGAAGGCCAGGCTGCCCACATACCCAGCAAGACACCTGAGGCTCTGGGCTCTCCTCTCTGGGGTCCCCTCGCCTCATTAGTGAAATGGTTGAACTACAGGTTCTTCAACCACCCCTCGGGCGCAAACACAAGACTACTCCCTTCAAAATTGGAAAAGAGAGTAGAGGCTAACAATTGCATCTTATTTATGTGTATGTACAGTTTGTTTTACTTTTATTGCGTGTCCCATTTTATTTAGCTTGTTTTTAAACAACTCTAACTGTATTTCTCAAAGAAGCAGAGGGCTGTGTGCAATCTCTTGGTTAGCTTAAACACACTTCCTTGATAGCTTGGACAATTGGGTTGTCCTTTTCAGATAACTCAGAAGTTGTCTGCATCTGTGCACTGTATTTCTTTGCGGGAGGATCCATCAGTCAAAAGGAGGCCCACGCCCATGACACCACTGGCATTACTACACCTTGTTCCGAAGTGTTCTGGGCAATAAAAGCTTTTCAGGCACTGAGGATGAATGTTGCCAAGGGCAGGACTGACCTAGAACACTCCAAATAGAACACAAAACCAAAAGCAGGCTGATGTTCAAGGTGGTGACTGGCTTCTCACTTCAGAGGTATCACTGGCCAAAGAAGAATTTTGAGGCCCATTCCTGTTGACTTGAATGTGAAAATGCTTCAATTTGGGGAACCTCCTGAGTTGGTAATGGTTGTAGTAAATAGTGGAGATCATGTTAACTAGTTATAACTCTCCCTGGAAACAAGGCCTTAACCTGTACTAGTAAATGTGTGCTATTTTATTAAGTGCTTATGAGATGCTGTTGTCTGCAGGCAAGCCTTTAAGAATCCCTTAAAGTAGATAAAGGTAGATCAGACCCACAGGAGGCCCATCTCCATTTGTAGCTCAGAAATCTAAGACACATGCCGAAACCAGTTTGGCTCAGTGGATAGAGTATCGGCCTGTGGACTGAAAGGTCCCAGGTTCAACCCCGGTGAAGGGCATGTACCCTGGTTGAGGGCACATCACCAGTAGGGGGCCTGCAGGAGGCAGCTGATCAATGTTTCTCTCTCTCCCTCTCCTTTTCTCTCTGTAAAAAATCAATAAAATATATTTTAGAAAAAAATAATAATAATATTCCCAGCTGAACAGCAGTAGCTATGGAAAATCCTCCTGAGCCATTTCATTGCTATCCAGTCTGTTCAGAAGAACTGTCTTGCCTTGTGTGAGCACCTTAACTGAGCTGAAAATATTCATTCAATCTTCACTTTTACGCCATTCTATTATTTTTAGCAAGGTTGACTCAATTTAAAAAACCTAAGATATGGTTTAAAAAAAGACTAAAGAATCAGAATACTTGTCAATAACATTGGTCTAAAACCATCAGGCAATTTAAATGGGATTCCTAAGGTTCAGAACAGGTTTATAGCTAAGGGTAAAAACTATTCAAGGACAAAATGTGTTCTACAAACACAGCTGTAGCACTTAATAAATATGTAATAGCTAAAGAAAAGGAGTTGAGGAAACTTTTTAATGTGGAGAAAAAATGGAAATTTTGGGCTTAAAGAATTAATTTTGGATATAAAGCATTTTCTCTATTGTGAAAGATTTAGTGACCTTTTACACGGGTATCACACAGCCTTCATTATCATCCCAACATATAAAATGGTGTTTGAAAGGAGAAATCGGGGTATATTTCATAGGCCAAAAGACCGTAAGATCTTAGAGTGAGTGCCTCATTACCAAGAGCACAAATGTGTGGAAAATTATAGATATAAATTCTGAAGTGCATCGATGTTCAATGAGACCCTGTGTACTTGGAGTTCTCATTTTCTCCTTCTGAACTAAATAAAAACAACATTGAGACATTCCTGCAATGTTTTAAAAGAAGCATTGCATTGATGGTGCTTTGCCAGGTATGTCGTTAGAGAATGTCATCTGGCACCGTCTGGCACACTGTATCCTTGGAATTGATGGATTTTGTTTATCAAGTTCAAATAGATGCCCCCACCCACATCCACCATTTGTGGTGGGAAGGAGGCATTAAAGGCTGTTAGGTACTTTACTTACTACAAGCCGCTAAAACATCATGGAATTGCAATTCTGTCTGCAGCCATTTGTTATGGGCCAAAGCCGATTACCGGAGTAAGTACAGAGCCCTCAGCCATGATTTATGGTGAAGGAACGGCCAGAGAAAAATTCAGTCAAGCAGGAATGGCCGAGCAATTCCACCAACATTAGCCAACGTGTGAGCACTGAGTAAAGTTTTTAGATGGAAAAGACTTCAGCCATAGGCCTTAGCCCTACCTGCCCTGAGCCAGAGATGAATTTAAGTTCCTCTCATTCCTCATCTGTGCACTTGTTTGCAGTTTGCGATGATCATTTCCAGGGAGATGCACTTGACTGATCAGACTGGAAATGTGGTGGTATCTCCATCTCATCTTTTATTTCACAGCATCTCTTTCTCATCATGTCTTCTCCTTTCAATAAAGGCAGTACATCATAAGTTTGAGACCGAGAGGAAAGAATAAGTTAAAAATTAAGTTTGAAGACATTTTTTAAATTTCCCTGCTTTCTTTATATTCATTGGAAATTTCTCAGAATGCCTTAAAACTAAGAACAGAATTCAATGGAACTACTTATGTTTGAGAACCATCTGTGGGTAGAGGCCCTAGGACAGTGGTCGGCAAACTCATTGGTCAACAGAGCCAAATATCAATAGTACAATGTTTGAAATTTCTTTCGAGAGCCGAAAACTAACTTCTGTGCATGGGCCACGAAGTTTCAATCACACTGTACGTGCATGCCTGCATGAGGTATTTTGTGGAAGAGCCACACTCAAGGGGCCAAAGAGCCACATGTGGCTCACAAGCCGCAGTTGCTGACCACTGCCCTAGGACAAACTACTCCTTTGACCCAAAAGCAATGTAGCAAGAAAATTCAGATTACATAAATACGAGAGTAATGGGGAAGAAATATTACACAAAGAAAGAAAAAAAAAACAGAAGAAAATTCAAACTTTTAATAGAGGTGTTTCTTTTTTTCCTGAGTAATGAGAATTAACCCCCAGATAATACACTTTTATATATTATCCAAATGATCTCTAATATATTATTTTAGTAATTAGGAAACAGTGTTTTTAATAACATGGAGAACAAAGAGGAAGAAGAAAGAGTGACTCCAACTGGCACATTTTTATCCTGATAATCATACACAGATGTATGTATATGTGAGAATATGAATTATATACACAAGGACTTTCAGGCAACTTCTCCAGTAGTCATCATTTTCTCTACCCAGGCTTTCTTCCTGAAATGCAATCCTTTAAAGTATAAAAAGCAAAACAATTACCCCAATTTGCATAGCCTGCATTTAGGAGATGCACCAGTGAACTCATAATAATAGCCACTTGGTCACCCAATTAATTTCAGAGTCTTCATTCCAAAATGTCGCCTGGGCAAGGCTTTCTCTGAGTTGATTCACTCCTCGAGCCAACAGAGTTTCTGGTACAAGGTACACCTTGGCACTTTGAGGAACAGAAATGTGAATAAACCACAGTTGTTATCCACTAGGCAAGGCTGATACACATCTCTCAATAAGCAAATATCAGCCAACATGTTCTCAAGAGGAATGGGCAAAGTGCATCTTTCATTGTGAGTTCCTCAGAGACCCATTCAAGAAGGTGGTGGCCTCTGAGCTGAGCCTTGAGCAACAAGCTGGCTCTTAGGAGGCAGAGGCCTTGGGGCAAGGCAGTCCTCTGCAGTCTCAGTGACAGTGAGGGCTGGAGAGTTAAGACAAGTACAGCGATTTGCCTGGGATGTGAGGTGTGTGCCAGAGAAACAGTGGGAGGGAGGGCAGGCCTACAATTTAGGCCCATAGAGGCAAGACAATAGAGACAATCAGAGCAGTAGGAGGGCGAGAGAGGCTGCAGGTGGAGGAGATCTGACAGCAGGACAGCCATGGCAATGTGGCAGATAAGCGGAAACAGGTCCTCAACTGGGACGGCAGTGGAGAGGAAGGCACAGCCACAGGAGCTGCCAGTTACCTTATTATTGGGAGCAGGGAGGCTTGGCTCCTGGGTGGCTGTCTGGCAGAGGAAGGAGATGGGGGAATCAAGATGGCAGCGGGTTTAGGGCAAATGACAAGTTTATCGTGAGGGAATCCAAGAAGGCTCAGTGGCCTTCTAAAAGGACACATGCTGCCGTGTGGAATCCAGGCTGGCGCAATTACAGGCTCACCGGGAGATAATCCCGTTCATTTTCTTCTCCTCAGGCCGTTCCACACCAGAGCTTCTTCAGACAGCTGAGCTAGACAGATATCTAGGAAAGAAGACTCTGCTGCCATTTTAATTCTACCCCATGTTAACAGCCTTCACGGGAGAATGTGTTATTTGTGGATAATCTAAATCATCCTGCTGCAAGCTCTCTTCCTTCCCTATTAAGATGATTCACACAGAGCACCTACCCGGCCCTCCTCCTGTGGTCTTTGTATGAAATGCTCATTCTCTGACTAGTCAATATAGCAATGTTTACTTCCTGCCAATGGGGTTTGGTTTGTATATCACATGAAGATTGATCAGCAGTTACCTAGTTATTTATTCAGCGATGCAAGAATGTCTTCAAGCTGCTTATTTCCACTACATACTAGTATATTTAATATTTGCTGTAAACCAACATGCAATATATGACTTTCAAATTATGCAGCCCATATATGTATTCGATTGGGAAGAACATGTTATTAGCATATTCATGATACCATTTCAAGATTTAATTGGCTTAATTATTAATTATATTAATAAAAACTAATTTTTAAATTATTATCTTTTTTTATGACAGCTTTTCATTTAGTTCTTTCCTGCTTGGCAGATAAGGATGGCTGTAGCTCTCATGCCATTGGTCTGGAGCTAATTTTGTTCTTTTTAGAGTGATCATGAGTTACTTGGTGGGGGAAATTGATTAAAGTCATAGGGTCCCTATGTGGCCCTATGACTTGACTGTAGCTCCGCGTGCCAGATGTTTGGGCTCAGAGAAAGCTATTGGCTTATACTAGTCCATGGTCACAACCGTTAGCCCACAGAAGCCATGTCGAAGACAATTCAAACTGAGTTGTTAACAGCCTGACCTAGGATGACCCAGGTCATCTCAGAAGCATCCTCATTAGATCTGATACTTGGTAGCATTCCTATTTCTGGCCCTTTTAGGTCCCAGAGAATGTGGGGTGCTTCCTTTAGTGTTAAGTTCCTAACTCCTCCATTTCTCAACTATGCTCATCATTCAGGCTTTGTAGATGCAAGGCTGCCAGATCCAGGGCACCAGTTCACAGAGAGGATGCAAAACTGCTGAATGTCCAACGGAGCACGTATCGAACACTTTTATATTAGAACATAGTATAGGACAGCGCTGGCAGGGATGAGCTGAGGAAGGGGGATGAAGAAGAGGCGCCACTTTTCCCAGTTGGATTTTAAGTTCCGTGACATAAGGCTGCAAAGCACCCTGACTCTGCCTAAAGAATGTGATGCTTGTCTGCAAACAAAACACAAAGGGAAAGACAGAACTCCTGTCCACTTTCCACCAAGCAGAACTCTCAGACCTTGAGGGCTAATAAGGGTGTTGCCATAGTCACCAAACGTTTTCGATTACAGGAAAAGCCAGCTTGTTTCAGAGTTAAGCCAGAATACATCAATTACACAAAAACTGTACAGTTGGTCCCAGACTTACGATGGTTTGACTTTGATTTTTCAGTGGTACAAAAGAGATACATATTCAGTAGAAGCTGCACTTTGAATTTTGAATTTTGATCTTTTCCCGGGCTAGCGAAATTCAGTACTCTCTGATGATACTGGGCAGCAGCTGCCGGCCTCATGTGAGCATAAGAGCAAGCAACAGGACTCCGCCGCGTGCTGCCTTGTCAGCAATTTTATGGATATGGTGTTTTGTTTTGTCACTTTCCATTATGGCTAGCAAATACCCATCTGTGCTTCTGGCTTCTGGTGAGAAGAGAGGTAGGCAATTACTCTTGAGGTGAAAATATATTGAATTGCATTTTTTACTTCTGATATTTTCAACTTATAAAGTAAGGTTTATCTAGACATAACCCCATGATAAGTCAAATAGCATCAGTACTTTGACCTAGCCCTAGTTCCATCCACGAAAGCTTTTGGGGCTAAAAAAAAAAAAAAAAAAAACTTAAGAAATTTTATAAAAATGTAGTAGCCAAGGATGAACTAGCTACATAGCTGCCAAGAGAGCAATTGAGTTTTTCCCTCACATTATTTCCTATATTAAGGTGAGCAGACAACGGGAAACAGATTGAGAAATAGGCATGTGACAGTGCTACAGCTTTTTTCTCTGAAAGAAGGAACCTCAGACTAGTCTGCGTCTTAAGGGACATTGATCAAAGAAATGGTAAAACAGGAAGGTCGGTGATCTTGGAAAGTTAAATCATTTCTAACTCATCTATGCGTATTAATTTTAAAACTAAAGCACATTCAGTCACATCCATGCTCTTTACTGAGAGAAATGCACATAGTTGTCAATAAAATGGGCTCTGATTAAGTGAATCTTCTATCTCGGATGAAAGCAAGGAGAGCTGATCCCATGTGTATGCACAGCCATAAAACTGTTGACTGGAACTGACTCATGAATTGTTGATTCATGGAAATGCCATCCTTATTCAGGTACTTCCTCTCAAAAATGTATTTCTAAGTGATTTTTCTATATTTTCCTATCACTCAGTATAAGACTCTATTGAAGTGCTTAACAAATTGCGTCCTATTTATTTTTAAGGTGGCCTGCTCGCTTCGTTAGAATGTGAGCTCCACAAGGTCAGGAAGAGCACTGTCTTAATTCATTTCATTTTCCCAATGCCTAGCACATTGCTCTGCTTTGGGAATAGGAGGAACAGGCCACTCTGTGTTTGATTTAATGAATGGATGGATGAAGAAAGTAAAGAAACTGAAACCCCCAACCATAGGTCATTACATAATTGTTGCTGTCCTATGCCTGTGTCCCTGCCACTTCGATATGCCCTCAAGTTTCACAGGGAGACTTCCCAAATGAAATCTCTTGAGTCCTAATTTTTCATCCTCATTTGCCCTTTAGTCCCACTTCTAGCAAATAATGACTCAGGGGTCCTTAGAGGGGTCAAATTGACTTTGCCATTGACTCCCTGATTCCATGTCTGAGTGAAAGCCTCTATTTGCCAATCACCTCCCTCCCCCACCCCATTGAAAAAAAAAAGGTTATGTATCTTCAGAAGGGCATTAATGCTGTCTGTTAACCACTATATCCTAAGTGCCTACCATCTAATAGTCATTCCAAAGGCATTTGTCAAATAAGAAAATGAGTTGGAGATTTCTCAGTCTACTGCCATATCAACCAGTCTTCTATAATGACATAAAAAGTAAGGCCTAGCCGATTTGGCTCAGTGAATAGAGCATTAGCCTGCAGACTGAAGGGTCCCAGGTTCAATTCCCGATCAAGGGCACATTCCCGGGTTGTGAGTTCAATCTCCAATAGGGGGCATGCAGGAGGCAGCTGATTAATGATTCTTATATCATTGACGTTTGTCTCTCTCCCTCTCCCTTCCTCTCTGAAATCAATAAAAATAAATATTTTTTAAATAATAATAGTAAGATAAGAATAAAAAGCTATACTAAACTCTGCACTGACATTAAGGGGTTCACTAATGTTCAGCAAAAAGTGACTCTGGAGTCTGGAGTGTGTGGGTCTTATGCCACTGTCATTCTGTCCCTGGAATAGCTGTGGTAAGAATCAACCTGTCTTCCTCATGGCTCTGTTGGAAGGAAAAGAAAAAGTCTCTTCTCTAGCTCTACACACACACACACACACACACACACACACACACACCTCCTATTTAAAGCAGTAATATATCCACTTAGAAATAATTCATGACAATCTTATAAAGAAAAAAAAAACGCCCTGGGAACTCTGAAACCTGACAGGGGTACGTTAATAGTGCCGTAAATTTTGGTGGGGGAAATCACATTATTTTAATGAATGTTTCTCATAAAATAATGGAATAAAGATGTCCTCCTTACAATAGAAGTACAAGTTGTGACACAAATTACCCCCTTTTTCCCATCTCCCTTTAATCAAGCTACCCTGGGAAGATGAAAGAGTAAAGAGAATGAGCTTAAACTTGAAAGAGAAAAGATGTATACCTGAGTAATTGAGCTGAGCCATTCATTGTCATTATTCCTTTTGCATTTGCTTTAGGCTAGAGTTTGGCAAAAATCAAACTTAGTACCAGTAATAGTTATAAGTAAGGTACATCAGTTCTCAGTTTTACAGTTTTTGAGACTGAAACTTAAGGTTTATAATTACTTCCTCTCAGTGTGTTATAGATTTCTGTATCCCACAGAAAAGTTTTTGAGACTGAAACTTAGGTTTATAATTATTTCCTCTCGGTGACAGGAGCGTATAGATTTCTGTATCCCACAGAAAAGCGTTGTCAAACATAAAGCACAAGACTTCACCCTTTCCTGAACAAACACTGTAAAAAGTGACCCTGAAGACATTGGCCACACATCCATGAAAATGCCTTAGACTGGCTTCCCTTCATTCAAGAAGAAGCTGCTGAGACCTCCTCTAAGACTCTCCGAATCCAAACCCCTAATCCAGCCTTGTCAGTTATTTAGAGGAGGTGCAAACAGAGATTGTAACCAATCCTTTTAACCCTGAGGTCAGTACTTTTAGCAGTACTTCTAAAAGTGAATCGAACACTTTTAAGTTTCTAATGCAACTTTCTCTTGACCTTCAAGGCCGATATGAAGCCCCAGATTACAAACTCCCCATACAGACAGTCCACCTGCTACACACAAAAACAATAGGGCCCATCCAGGTTATCTGTGGGATATCCAAAGACTTTTATATCAATTTCAGTCCCTAAAATGTAGCCCCCACAAACGAAAAGAAAAAAAAAGCCACCTCCTACTGCTTTAAAGAGTTCTTGTCAAGTGATACAGGTATACTTGTATAGTGTCTTTAATTCCTCCATCCAAGGCAACTTTGTGAAGATGTCAAGAGAAGTGCTACTAGTAGTTATGAAAACGGAGGCCCCGAAGCTTAAATGATTTGTCCAGCGTCACACAGCTAGTAAGCAAGATGAACCTGTCTCATTGATGAGCTCACTCCAACCTCAAAGCAACGCTCTGAAGAAGGTACTACAATTACTCTCATTTTGCCAATAAGAAACCCGAGGCTTAGAGTGCTGGGTGGCCTTTACCCGGGAGGATGATCAGAGATGGGAACCAGGGCAACCTGACTCCGCAGCCCAGATATTTAAAACCGGTGTTTCGCAGCCCGGAGAAGCTCATGCCCTCTCCATCCGCCTAACACCCTCCACAAGAGTCCCAGAGTTCAACAGACTCTCGGCCATTATGAAGAACACTGTCTTACAAGGCAGGAGCCCGCCCCTGCTGGCTCAGGGCCTAGAGCGACTGCCAGAACAGGAAAGAGCTGCCATTTTAACCTTATAAATCTACCGTGGCGTTTCTCTCTGGATAATTTATCAAAGCATGTAAATGCAGCCAAAGAACGCACTCCTCGGCCACTGGGAACCTGAACAAAGGCCCATGGCCCTGACTATTTGGGGTCAAGAGCAAGACTCTTCAAAGACTTGAAGAGGAGGAAGAAAGGATAAAGAACCGGGTAAAGAAAGCTACTGATGTGAGATCAGAAGTAGCTCTTTCAGACCCAGGCCTCCTGTACTCACAGATGCTTGGAGTGTGCATTTTATTGGATCATCCTTCAGCCTTTCAAGGGAGAACCTCTGCCTGCACAGGCCTTTCCTGCTGAGCAGCACTGGGTCTGTGGGAAGGCCTCCCAGTGCCACATGCATTGCTCCAGCCAAGCCGCTTCACCCCCATAAGCCTGGCCGTTAGCAGGGTTCCGTGAGGGGTTTTTGTTTTGTTTTTGGCAGGAAGACTTATTTATGAACTATTAGGAAGGCCCATTAAATGAACCATTCAGAGGGACAGTGGGGTGTGGAGTCCGTGGAGTAGCTTCTAACCTCAGCCTACCCGCTGGCCTTCACAATGCGGAGTTCCCAGGTGGGCAGGAGCCCTGCGGAGCAGCTTTGCAGCACGCTGGCCAGAGGCAGCAGAGCTCCGGGCCTCAAGAGCTCCCATGCGATTCTCATCCGGCCAAGACTGTCTCTCGGTTTGAAAGGGCCCTTCCTGGGTTGTGTGTTTGGTTATGAAAATGCCCCTAGGGCCGAAGCCGGTTTGGCTCAGTGGATAGAGCGTCGGCCTGTGGACTGAAAGGTCCCATGTTCGATTCTGGACAAGGGCATGTACCTTGGTTGCGGGCACATCCCCAGTGGGGGGTGTGCAGGAGGCAGCAGATTGATGTTTCTTTCTCATAGATGTTTCTAACTCTCTGTCTCCCTTTCTCTCTGTAAAAAATCAATAAAATACATTTTTTTAAAAAAATGCCCCTAGGCCAGGAGGCCTGGTCAGGCTAAGGCAGAGCATCCTTCCAGCCGAGGCTGAGGCTGCAGTCGCAGGTGCAAATGGGCTCCAAGTGAACGTGGGCGGTGGGTTTTTCTTTCCACCCGGAGCTCACATGAACGCTCCAGCCTCAATCGAGAAGCCTGAGTCCTGTTTCCGTCTCCCCGGGGTTCGCCCGTGCATCCACCGCTGAGACCCACGGCCCTGCGTCTGCTGGGAGTGCAGGCTGGAGGAGGAGGCCCTCATTCCCAGGCTCAGGGCCGCCAACTGAGCCGGCCCTGCGGGAAGATGAGGAGGGCTGGCTGGGATGGGCTAGGACCAGCCGGGTGGGGGCCAGGAACTCTGCGAGCAGGAGGCCGCGATGGGCCAGGCAGCCGCCAGGGGGCGCTCTTCCCCCCCGCCGGCCCCTGCCAGCGTTTCCCCTCCTGCTCCCGGGTGGGGAGAGGGTGGAAAAGACCTAGAAGTACGCTCTAACCCCTCCCTGCTCGAAAGGTGACCCAGAAGAAGTCGCTTACCCTCCGGCACTTTCCTTTGGAAAAGACAGCTCCCACCCACTAGCTCCAGAGGGGTGCCCCAATGGGATGTTTCGGGAATAGCTGGCAAAGTAGCCCATTTGCACGGATTGTTATTGTTATTGTTATTATTATTGTTAGGAATAATGATTTCCCTGCAGAAGTAGTCTAACGTCTGTGTTAGAACGGTTGTACATGTGCTGGGAGCTGCCCACACGTTAACGTGAGGGTTAGCCTCCCCAAGTGCAGAATAGTATTAGCAGGTCCATGTGAGGTTCACTTCTCAAAACCTCACATTTAGAAGGCAAACCTCAGGT
Source organism: Lasiurus cinereus (assembly GCA_011751065.1). Lineage (NCBI taxonomy): Eukaryota > Metazoa > Chordata > Mammalia > Chiroptera > Vespertilionidae > Lasiurus > Lasiurus cinereus. Next base: position 30,378,070 of record JAAGEH010000307.1, read on the forward strand.
GGCAGCTACGCGGTGGGTCCGGCCCCCTCCGCCCAGCCCAGCGTAAGGCTGAAGAATTAGCAGCGACTTAATTATTCAGGTCTGTGCACTTCAAGGCTGAGCCAGAATGAAGGAAGTTTATTGCCCTGGAAGAAACCCCCACATTTTTCAAGCAATTTCTCCAGTTCATTTGTTTTAAACACCTCTGCATTCCTCTGGCATAATCACCTTACCCTTTGTCAACACAAAGTGATTGTTTAAACGGCTCAATCAGATTGTGCCATGGGCAACTATTTCCATTTATTATGATTTATTGCCTGTTTCGTACCCATGTGCCAGACATTCAACAGAAGAAAAAGCTTCAAAGATGATTTTTCTTTCTGCTCTGGAGGCCGGCAGAATAAAAACAACCTGCTCGGAGGACAGGAGAGCTTGTCCTCACGGGTGAGGATCAGTCACTGAGGACTGATTTGGGGAAGGAGGTTTGATTTTCCAGTTGAAAGAGAACAAGACTTTCTCATTGCCATTGATCCTCCTGTTGACCTGGGGCACTGATCACATTGATGAAAGAGAGAGGGGATGCCTGGTTTTTCACCAGGCCAGGAAGAGATTTGTCATGGATAAACCAAAGTCATGTAATCCTGTTGAAGGCAGGAATCTGGTCATAGTCTTTGATCCCCAGCACTGGCCCATGCTGGCTCCTTTAGGCGCTGAATAAATGCTTATGTAATCGGTTAATCCAAATGGGAGAGAGCAGATAACTTATTTTACCCCTCACTGATCATACCTGCAGCGCAGGGAATGGCGGTTTCCTGTAACTCCGCTTGGTAGGAGAGAGCCCTCCTCGTTTTCATTCTCCCCTCAGGGTGTTGGGCTGCCAGGAAAAGGAGCGAGGTGTTAACCGGATAAACAGGCTCCTTGTTGTTCTTTATAACAATAGCTGACTAACCACCTTTTTTTTTTTTGGAACTGCTATAGTATGTAATAACTATTAGAATTATTTGAAAAGCTAAAAAGCACTATCTATTAACATCATTGAGAAACCTTCTGTCCAGTCATACCTGAGGTAGACAAGGGGTGGGTAGTGACTCTCCTGTCCTGAATGAAATTCTGAAAGGGTGTTAACTTTGCCAGCAATGAGCAATGCTTGGTTAAAATGCCCACCAACTTAACTAACCAGCAGTCTTTCTTTAGGTTTTAAAAACAAAAATTGACCTGTGAACCACAGATTTTCTTATTCTCCCTGGGACTAGTCACGTCAGTGTCCTGCAGAGCGGTTCTTTCCTCAGCCTCAGGAAGCTGCCCCCTAGAGTTCACAAAATGATCTCACAGGCCACATTCCAACTGGGGAACTTGTTAAAATGCTAATCGGACTCAGTGGGCCTGAGGTGGCCCATGGATAACAATACAAATGGCCAGGTTTTACGAATTCATACAAATTTTTTCTCTACCAATTTTGCATTGTGTATAAGAAACTTAATGTTTTTCATAAAACCTAAGAGTTTCATAATATCCAGTGATGTCACATATTGACACAGACATATATATACAGGGATGCATATATTTCAAATATACCCAGGTGTCTCCACACTTCTCTTAATTATTAAGGTTGGCTGCAGTGCAACTTTCTTTTATTTTTTTAATTAATATATTTTATTGACTTTTTACAGAAAGGACGGGAGAGGGATAGAGAGTTACGAACATCAATGAGAGAGAAACATCGATCAGCTGCCTCCTGTACCCTCCCTACTGGAGATGTGCCTGCAACCAAGGTACGTACATGCCTTTGACCGGAATAACCTAGGACCCTTCAGTCCATAGGCCGAGGCTATCCACTGTGCCAAACCAGTTGGGGCTGCAGTTCCACCTTCAAGGAAGGAGAATGCAAGATCTCTGGCTGACCTATTTGTTCTACTTTCTACAATATTTACTGAACACTTAGTATGTGCCCTGTGTTAGAGACTGAAGTTTCAAGCGTGAACCAGACAGATCACAGCCCCTGTCTCAAAGAATTTCTATTCTAGGAAGAGAGAGACACAAATAAACGGTAAATGTTATGAAAGAAGCAAAGGAGCTGAAATAGAAAATAATCACTTAGGACAAGCTGGTGAGAGGCCTCTCTGAAGAGACGGGACCTGCAGGGTCTACTTATGTGAGGCGACAAGGGGCCAAGTGTTTAGGCTACCAATGTGCGCAGGCCCAGGAGCCAGTTCCTGCTTCTTCAGCAAGCATGTGCTGAGCAGAAGGGAGCCTGCTGCACGCGTCTGGCCCTCGGATCTGAGTCTGCCTCACTGCCAACAATTCACACGGCCCCCTCTGCACTCAGCTGCCAATATCCGCTCCCCACGCCGGCCGTTGGCTCCCTGCCTGTCCACGACCTCTCACCTTGACCAGGGACTGGCACTTGGCCCGGCCTGGGGACACATTAGAGTTTCCCTACAAGTGCACAGACCTGTAAAAATCAAGGCCCCCCAGACACCACCATCCACAGTGATAGCCAAATAGTCTCAGATCTTTCTTCTCGGTTCACTTTTATTTATGAAGAAGCGACTCCAAAAAAATGCCCTATCTTTTGCTAAAATGAAAGTAAACCGGCATGAAATCGGCCATTATGTGTAAATCCTAATGCAATGGAAATGGATACCAGTCAATTGGTTCCTAGAAAGGTCTGACTTTGCAGAAATAAAAACGCACAGGCAGCCTTTATGCAAACCCCACCAACATTCTCCTTTCTCAAGGCCCCCAGCAGGTGTGACTCAGCAGGTGAGCGGCAACCCAGGAACCCAGAGGTCAGCGGTTCAACTCCTGGTCAGGGTACATGCCTGGGTTACAGGCTCGATCCCCAGCGGTAGGACATACGAGAGGCAGCCAATCAATGATGTTTCTCTCTAACCATGTTTCTCTCTCTCCATCCCTCTCCCTTTTCTCTCTAAACATTAGTAAAAACATGTAAAAAAATAAAGTAAGTCAAACCCACAACCTCTGCCTCCCCCCATTGCCCACCCCAGACCACCTCTGTCTTCAGCTGGTTCCTGTGATTCCCCCCAACCTCCCACTCCTCCACTCACACACACACCTTGGGAACTACAGCATGAACTCGGATGAGGGCTCAGATGGTTTCAAACAGGGTCATTATTTGCTCTTTATTATCAAAGCAGGGAGATGCAGGAGGCTGTCGCAACCCCATAGATAAGAAGTCAAGTTTCTCAGCATCCTCAGCTGCCTGGTGGGGAAATGAATGCAGTAACCAGGATGGCACAATGGGAGCTCCGAGCACAGTTGCCCCAGAGTGCTAAGTTCAGAGAGAGGCCTGGGGTCCCAGCTGGGTCACGGGCTGCTGGATGCTCAGGCTTGTGTTGGCTACAGCTCTGCTTGCCTGTAGGACAGCTCTTTGATCTCGATATCTCGTGGGCTCTGGTCCCTTCTCAGGTGGACTGTCCAGGCAGGGGACTCTCCAGGATCCATTACTATTCATCCTTCTATCTGTCTCATAAGTTGGTTGTGAAATCCGAATGACAGAATGTGTGCACAACATTTAGCATAAATAGTAAGCATCTAGCAAATGTTAACTATTTTTACTATTACAATTACGATTTACAAATGGAAATCCATTTGTAAATCGTAATTGTAATAGTAAAAACAAATGCGAAAAACTGTATTAGTTTTTTTTTTAAACTTTTAGAAGACTTTGGGTAATTTTAATTTTCAGAACAGATGTCTGAAGTAGATATGATATCACTTAGGCTCAGAGAAATCGAGTAATTTGCCCAAAGCCACACAGCGGTTCAATAGTCAAGCTAGAATTTAAATTTGCACTGCCTGAACTCTAGATTCCAGTTGTCTTTCCCATCTCCAGTGTTCATGGATGCTGGTGATACAGTTAGGCTCAAAGCCTCCAGCGGTTCTCCCCCACCTGCAGAATGTGCTCCACCGCCCTCTGCATGTCCTGCCAATGAAGAGACTCGTCATCCCTTCATGTCCCGTCACTCTACTCCTCACATTCTGCTTCAACCGCGGCCCCGTGTTTGGAGTCCCCTCAACTACGCTGCACAGAGTACAGAACTTGAACAAATGAATGAGTATGTGAATATATGAATGCAAGGAAGTTAGATTGGGGTGTATAAAAGTGAAAGATTTGGGGGTTTTGTCTTTTCAAGGCAGGCAAGAGCTGGACATAATTCAAGGCAGAAGAGAGACAGGGAAGCAGCCACTGAAAAAAGGTTAATTATTGAAGAAATAGATAATAATGCTGCTGGTAATGAAATTATAATCAGTCTCATTTTAGCTTCAAGACCATTTGCTCAGGGAGGCCTCTCTGAATCCCTAAAAGAGATTAACTCCTCATTAAATGCGTCTGTAGCACCCTTCTCTTTTCTCTCACTGTCCTGATGACACATCACATTGGAAATCCCTCACTCGATATTTACCACTTGAGCAAGCTCCACAAATCGTCTTGTTTATGCTGGATTCCCAGCAGTTAACATGGTGTCTGGCTCAGCGTAAATGCTTAATAAATATTAAATATTAATTAACCACAAGATTAATAGCATTTCTCTGTCCTAAGAGTGGCTATGTTTCTGCTGATACCAATAGGATAAAAAGAACTTTCATTTCTTGATAAGGAATTAAGAAACATGACACTCTAGTTTGGAGCAATACATATTGAATGAGTTTTAGTTCAAGTGTAATTTCTTCGTTTTGATCAGTGAATTGCCTAACCATTGTGGCTCAATGGTTGAGCATTGGTCTATGAACCAGGAAGTCACAGCTCGACTCCTGATCAGGGCACATGCTCAGGTTACGAGCTCCATCCCCAGTAGGGGGCATGCAGGAGGCAGCCAATTGATGTTTCTATCTTTCCCTCCTTTTCTTTTTGAAATCAATAAAAATATTTTTTTAATCAGTGAATTGACAGGCCTGTTAAATAAGGAGAAGGAGTCACTCTTTTTACTCTCCTGCTTAAAAATGCCCCATTGTCTTTAGGGTGAAGTTCTCACTCCTTAGTTGGCAGCCAGGGTTCGCTCCAACCTGCTTCCTCAGCCTTCTCTCTCATCACCACCCCAGGCAATCCACAGAGCACTTACTGATCCCATTTTCTGGAATAATCTCCCCTACTTTCTGCATCTAAAGAACTCTTATTTTCTCTTCAAACTCAAACTGAAATCTTCCCTAAGTCCCCAATTCAAAACAATCGACACCCCACAGCACTCTGTACTTGCCACTAAAAGTCTAGAAATCTGAAATCATCCTATATAATAAAAGGCTAATATGCAAATAGATCAGACAGAGGAACGACAGGTCACTATGACAGGCACTAACCACCAGGGGGCAGACACTCAATGCAGAAGCTGCCCCTGGTGGTCAGTGTGCTCCCACAGGAGGAGCACCGCTCAGCCAGAAGCCGGGCTCATGGCTGGTGAGCACAGCGGCAGTGGGGCGAGCTTCCTGCCTCTGCAGTAGCACTAAGGATGTCTGACTGGTAGGTCTCGAGGGATCCCGGACTGCGAAAGGGCATAAGCTGGGCTGAGGGAACCCCCCCAAGTGCACAAATTTTGTGCACCAGGCCTCTAGTACACTAATAAGTTCCTTGTAGATACTAGTTGTTTCTTCATCTTGACATCTCTAGTGCCTAGCCAAGGTCAGTACATTTTCTTATCAGTAAATATAAAAGAAAACCTTGAATCTTCCTTGACTATTCTCTTTCCCTCGCACCCTATATGCATCCATCAACAGGTCCAATCTAGTCTGTCAGAAATATATCCTGAACCCAGCCCTTCTCACTACCTCCACCATAAAGTCTCCAGCCCAAGCTACCATGATGTCTTGCCCAGGTGATCACAATAGCCTCCTGGCTGGTTTTCTTGATTCCAATTGCAGTCCATCCTGTGCAAGGCAGCATGTCGGCCCTATAAAATAGCATTCAGCCTGGCCAGGTAGCTCATTTGGTTGGAGTGTCATCTCATCCACCAAAAAAGGCTGAAGGTTCTATTCCCATTCAGGGTACACACTGAGATTGCAGGTTCATTCCCTAGTCGGGGTGCCTGCAGTAGGCAACTGATGGATGTTTCTCTCTGTCTCTTCCTTCCTCTCTCTCTAAAAATCAATAAGCATATCCAGAAGGTGACAGCCACCCAGGAGGGGAAGAGGGAGGAGAAGGCCAAGATTGATTCCAGGAAGAAAGAACAGCTCTCGAGCCTATAGAAACAGGCCCAAAAGAACACGGAGAAAAGTGACCAATACACAGTCAGGGCCAGGACTGAGCACAGTAAAGACTGGGTATTCCTCATGCTTGTCTTGGCCTGCCCTCCCTCCATCACCACTTGGGATGTGGGCACCCAAGTGCAGCCATCCAAGTGGGGCATGCAGGCAGCCTGGGGCTGAGAAGACTGGGACACAGATAGGGTCTTAGTCAATGCTCCAGTTTAAGAAAGGCCTTTCTTTCTTTCTTTACTTTCGATTGCCCAACCTCACTTTTATAGGCATTAAATTGCATATATAAAAGAATAAATTGCATTTAAAATAAAATTATTCTCACACACTCATGTGTGAACCAATATGTTAACTCACTTATTAAGGCAAGGACAATTCCTATTTCATTGTCATTGTCAAACCACCTGAGTTTTGAGACTTCTGTAAGATGTCACACAACCACACAAGATCCTTGGCATGTGTGGTACGATGTGGTCCAGTTTTGGTGAAAGAAGATATGATAGCAATGAGCACATCTCCTTGCTTTCATATCGCTAGCACCTAAAGGTGTGGGGAAAAGTCTTTCTTTAAAAGGTTACTTTAAATCTCTCTAAGAGCTATGCAGCCATAATTTTTCCATGTCTTTGTTGTTCATGGAGAGTTTCAGAAAATCAATAATAGGAACAACCAGTTACTAAAGCTTCAGTATTTGCAAAAGTGAGCTAGCAAACTGTAACTGGCGAGGACTCTGCTTCCCACCTGGTCACATACTGTACTCTGCAGCTGTTGGAAGACGGGGAGGGCTGTAGGCAGTCTGAGGCTGGTGGGAGACACAGTATTTGTAGATGCACACGGGCTGGGAAAACCTGCCGCCAGGGGTTACAGCCATTGCCTTGGCTGCTCCCTGAATTTTGTTATCAGAAGTAAATTACATTTCAAGGAGCGGGGTGGAATGTATAAGAGAGCATCTGGCTACTGGGTTCCAGTATAGAGAGAGAAATTAACAAGAGGACAGTGTTTTGAAAAGTAAAATTGGATACAGAAAAAAAAATATTGTCTAAGGATAACCTTTATGAAAGATGATAACAACAAAATTGGATGGCTCCAGGCACCAGAGCTCTGCTTCCACTAATTTATTTGCTTTTAAACAGCCAGGTTGTCAAAAGGGGACTTTGTTCCCTGGGAACATATTGATGGGAATATAGTTGCGCATCACTGTGGTGCCTCAGTCTAGAAGTGAATTAATCTTAGGCCTGCATCTTGCCCATGGATGGCTTCCAGAGGCTGATGCAGGGATCATGAAGATCTTGTTTGTGTACCACAGAGGACAGGTTTAGCAGGAGTCCAAGAGCCTCCTGAGTGTCTGATTCCCACTTCTTCCACTTTTGGCAAGAGGTGGCTATTAGCAGTTTCATCCTTTCTCCCATGAAATAGGAACCTTATGATTGATTATTTCTGCTCTCTGCGATTGAAGACAGGGCTGTATTTCGGAGATGAAGAACACCATTCTAGAAAAACTTTGAAATTAAAGATGCCTTCTAAAGATTAAAGTAAAACTTCTTTAATTCAGAGTCTGCTAACTCTTGTCAACTCCGAATTTATGATCAATTTCATTGGGCTGAGAACCTTCTTAGTCCAATGGTGAGGAGAAAGGGAGGTTACTAAGCAAATTAGTGGTGGAAATATTATTTGCAAAAGGTATAACCAATTTAAAAAGACTTCTTTCCACCAGGCTTAAAAACAATTTCAGCACTATTAATTTTTCACATTTTGAAAAACTGAGGTATCTGTACTAATAAAAATATAATGTGCAAATTGGTCAGGATGCCCTCATAGTAATGACCAAACAGCAGGCTGCGTAGGGTGACCATGCTGGTGGGGGCAGGGGGGCAGTGAGGGGTGACCAGGACAGCGGGGGGGGGGGTTGGGGTGACCAGGCTGGCCGGGCGGCCGGCGGCACGCCCCCCCCCCCCCCCCCCCCAGTTGGGGGCAACCAAGCCAGCGGGGAGAGGGAGAGGCAATTAGGAGCAATCAGGCAGGCAGGCGAGCAGTTAGGAGGCAACAGTCCCATATTGTGAGATGGACGTCCGACTGCTGGTTTAGTCCTGATCCCAACACCTCTCCATGCATGAATTTCATGCATCAGATCTCTAGTAATTTATATACAGTAAAATTCACCTTTTTTAATCTACAATTCAACCAGTTTTGAAAAACCCATACAGTTATATAATCACTACCATAATGAAGATATAGAACAATCCCATAATCCCCCAAATTCTCTCACTCTCCATGGTGGTCTAGCCTCCTCCCACTCCAATCCCTGGAGACCACTAATCAGTTTTCTGCCCCATTAGTTTAGGCTATTTGAAGATGTCATACAAAGAGAAGCATACAGCATGGAACCTTTTGAATGTAACTTCCTTCACTTAGCATAGTGCATCTGTGAATCCCTCACATTGTTGGCTGTGTAAGTAGTTTGTTCCATTTCCAAGCAGAGTACCATTCCATTGTACCACACTGTGCTTGTCCATTCACCAGTTGGACATTTGAGTTGTTTTCACTTTTTCGGTGAATAAGAATAAAGCCACTACAAAAATTCATATTCAAGTTTTTGTGTGAACATAATTTTTAATTTCACTTGTGTAAATACCTCAGAGTGGGATTGCTGAATTGTATGATAACTAAACTAGAGGCCTGATGCATAAAATTCATGCACTGCAGTGGCGGAGGAGGGGGATTGTCCCTCAGCCCAGCCTGGACCCTCTCCAATCTGGGACCCCTCAGGGGATGTCCGACTGCGGGTTTAGGCCCAATCCCTGTGGGCCTAAACCCACACTCAGACATCCCTCTCACAATCCAGGACAGCTGGATCCCAACCGTTTGCCTGCCTTCCAGCCTGATCACCCCTCAAGTGTCTTCCCCTGCTGGCCTGGTCATTCCTAACTGCCCTCCACTGCAGGCCCAGTCTCTCCCAACTGCCCTCCCCTGTAGGCCTGCACCCCCCCCCACTACCCTTTCCTGCAGACCTAGTTGCCCCTAACTGCTCTCGCCTGCTGGCCTGATCTCCCATAACCACCCTTCCCTGCTGATCATCTTATGGCGACCATCTTTAATGGCCATCTTGTGTGAGGGAGCAAGGATTAATTTGCATATTACCTCTTTATATATAGGATATTTAACCTTTTAAGAAACTGCCAAGCTCTTTTTCTAAAGTGGCTGTTCCTAATGAAAACATATAAGAGTTCCAGTAGCTCCAGGTCCTTGCCATTTATTTTAAGTTTTGTTGTGTGTTTCTTTGTGTTGTTGTTGTTGTTGTTGTTTTTTACTTTAGCCATATTCATAGATGTAGAGTAGTGGTACCTCACAGTTTTGATTTGCATTTTGCTATTAATGATGTTGAGCATCTTTCTATTTCATATGTCATCTTTAGTGAAGTGATAATCCAAATCATTGGCCCATTTTAAAAATTAAGTTCAAACTATTAATGTAATGGCTGATGTGTATATACGTATTCCTATATATTATTTTACTTGATCATCACAACTCTGGGAGAGAAGCAGGGCAGATATTATTCCCAATTCTCAATTTTCAATATCCCTGAGAAATGGTTAAATGACTTGCCCATGCTCACCACAAGAGGCAGTACCAGAGAGAGGCCAAGGCTTGCTGTTGATGCTCTTGCCTCCACCAGGCACTGACTTATTCTTCCTGAAGACAAACAGGGCCACTCTACTCAGCAGGACAGTGAACTGTCCACCAAGGCTCCAGGGTGACTAAGCCAGCACAGGCAAAGCTATGGAAAGGTGAAGTATGTCCTTCTGTCTATCCAACACACCTTTCCGTCCCCTTCCTGCAGTGAAACTTCCCTATGCTCCATACCCCTTCTCTGGAGTCCAATTCCCAACTGGTGGTACTGAGGGGAAAAAAAATCTATTAAATCTTCCCGGACTTTTTCCTTTTCCCAATCTCTGGGGTGGGTGGGGGAGGTGGGGTATGTTTGCATTTGAATGAGGGCTTTTAGAGACACCACTTCTTCATGCAGTGCCTTTAAAACTGTTCTATTATCATCTGGGCTCCTGAGAAATGGCCTAAGGAGCCACTGGGAGTGAGGCTTGGGACACTGTCCCCCTCACCCCTACCCTCTCTTCTCATTCCCCCACTCTCCACTCCCTCCCCATCTCCCCACCCCACCCCACCCTCTGTACACACACACACACACACACACACACACACACACACACACCTAACTAAAACAGTTCCTCTTTTATGTTTTACATTTCGAGCTTTCATTTAAGAATTTATTTTAAAAGAAGAATGTGTTGCTTTCCAAAACATGCTTGGCATAAATGAACCAGGATATGTCTTACATATCCTGTAATTCAGATATTTTAATAATTGAAACTGATCCCTTGGCATTCCCACATCCCCAGATCAATCTGGATTTTAAAGATTTTATTGATGACCCTCCTCTGGTGAATCATCCCAATGCTAACCTTTGGGGCAAACAGGAAGGGCTTGACCATTTTTGTGTTTACTCCAGTGCACTGCCTAAATATTGACTTTTTCTATGTGTGTTCTGATGTGGGAAATGTTAGAAAGCACAGAATAGAATAGTGGTTTGGGCTTGGGCCAAGTGGTCCTGGCAAATTGTTTAATTTATCTAAGCCTCCATTTCCTCATCTGTGAAATGGGGATAACAGCACCCTATTTCTTAGAACTGTCCGGAGGATTAAAAGATAATGTAGCCCTATGCCCTGACCGGTTTGGCTCAGTGGATAGAGCATCGGACTGCGGACTGAAGAGTCCAGTCAAAGGGCACGTACCTTGTTTGCAGGCACACATCCCCAGTAGGGGGGGTGTAGGAGGCAGCTGATCGATGTTTCTCTCTCATCAATATTACTGACTCTTTATCTTTCTCCCTCTCTGTAAAAAATCAATAAAATATTTTTAAAAATATTTTTAAAAAATGGTAATGTAGCCCTAGCTGGTTTGGCTCAGTGGATAGAGCATCAGCCTATGGACTGAAAGGTCCCAGGTTTGATTCCAGTCAAGGGGACATGCCTGGGTTGTGGTTCAACCCCCCAGTAAGGAGTGTGCAAGAGGCAGCCGATCAATGGTTCTTTCTCATCATTGATGTTTCTATCTCTCTGTCCCTCTCCCTTCCTCTCTGAAATCAATAAAATATATATAAAGAAGTTAAATTTTTAAAAAAGGTAATGTATATGGTGCACATGGCACAGTTCCTGATATATATGACCCACTCAGTCATGGGCAGCTCCATTAACAGCCAGCTAGCCCTGAGATTCACCCTTCCAGCCATGGAGATAGTAAACATCTGCCACAGGGTCACTGCTTATGCTTTTACTATGAGGATGAGTATAACTATGAGCATCACTAAGCAAACATGGTCACAATTTTTGAAGTTATTAATGTTTATAACACCTAATTCACATCTCTCTAATAATAGAAGTGAAGCAAATGCATGCTTGAAGGCCATCAATAATGTCTCCAAGCTGGAAACAACGCTTCAGAAAGAGCAGAAGCAAAGTAAAATAATTTGTTATGAAATTTTTAAATGCACATTTTTCTTATTTGTGTTTTGTTACAAAAAGCACTTACCTTAGTGGTGGCTGAATAGATCCAAATAAGCCATTATGGTTTGAACACATCCTTAAAAGATTTTTTTGGAGCACCAAATGACTTCATATTACTGTCCTTTGATCTACTATAATTATTTTTATATTTTCTCAAAATACTCTAAATTAGAAGAAAATATATTTCAGTGCAACCACATTAATATTCTCTAACCCAGCCATTATTAGTACAACCACTGGTGGTAATATGAGATTACTTTCAACACTTTAATCCAAAAGCAGCCATTGCGCTCTGGGTACTAGCACTGGATGGAGAGAAAGAAAGCAGTGTGGTAGCCCTTATTCAGGGACTAGGGGATCACTAGGCCCAAACTGGAAGCCCTAAAGCTATCAGATGACAGGACTTCTTTCCCCTGAGATAATCCCTGGCTCCCTTCCGAGGAGTCTTCCTTATCCTTCAGCATCGGATAAAATTAACTAATTCTTCCTTGATTTATGTTTTCCTTTTCTGCACACGTTTTTGCTGGATATAAGAGCCACCTGGGAAAACCAATAATGCAGGTCTACAATAACCAATTTATTCCTAGCGGGTCACCTCTCTGGTCACTGTCACTTGGGTTATCTTCTACAAAATAAACAACTTGTTAAAACATAATAGATGAGCTATTTTTTCTTTAATCTAAGGCATATAGGAAGTAAAAGAGTTTTATATTTCAATACTCTGGGTTCCCATAATTTAAGAAATAGTCTTTTTAACTCAAAGATAATGGTGTGTGTGTGTGTGTGTGTGTGTGTGTGTGTGTGTGTATTACATATTATTCAGTCTATGTTCTCAGAGACATCCACACTGTTTGGGGCAGATTATTATTTAAATAAAGATCTTTTCTCTGAAGTATTCCCTTGAGTAGGCTCTGGATTCAAGTTTTGCATTTTTATTTGTGGAAGGATTTACTTGTTCATCAAGTATTCATTGAGCACTTATTCTTGTGTCAAACCGTCTGCTAGGTATTAAGTCCACTATGATAAACAAGACCAGTGTGGCCACTGCTGTCACGAAGCTTACAGTCAAGTAATTGAGGCTGATATTAATCGAGTAAGCAGGCAAATACATAATTATAAAAGATATATACTGTAAAGAAACAAAGTAAAGATGCTCTTGAGGAAAGAAGAGAGTAGAATGCTTGTTGTGGTTGGGGTTCCCTAGGGTGCTATTTAAAAGTCTTAAAGAATGAAAAGGAATGTGCCATGTGACTAGTTGGGGGAGAATGGTCTGGTCTGGCCAGAGGAGTCAGCAATGAAGTTCCAGAAATGAGAATGAGATTGGTGCATTTGAGTTTGTGAACCAAGGCCAGCGTGTGTGGAGACTAGGGAATGAAGGGAGATGAAGTTGGTAAGGCTGGCAAGAGCCAGAGCACACAGACTTTTTTTAAAAAATGATTTATTGACTTGAGAGAGAGAAGAAGAAACATTATTTTGTAGTTCCACTTATTTGTGCATTTATTGGTTGATTGTTATATGAATGGGGATTGATCCCCAACCTTGACATAAGGGGACAACATTCTAACCAACTGAGCTACCCACCCAGGATTAGATCACACAGGCTTTTGTGGGTCATGTTTGTAATTTTGGATTTTAATCTAAGCAGTGAGAATCCACCAAAAGTTTTAAGCAAAGGTGTGATCTAATTAATGTCTCAAAGAGGTGTTGTGGATGCTGGATGGAGAACTGTGAGGGTAGGCAATAGAAGTAAAGAGAAAAGTGTAGTATTGTAGCTGCCCATGTAAGAAACAATAGCTTGACAGGCCCACTTTGGGTATGATAACTAGCTTAGTTGTCCTGGACTCTCACAACACAGCAATTTCTGTTTTTAAGACTATCTCCAAGGGGGCCCTGGCTGGAAAGCTCAGTTGGTTAGAGTGTTGTCCCGATATGTCAAGGTTGTAGGTTTAATTCCTGGGCAGGGCATATACAAGCATCAACCAATGAATGCATAAATAAGTGGAACAATAAAACGATGTCTCTCTTTCGCTCTCTCTTCCCTTCTTTCTAAAAACAAATAAGTAAGAATAAAATATAATTTGAAAAAAATCCTGGGGAAACAAAAGAATATTTTCAAGGTTAATGGATATGTCCATCCACACTGTTGCCTTCTTTTAAGGGGTGTTAGGCAGCCCACCCTGGTTCCAGTCTTCCAGGGACTGCCCTGTATCTTGAACTAGAGTGGTGAACGTGAAGGTGAACAGAAGTTGACAGAGTCCATGTATATTTGAATATACATGGACTAATATGACCTGCAGATGGATCATATTTGTGAGGTGATGGAGGAAAAGGAATCAAGGATGACTCCAAATGATAGTGATGCAATTCATCAAGATGGGGAAATAAGGAAAGCGTGAAAAATAAGTTTAGGAAGTGCCGGTGCCAGCCGGCACTACAGTCGAACAGCACCTGAAAGGGGGGTGAGGATTAAGAAAAGAGACACAAAGATGGGATCGGGAGGACTGACAGTTCAAGACTGCAGTCCCGAGTTTATTTTTCTAAGACTATTTATACATGTTAGTTATGCTAGCGTGTTTGCAAGCCTTTCATTACTTTCTTTATTACAGAGACTCTTGGTTTCTGTTCTCTTATCTGACCTTTAGCCATTCTTTGTTTCAGGACAATCAGTTTGTTAATCACTAAACTTCAGGCAAGAATAGACACTCAGGATCATTTACTCATGGAATGTCGTGGTTAAGCAAACTCCATTTATGATTAATTTCCTCGTTCCTTAAGCTTTAGCTAACTAAGCAAGCAACCTTAAGCAAAGCTAGAAACAATTCCAGTAAAACTAGGGGGGTCGAGGTGCTGAGGCAGCTCACTTTGTGAACGCTTGCCTTCCCGGGACTTTGTCAAACCGAGACCGCCCCCGACATCTCCCCCTTTTTATTTATTATGGCTTGTTTCTAAGCTTTATTTCATGCATACCAGTTTGTAAAGCTAAGACTGCAGCGGCACCCCTTCGGATAAGACAAGGGAGTATGCATAATATGATAATTACCCCTGTTCCAACAATAGCTATAGTTATTGCTAAATGTTGAATATTGCTAGGCGAGGGGAGAATTCCTAACAGTTGATGAAGAAAAGTTGATGCTGTTTGAGCAGCATCAAAACGGAGGGGCTCAGCTGACTGTAGCCCCTGAATTTCCCCATGTAAGGCTAGTAAATCTAAGGATTCGTTTGCATGATTCCATATTCCCATAAGGTGCCTTTTTATCTTGTCCCAGGGGTGAGTACTTTGGTTGTACTTAGTGGAAGTCACACAGATCCATTTATAGGATGTATGACAGTCTAGCCTAGTGCGAAGCTTTAATGCTTGAATTTCCTCTCCCATGTACTGAACTGTGTCATAGAGAGCATTAAGTTTTTCCTCTACCTTATTATCTATTGCTTCCTGAGTCCCTAAAGCTGTACTAACATTTTTAGACAAATTATTAACAAAGTGAGCTGTTTGTACTGTTTGGGTAAGGGCTACAGCTGCGGCAGTAGCCGTGGCAATCAAGGTTACTAAAGCCATGATGCCAGCTATCAGTAACCCAACGAATCTCCGAGGCCTGCTGAGAGCTGAGGTCAGCTCCCTCCACACCTGAACGGAATGATCATCATACCAAGGCTCAGAGAGATCTACGGGAGCATCACAAAAGCTGGTTGGTGGAGAACGACCACCTGCTCCCCCCAGGGTATGTTAGCAATACAATTAGTTAATTGACAATTTGTACAGGTTACATTAAAAGTGGAATTTCGATGGGAAATGTTTACCTTCCCTATCAGCAGGGCGTAAGGATCTGGTACACAAGCAGTCACATTAACAGTCCAAGTGGTCGTAGTTGAGTTGTTATTCCTTGGGTATGTCACAGTGGCCACAACTTCGTGAGAAGCTGCAGCCAGCTTCCAGAGCAATAGCTGAATAGGTCCGCTGTTTACTCCCCATAACCCTTCATATAGTCCTTGAGTCCAGCTAGTCTTGTTGAAAACAGACCAGCTCTGGCTCTGGACAACCCGCTGTGCTTCATAGACCAGCTTCTTCAGTTGTCCCCAGGTGGGCATCTCCGCGCTCCGGGTGGAGTGAGATAGCGGATGAGCAGGATCATTTAGGCGCAGCCTCCTCAGCCTGTGTTCCAGATTCGTGGTTTCCCACTTGTCGGACGAGCCTTTCCGGCAACCACCGTGGACTTTCGGCATCCTGTGGAAAAACACACACCTGCCCTCGTCCCCAGATTAGTACCGGATCAGGTCCTTGCCAGGAGCCGGTTAAGGGGTCCTTCCAACGTACTTGAGCAAAAGGGCGTGATGCTTTTGCTCCCCAAAAACGCTGGGCAGCGGACTGACCGGCAGAGTCCAAAATTAAAAAATTAAGAATAAAGAGAGCATGGTTCAGGGTGTTTTGCGGGGATGTAGGATATAACTCCCCCCTTTTTATTTTTTGCAGTTGGTTTTTTAAGGTACCGTTTGCTCTTTCCACTATTCCTTGTCCTTGAGGGTTATAAGGAATTCCTGTTTTATGCTGAATAGAAAAAGTCTGACAAAATGTTTGAAATTGGCGTCCTGTATATCCAGGACCATTGTCTGTTTTAATGCATTTTGGCTGTCCCATGACAGCGAAACATCTCAGGCAATGAGCAATACAATGTTTTCCTGCCTCTCCTGCTTGGGCAGTGGCTGTTAGGAACCCGGAAAAAGTATCAATGGTGACATGTACATAACTTAATCGGCCGAAAGCGGGGATATGGGTAACATCCATCTGCCATAGATGGTTAGGTAACAGGCCTCTAGGGTTAATACCAAATTGTGGGACATTATGCTGCTCTGGGCAGCGGGGGCATTGGCGTACGATCTGGCGTGCGGCTTCTCTAGAGATTTTGAATTGCAGACGGAGGGAATTACTATTTTGATGGTGGAGATTATGGGATTGTTGTGCTAACTGTTCCTGAGAAAGAAGGACAAGTCGCGTGGCTCTGTCAGTTATATCATTTCCCTCGGTTAGTGGCCCAGGAAGATTAGAATGGGCTCGTAGGTGACCAAAAAAGCAGGGAAGAATACGTTGACAGAGCGTTTCCTGAATATCTCGAAATAGGGATTGGATGATGGGATTAGAGGTTTCAATAAAAGGTACAGTTTCTATGACCTCCATAGCTCATGCCACGTAGTGGCTGTCTGTGTAAAGATTAAAGGCATCGGAAGGAAGACTTTTTAGTACTGCAAAGACTGCATACAGCTCAACTACCTGGGCTGAGGTGGAACTGGTGAGGAACGTGGTGACCTTTCCCTTAATAGAAAAAGCGGCCTTCCCACTGGAGGATCCATCAGTGAATACCAGTACGGCCTCTTCAATAGGAGTATTTCGTACTACTTTTGGAAAAACAAAGGCATGTTGGCTAGCGAATTGTAATAATTTTTCCTTAGGGTAATGGTTGTCTATTTTTCCTGGATAATGAGCCAGCGCTATGGCCCAATCGTCACAATTTTGGAGTAACCAATTAATTTGTTGTTTGGTATAAGGTAAACAAATAAGGGGAGGTTCTTGACCTATAATCCGGCGTGTTTCCTCCCTTGCGGATTGAATGAGGGTGGCGACTAAATCATAATATGGAGTTAGAATTCTAGCTGGGGATACAGGGAGGTGAAGCCATAAAAGCGGTCCTTCCAGCCACAAAACAGCTGTGGGTGTGTGAGGGGTGGCTAAAATACAAACAGCCCATGTTTTAGAATAATCAAAAAAGGTGATTTGCTGTTGGCTTATGGCCTCCTCTACTAAGGACAAAGCCTGACGGCCTTCCTCTGTGAGTTGCCTGGGAGACGTAGGTTGGGCATCCCCTTTAAGGATGTCAAAGAGAGGCTTTAATTGTCCAGTGGTTAATCCTAGGTATGGTCTAATCCAATTGATGTCTCCTAATAATTTTTGAAAGTCATTTAACGTGGTCAATTGATCTTTTCGAAGCTGAACCTTTTGGGGAGTAATGGCATGCGGATGCAAAAAGTATCCCAGATAGGAAAAAGGATCCTTACGCTGAACTTTTTCTGGGGCAATAACTAAACCTTGCTCTTTTAGACCTTGCTGTAAATGCGCATAAGCAGCTAAAAGCATTCCTTCCTGCTTATGGGCCAGCAAGATATCATCCATATAATGAATAATATATACTTCAGGAAAACGTTCCCCGGTAGGGAGAAGCGCTTGGGCTACAAATTTTTGGCATAATGTAGGGCTATTGGCCATGCCTTGAGGAAGGACCAACCAATGATATCTTTTCATTGGTTCCTTGAAATTTGTGGAGGGTACACTGAAAGCGAACCTTTTGCAATCTTGGGGAGCTAGAGGAATGGTATAAAAACAATCTTTAAGATCTAGGATGATTTTATATGTCTTAGCCGGAATGGCAGAAGGGACCGGCAATCCAGGTTGTAAAGACCCCATTAGTTCCATTGTTTCATTGACCTTTCTTAAATCTTGTAGTAGTCTCCACTTGCCTGATTTTTTCTTAATTACAAAAATGGGGGAATTCCAGGGAGAATTAGAAGGGGCAATATGGCTTTTTCTAGCTGCTCCTGTACCAGCTGCTCTGCGGCCTGTATCTTTTCGGAGGTCAGGGGCCATTGGTCTACCCACACAGGAGACTCCGACTTCCAGGTAATCGGGTCAGCGTGGGGTACAGGAGAGTCAATGACCCCCCCTAAAAATATCCTAGTCCTACTCGGTCTGGTCTCTTCTGGGGAATGATTGGATCAATACGCCCCTGACTATTTTTTCCTAGGTCTTGCATTGGTAGCAGCCCCTGATCAAACAAACATCTGTTGCGATACTGTTGCACTAGGACTATATAAATAGACTCCCATTTCCTGCATTACATCACGTCCCCATAAATTTACGGGGAGCCCTGATATAATATATGGTTGAAAAATTCCGGCATGTCCTTCCTCATCCTGCCAATTTAACAATTTGCAGCTCTGTTCGGGGGCCTCAGCTTGTCCTATCCCTTGGAGCTGAGACATAGAGGTTTGCCTTGGCCATGAATCAGGCCAATGTTGTTCTGCAATAACCGATACATCTGCCCCAGTATCAAGTACCCCTTGAAAGTCCTTCCCTTTTATTTTGAGCCTGAGTTCAGGTCTCTGAGCTTTGATTGCTTGTACCCAGTATAAGTCAGATGAACCAAACCCCCTTTTCTCCCGTGTATGAGAAGACATTTCTTTTCCAACTTTTGCATAAGGCAAAAGGAGCAATTGGGCAATTCTCTGACCAACCTGTATTACTGAAATAGTGGTTGGGGAATGAGTCATAATTTTTATTTCCCCTGAATAATCTTCATCTATTACTCCGGGAGCTACATGAAGCCCCTTCATGGTGATGCTACTTCTTCCTAATATCAGTCCTAAGACTCCCTTTGGGAGCGGCCCGTAAACGCCTGTAGGCAGGGCCTGCATTCCCATTTCGGGTGTTAATACTGTGTAGGTGGAGGCACAGAGGTCCAATCCTGCGCTGCCTGGGGTTGCCCGGTACAAATCCTGAACGGATTTCCCTGTTGAAAGTTGACATTGTTCTGTAGCGCCCCGTAACACTGTTGAGGGGCCCGAGGCTGGCCCCCTTTCCCGTTTCCCTGCAGGGGTGCTAAGAGATTTCCTTGGCTATCCTTCTTTGAGCGACACTCATTTGCCCAATGTTTTCCTCTCTTGCATCTTGGACAGTTTTCTGGCTGCTTATTTCCATTTTGCTTCTGCGGGCACTGCTTCACCTGATGTCCTAATTGCCCGCACCCATAGCAGCTGCCAGGAGGGCCAGCAGTGCGCTTCCCCCGGGGTTGCTGTTGTTGGAATAATACCTCTTTAACTGTCTTTCCCTGCAATGCAGCAGCGATTGCAAGCCCTTGTATATAAGAGGGCCCAATGTCAGCACATAGGCGGACATAATCTGATAGAGTGCTCTTTTTTCTGAAGGGACGGATAGCGGCCTGACAGGCAGAGTTGGCATTTTCATAAGCTAACTGTTTGACTAAAATCATGCCCGATTCACCCTCACCGAGAAGCCTTCCAGCCGCTTGTACAAAATCTTGGAATGGCTCACCGGGTCCTTGACGAATTTTCGACAGATCTTCTGTCTGCCTGCCACTAGATGGCAGCTTTTTCCATGCCCTGAGAGCAGCCGCATTTGTCTGGGCATAGACCCCCCGGTGCAAAATTAACCTGCTGATCAGTTTCCCTATATATCCCTTCTCCTGCCAACATATCAAAAGTAAACGGGATCTGCTGAGCCCTATTTCTTTCCGCTGTTATTTGACATTGCTCTACATATTCTGATTTCCATAGGAGGTAATCCCCTCCTCCCAAGCAAGCACGAGCAAGCTGCTTCCAGTCGTTAGGTGGCAGGGCCTCGGTGGCTAGACTCTCTGGCATAGCCTCCGTGAATGGTGCCGTAGGACCATATTGCGCACAGGCAGTCTTTAGTTCTTTTAACTGTTTGAAAGGGAGAGGCTGATAGACCCTGCGTGGTTGCCCTTGTGCGTCTGGCTGTTCAGTCACTGGAAAGGCCATGGGAAAACCCTCAAGGTCTTCGCCACGATCCGCTGCTTTTTGTAAAGCTAACTGGAGTGGGGACACCCCCAGCCTCGCCCCAAGCCTCGTGGGCTCCCATGGCGGGTCCCGATTGGGCGGAGGCGGAATGACTAAAGGCCGCCGTCCCTCAGCTTCCTGTACCACAGCTACGACTGGCGTTGGAGTTGGCGGCGGGGGACTGGGTGTGCGAGAACGCCCGATCGAGGGGACCTCAACCGAGGTTGGAGTCCGGCCGGCACACCGCTCGACCTTCTGCGTCAGTGCCGCTATGGCTTCCTGTAACTTTTGGAATTCCTTGCTTCCTACTCTTTTCTTATTCCTGCCTCCTGAAGACAGAACTAACCAGTCATCTTCCTCTAAATCTTCCTGGTCTCCCTTAGATAGTTCAAAAGGGTCATCGGATTCATGACTATTCAGCGACTGCTGAAATGCCTCAAGAGGCCCCTTTCCTGGTTCTTTACTATAAATATTATCCGCCGATGGGGGCGAGAGTGGTACCGGCAGACTGAGTTTCTCCTCAGGCCCCAACAGCGGCGGAGCGGAGGGCGCTACTGCGGGTCCTCCCTTTCTCTGACTGCCCAGACTGGGGCAAGAAGGGCTCCTGCGCCTTAACCGAGGCTCAGGTTCCCACCTATTTGCCTCATGTCTGGGGTCAATGCAATCTCTGATTAGGTTCCACAAAGAAAATGTATCTATCGGAATCCTTTTTGGTCCATGCACTGAGTAATAATCCTGTAGTTTCTCTCCTACTTTGGCCCAGGTTTCTAAATTTACAGTCCCTTCTTCTGGGAACCAAGGACAAACTTCTATTATGAAGTCTAAGAAGCGCTCTAACTGTTTCTGGCCAACCCTAGTTCCCCTAGCACGGAGCATATTTTTAAGCACATGTATAAACAAAACTCGGCTATTGCCTTGTCCCATGATTATTCTCTCCCGACTCTAAATCGCTCACCGCCCCGTTACCTTAATTCCGACGCGTCGCAGTTTCTCCGGCGGTGTCCTTCACCTGGTCCCCTGTTTCAGGCCCCACGTTGGTCGCCACTTGCCGGTGCCAGCCGGCACTGCAGTCGAACAGCACCTGAAAGGGGGGTGAGGATTAAGAAAAGAAGAGAGACACAAAGATGGGATCGGGAGGACTGACAGTTCAAGACTGCAGTCCCGAGTTTATTTTTCTAAGACTGTTTATACATGTTAGTTATGCTAGCGTGTTTGCAAGCCTTTCATTACTTTCTTTATTACAGAGACTCTTGGTTTCTGTTCCCTTATCTGACCTTTAGCCATTCTTTGTTTCAGGACAATCAGTTTGTTAATCACTAAACCTCAGGCAAGAATAGACACTCAGGATCATTTACTCATGGAATGTCGTGGTTAAGCAAACTCCATTTATGATTAATTTCCTCGTTCCTTAAGCTTTAGCTAACTAAGCAAGCAACCTTAAGCAAAGCTAGATAGAAACAATTCCAGTAAAACTAGGGGGGTCGAGGTGCTGAGGCAGCTCACTTTGTGAACGCTTGCCTTCCCGGGACTTTGTCAAACCGAGACCGCCCCCGACAAGGAAGCAAATATTTCTATTTTGGACTTGTTAAATGAATATGATAATGTATCTGAGGGGAGGAATCAAGAAGACAGATGGACATAGCAGCCCAGAGCTGGTCGCATAGTTTAGCAGGAACATGTGGAACTATTGTTGTTGTCTAAAAGCTATATGAAGAGTTGGGAACACCTAGGAGAGACCACTAGGGAAAAAAAATGATGTAAGACCAAGCCCTGAGGAATGCCAGCATCAGAGGCCAGGTAAAAGAAGAGGAACTTACAAAGTAACTTGAGAAGGAGCTGCCAGAGCGGTAGGACAAAGAGCAGGAGAGTGGAGTGTCATGGCAGCCAGAGTCCAGCTTGCTTCTGGGAGTGGTCAGCTGTGTGGCATGTGGTAAGATAAAACACTGAGATGAATACAGAGCCATGCCCTCTGGATTTGACAACAGAAAGATCGTTGATGACCTTGACTAGAGCAGATTCACCCAGGTGTGTATAGGGGAGAAGGAAGACAGTTTGGAATAAAAGGCTTTTTCCTTTCTGATTTCAATTATTGGGCCTGGAGTCTTTGTTTGGACAAAGGAGCTGCAGAAATCCCAACAGGCCCAAGTGGCTGATTTCATCTTTCCAGAATGTGTCTGTTTTAATTCTAGTTAGAATATTTCATACCGGGAGGATGTGTGGAACTTGCTGTCCTGTACAGTGACTTCATATACGAACAGACCCATTAGCCAGTGGTCAGGTTCGAGAAAAAATAGAAAGGAAGGGAGAAAGATGGAAGGAGAGAATGAGGGAGAAAGAAAGGGGAAAAAAGAGAGATAAAAGGTTTGAAGAAATGAGAAGTAACTGTGATTAATTCTTCTGGTTATTGTGTGTCAAGATTTCATGAAAACTGGAGTTTGACATGTTAGCCAAGGCCTCTTTCTGACCACCACCATTTGTTACCTTAATGAGGCACATGACAGGGCAGGTGAGGAAAGGGCTGCCTGCTGCCTGTCCCTGGTACTTGGAAGGAGCTTTGCAGGCTCAGTCTGGTGTAGGTGCTGTATGTCTAGTTCTGAACTGGGGAATTCTTGTTCCCAAAAATGAAAACTATTTGCCATGACCTTCAAGGCGGGATTCAGGATCTGAAAATACTATACAAGAAATATGAATTTAGAAGGCATTGGGGGCCAAGGGGCTCCTCTTTCTTGAAGAGATACACCGACATCCCGTCTGGTCCACCTTTCATTTACTTGAATACACATTTGCCCTTTAGCAATGCATACAGGCATATCAAAGGTAAAATTTGGTAAATAGTAAAAGGATTATCAGGTTAGGGAATTGCCTTGAGCCACCACTCTTTCAACAATCGATGCCTAGCTTCAGCTCTGCTAATGCCCCTCCCCACCCCTGTCCATCGGCCTTCCGTTTCTTAGTGCGCTCTGGTAACAGTATTGGCAAACAGTGGCTTCCTGCAACTATTAAGCCACATATATAAACATCGATCTTTTAAATCATTTTGCTTGGTGATCTAGTTCATTTTAATTTCTGACTAATATTCTTAATCAGTAGTAGCTTAGCACATTTTAGCTTTAAGTTTCACTAAGCATTCAATAATCTGTAAACAAACACTTCAGAAATTTTGTATAAGATGGCTTTTTTTATATTTTTGCATTTTGAAAATTTTCACCTTCTCATTTACCACCGTAAATAAGTTGTTCAGAAGTAAATGCTAAGCATTCTGTTCATTATTGGCTCTAAGATCCTGTTGGTCAGCAGTGGCCACTGGCTGGGCATGTGCATTTCACATGCTTCGATCCTATTTGCAAGGCTACACCTTAGGAAAATTTCCTCAGTAAATTACAAGGATAAAGAAACCAGACATTTCACTCTTGGGTTTACCCATTTTGTAATCTTGGTCAGGTTACTTAACTTCTCTCTGCTTCAGTTCCTCTCCCAGGAAACGGGGTGAATAAGCTCAACCCCTCTGTATCTCAGAAGTAATTTGAGGCCAGCTAATTGACTCCACTGTATGTGATGTAATGGTGGGGAAAGAGCTATAAAAATTTGAGATATCATTCCCATGGTCCACGTTAGAGATTAACATTGCACAACTATCCTCTATCGAGCCTTCTGAACACCAGTTTTAACTCTTTCAGGCAACATCTTTCTATCCTGGTGGAATTGCCACAGGTATCATTTGTTAGTATGATTTTAAAATTCTAACCCAGCCAGATGCAGAACATACTTCAATTTGCATTTGAGGATTTCAGAATATTCTTTGAAGTAACCAACGATACCTGACGTAGACCCCAAAGAATCACAGCCTATGGGAGTTGCCGACTTAATGCACTTATTCAAAACCTCCCTTACACATACGCTGGTTAATGTGGTCCAGTCTATCTGTAGATAGCCACTGGGGTACAGAAGAAAAATCTGAATCAACTATCTAAAAACTTGTTTTAATCCCCCCATTGCAGAGTGCATGTCTCATCTCTGTGAGGTAGACATTTTATCCCCACTTCCAAAGGGAGAAACTGAGGTTCTGAGAGATGGAATAGTTGGCCTGAAACCACACCTGTGGTAAATGCCAGAGGCAGGATTAGATTCCAGCTCTTCTGATGCTTTTCTGGGATTTTTAACTCCCTGTGTGAACATGATAATTGATATCAGTCTATGGAAAGAAGGAAAAAAACACTGTGCCCTAAATAATCCAATCAAATTTCACATCAAAGGAGAAACTTTTTTGCAACTGATTTGATATTCTACAGGTGACCAGAATTAGTGGGACTATTTTGCCCTCTTCCTCTCCTTCTCTCTTTATAAATCAGTATCAAAGGTACCAGATAAGAATCCTTAACTTAAACCAAGTAGACTCTGGACATTCACAGGCTGAGCATGCATAAGGGCTCCTGTCAGCCTCCGACACATACTGTTACAGCAGCAGGAATCTGAATCACATGCACTGAGGCTGGTGTGTGGGACTGAATCTCATAGCTAGTGAAGGTACCTGGCCTGCCACTCAGCATTCAGATATTGATGTGGCTTCTCTGTCCCCCATTCATGACCATATACCAATTCTACGGAGAAAAATTATACTCCAGAATGACATCCCCCAAATTTGAGGATTCCCAATGGTCTTAGGACATAGGCCTTACAAATATTGAGGGTTCACTGTATTGCATTTCTCTGCTTTAATTTTGCTTTAGTGGCCAGAAACCCAAGGGTAATGTCACTGCTCATAGTAGTGACTAACTCATCTCAAGAGTCCTAATACATCTGTTCTCCTCCTTGGGTTCTGAACAGCGGTTGCATTTTTAAAAAAAAAACAAGCCATTTCTAGTTTTTTACCATTCTCTTTTGTATGTTTTCATTGTTGCAACTTATCTCAAATCCTTTCTGAAAGTAGATCTTAAATCCCAAACAAATGCTGAAACTAGGCTTCCTAGAAAGAATCATTATCTTAGTGCCAGGACTTGTATAATGTTACACCTATTGAAAAGAATTAAGGACGATGGTTTCCAAAAGGCAACAATGGGTGTTTTTAAACGAATAGATCCCCATTCCGAGGCTATCTGATGGTCGCTAAGAATTATGCTTTGAGTGACACCTAATGGTCGAGAAAGTCACTCGCCTAACTTTTCCCAGAGAACTCAGACCAGAGTCCCTTCAAAGCTTGGTTCTTGGAGCACCTTCAGAATCACCTGGATGCTTTGATAAAAATGCAGAGAAATGCCTGAGCCCCATCCTACCGGAAGCTCTGGGTCTGGCCCCAAAGCAATCTGTATTTTTCACAACTTCCCCAGGTTACTTAGATGTTATACTCGGATTATTAGACCCCCCTGGTGCAAGAACTACCGAGTCAGATAGACACACAGGCCTGTGAGGCCTGCAGACAGACACCCAGGAGTTCGCAGTGGCCAGGGCGCAGGGATGGCGCAGCCCGGGCTCTGCAGTGACCCCTCATCTACCCGGGAGGGCAGGGGCCGGGCGAAGGAGGGCGGCGGGACACTGAACTTTGGGGTGCGGCCGGCTGCCCGCCTGGCAGTGAGGGTGGGGGTGGGGTGGGGGTGGCGTGGGACCTCGAAAGCAGTGGCCCTGGCTACCCGCCGCCGCCGCTGCCGCTGCTGTCCCACGCCGCCGGGGGGCTCGCGGGGCGCGGGGCGCGGCCCTAACGCCTGTGCTTCGTGTCCCGCAGACGAACCCGGCGCCTGGAGTGGTCCCGCTGCCGCCGCCCCAGGTCTGCAGGAAGTAGGCGCCTCCCTGGAGGACGTCCTCTCGCCATTCTCTCCATCACATCCAGCCCCACCCTCCGACCCTTCCCACCAGATAAGCCCAGATCCGACTTGGGATATCCAAAGGGAGCACGACGTTAGGAAACCAAAGGAGCTTTCGGCCGGCGGCCAGAAGAAGCAGCGCCTGGGGGAGCAGAGGGAGCGCTCGGCCAGCCCGCAGAGGGCCGCGCGGCCGCGGCTCGAGGAGGCGCCCGGCGGCCAGGGGCGGCCCGAGGCCGGCAGGGCCCCCTCGGAGG
>JAAGEH010000307.1:30414460-30530646 GCA_011751065.1 Lasiurus cinereus
AAAAAAAAAAAAAACACTTTCCATGACTTCATTTTCACTTTCATAGAGCAGAGACAAAGTACTTCTCCTATATTTCTCAGATTATGGTGAATCCCTGATATTTAAAAAAAAAAAATCACTATGATGACCAATTTATTTTCATTAAAGAGCATAAATCTTTTTAGCATTCCTTTCTGCTTATCTTTCTTTCCTTATTCTTTCTCCTTGTATCTCCATTTGCTTTGCCTTTTTGTTCTGCTGGTGTTTGCCAAACTTTATTTCCGTTAGCAGACTCGATGTCTCTATTTATACTCATTGATCTATGGTTGATCCCCCAGTAACATGTGAAGGCTTGCCTTTCTTTCCTGCTGTTTTAATATTTCTTTGGGGGGAGAAGGGAAAAGTATCCATTGGTCAACAAAAGAACCCTCAAAACCTACAGAAAAATTTCATAAGAATTTATGTGAGCCCAATTTTTGAGAAAATACTCAGAAGCAAAGTCTCAATGGATTGAAAGGATCCCGTGTAGAGTGGCAGTTTTTCCAGGTCTTTTATTCCTTTAGAAATAAAGGAGAAACAGGAATTTTTGGTCCAACCACCCTGGGTGGTTACTTTTGGTCACAGCGCATGTCAGGTCTGCCACGGAGCCCTCTGAGTTGTCAGGTTTATGACATAGCCCCCTTTCCACCCACCCATCGGTACCTATTTGTAGCTACATATATTTAAAAGCTGAATGTCTCTGAGGGCAGTTAGTCTTTAATATGCCCTGAACGAATGAGGCTTCATCCTGCCGGTTTATTGCCCCTTACAGGAGTTCCAATGCAAATAAGCCTCACCTCTCTGCCCTCGGAGTCAAATAAGGAAAGCGGGGAGAGCAGTCCCGCACACAAGGTCACATGTAATCGCCTCCCGGTGTTGACTCTTTCCCTGTCTGTAATTGCTGTATCCCGAGCACTAGACATTTAATTTTCATCAGGCTTGGGAGTAGTTCGGTTGTTTGACAAGAGGAAAATATGGTTGAAAGCCTCAAATAAAGAGTCTTGCAGCTTGTAAAAGCAATTTCCAAAAATGGAACCCATCCATCATAAACAAAAGCACAAACACATGTAGCAGTTTACAATACATTTGGTTTAATCTCAATTAGTCTTTCTCCCCTGGACTAGAAATCCAGCATAGTTTGCCATTAATTTATTGAATCTGGTTTCGGACAATGCTTCTGTACTGTAGCTGCA
This sequence comes from Lasiurus cinereus, assembly GCA_011751065.1. Classification (NCBI taxonomy): domain Eukaryota; kingdom Metazoa; phylum Chordata; class Mammalia; order Chiroptera; family Vespertilionidae; genus Lasiurus; species Lasiurus cinereus. Next base: position 30,415,672 of record JAAGEH010000307.1, read on the forward strand.
CGTCCCGGTACTGTCCTCTGACATTTATTTTCCACGTGTTACAAAAGGATAAAAAACAAAAATTGAGATTACGCTTGCATACACTCTAATTTGCACAGTTCACAGCTACTACTTGTGCAGGAATTGCTTTATGCGGCTGTAATCCATAACCTGTGAAGACAGCACATCATCTAAATCCCATTCCAAATAATATTTCTGTGTAGTGATAGCTGTGAATTTACCCTGTACAGCTGTATCTCTATAAATATAATTCCATGTATTAATAGTCACAGAAAGACTGTAAGTGAGCAACTATTTTTATGAAACGCACCACTATGGATAAATTAACTTTTACAGAAATCTTGTTTACTGTATGATATTCTAAAACACTGTCAAATAAAATATATATCCAAAAATCTTTTCTTTTTCCAACTATATAGGCTGTGTGTTAATTTGAGTAAATACTTATTGGAATTTAATTTTTTTAAGCCACAGTTTTCATAGATTTTTTTTTTTAAGTTTAAGTTTAATGCCCCAAATTGGACTTCTCTGAAGCTTGAATCTAAATGGAGCAGAATTATAAGGAGTGAAAAACTGTTGACATTTTTCGCCCAAGTAAACGAAGAGTTTTCGTATAGATAATCTGGTGGGTATTTTCCTATCAGCCAACTGCATCATTTATGGATTGGCAGTATGTTTCTGTTGCTTGCTACATTGATTGATACTGAACCTTTTTTCAAAAAGGATTTAAGCTATCAATCAACAATAAATTTCATCCCATTTTTTCCTGAATTTTTTTTTTATACAAAAATCCCAAGGAGTTTATGCAGAAGCCTAAACTGAATGTAGTGAATAGCAGTGTAGAGGTCCGAAATGAATGACCGAATGTATCTCTTGCCATGAACTACAATGTGTGCCTCTGGGAGAAGGGAAAGTTCTCCGTGGTAATAAGATGATGGCTGCCCTGTCGTCAAGGAGATGACAATCCAAAGAAACAGCCTCATTCCTACTCATGTCAAGATTGATGGCAACAGGAGGCCTAAGAGTCCAAAAAATTACTATTTTTCATTCCAATATAATTTTAAAAAATAAAATTAATTCATTTTTAAAAAAGGAAGAAGCTGCCATGAAGTGTAAAATTAAGCACCATATTCTTTCAAATATTCTTCATGAACTAGTCAGAGAATGACCAAGTGCAAGCTGGAAAAAAAAAGATTTATAAAACAATGCAGTTAACAAAACGGGGTGTAAATATTAATGCCCAGCCAGTTACTATTTTAAAAGAAAAACCATTAAGACATCAAAAAAGATTAGCACTCAGAGGCCAAAGCAATGAGGACAGGGACAGAGCAGGACTAGGGTGAAGGCAAGTGAGGCACCTGGCCGGGGCAAGAGCCTTCTCATGAGTCAGCTGTCTCCAAGGTCAGGCAGGCAAATAGGAAACGGTGTTGAGAGCCAGGGCTGGAGAGGGCCACGCTGAAATTTTATCAGGTCCAAGTCCACTGTGGAACCATCTCAGTTTCTCAAGAAAAGCAAAAAAAAAAAAAAAGAAGAAGAAGAAAGAAAGAAAACGAAAAAAAGAAATCATTCTTTATTTGAAATGTTACGGTTTTTAAAGTATGACAAGTTTAATTCACATTTTTAAGAAACACTGAGCAAAAAGACAAAAACACTGCAACGAACCATCTGCGGCCCAAGTCTGGCCCACAGCCCACCGATCGGCAGCCCCTGTTCCGGAACAAAAGCCAGGCTTGCAGCAGAGAAAGCCTCGCTTGTATCAGGCTCCGATTCACCGTCTAAGCAGTGGATCTTACAGACCCTAGAGATCATAAAGCGGTGGCTCTTGAGGTTCACACGTGCCTGGAATAGTTTAAAATGTGTGTTCTAAGTGTGAGGGCTCCTGCAGAAGCGGTGAATTTGCTGTGCCGCTGAAGCAACTGCAGCTTGAAGGAGCCCCGAAGCTTGTTTTATATTTTGTATTCTCTTTCTTAACGAGTCTCCCCCAAACTGTAAGCTTGGGGCTCCCCGAAGGTGAATCTGCCCCTGCTCTATTGATACTGTTGTTGTTTTTCGGGGCCAAACTCTCAGCAAAATCAGATGACCTAATTGCTGAGGAATTTGAAATCAACAGAGATTTCTTTGTCAGACAACCATAGCGCCAGACAGGATGCCCGTGAAATCACAAGAGTGCTTCCCAAAGACTTAAAACAGTAAGGGTCCTATGTCTAATGATAAATTCTGCATCATGTCTAGTTCACTGAAGGCACCAATTAAATGTGTAGAGATTATGATGATAACTACCTGTAGTCATAATCGCTGTAGTTGTAAACATGTGGATATAAACAAGGGAGCAACATCCTACAATTAAGCCGGCCCCTCATTGGGCATGTGTGGCATTTCACCAACCAGCTCGGTGACCCGGGACTCCATAAAAACCCCGAGACTGTCCCACGCCGTGAGGAGTGGAGCGGGCCACCACAAAAGCTGATGAATATATCCAAATTCTGAGGATATACTTTCAAAAAGAGAGCCGCATCTGTTTTTGAAGAGTTTGATGAGATCTTTTCTGATGAAATTGCCTATTAGAGAGTGATTTCACCTGGAAGAACCTGGGAATCCTTTAAGCAACAGAGTAACCTTGACTGACTTTCCGAGGTGACAGGCACATTTTCTAAGACTCTAACAAGTTTGTGCAAAAGGAAATGAAACCTCCCCCATCCCTTCCCCCCGGGGTGATTTTGTCCCAGGTCAACTGCCTTCATACTGAGAGACAGCCATTCCTGTGGTACCCAGAGACTGGGACAGCCTAACCAGAATCCATTTCTAAAACTCTAACTTCCATTTTTAAGTATTTCAAACCTGTGGACTGCCAGTTTTCCATTCCCACCTGCCCTATATGAGTACCCTGGACAGTAAGAGAAGAAAAATGGACCTATCACCTGCCCTGCTTTTTTACTCTGGTACATCACCTCTAGAAGTAGAAATCTTTAGGGCATTAAGCAGAGATGCAATTGGAGAAGACAGCCCTCCTGAGGGAGAATCGAGAGAGCCAAGTAGAGAGCAGCAGTAAGAAACATCTAAGAGTTAGCACCCACATTTATTTGAATTTTAAAATAAAGTAAGATTTTTTTTTTCTGATTCAGTGTGTAATTTGGCTATTTGCCTAGCTATAAAGTTAGATTGTGGCTTTGCCAGTTAGATTATATGGCAGGTATCTAACAAATTAAATGAGTGAAATGTGCAACTACAAAGTTCAAGTGATATGCATAAAGCATGCATTCAAGAGAAAAGACATCCTTTGAGATATTTAAATTTGTGATAAAAATGAGTAGATGTCGACTTAGCAATGAAACCAGATCCAGATTTTTATAAAATGATTGTAGGGGCTACATGAGTTAATAGGAGCACTCACTAAGATAAAACTACTTAACTCCACTTAATAAAAGTTTAAAGACAGTGTTGAGTGTCTACTATATACAGTATTACAGGTGAACAGAACACAGCCCCTATTCTCAAGTTCTAGAAATGGATTCTAGGTAGGAGCCCGAGACAACACAAGAAAGAACGCAGGATGCGGTAAGTGTGGCATAAGAACCCGGATACTGTGGGGTGTGGAAATAGTCGGAGGCAGAAGTCATCCTGGGAAAGCTGGGGGTTGAAGGTTGGGTAGGATTTTCGGAGGCAGGGGAGGTATAAGAGAGAGAACAGCCTGAGTAAGGCCAGGGTTAGGAAACTTGGAGGGATGTCAGAGAAACAGTCAATTGTTAACTTTGACCAAGGCTATCTTGGGAGGAGGTGGATTAAACAAAGGGTAGATTCAAGCACATTATAAATGCCGTTAGTGAGCAGTGGGGAGTCATTCAAGGATTCTGAGCAGAGAAAAGATAAAGCCAGCACTTGGCTATGGAAGGAAGTCCTGGCAGTCCCGTCCAGAGTGAAGTGGAGGTGACGTGGCCTGTACTCACATCCGCCCCGGTGAGAGGTAAGGAGACCTGAGCACCTGGGTTGGAGGGGAGAGAAGTGAGGGTTCTCGAGGAGGTCAAACAAGCAGACCTCAGACTGATGGAAGGCAGAGCCAGGGACAATCACGGCTTGGAGCCTGAGTGGAAAGGAAGAAATGGGAGGAGGACCAGGTCCGCAAGGACCAGATCACCACGTTTCCTGACATGGACAGTGTGAGGGGCTCTCAGGTCTCCCAGGTGGAAATATTCATCCAGTCAACAATCATAGACTAAAGATGGAACTGCTCGCAACAGAATGAAGCTCAGGTGAGAAACTGAGTCTAGGATATCCCTTGATTCTGATGTAATTGGTTGAGATGGGATCTTTGGGGAGGAGGAAGAACAGCACGGAACAGCATTAGCATAGCATACAAAGGGTGCTTTGTGTCAGAAAGCATGGATTCTGGGAAAATTTAACTTCTTTCTAAAGTCCAGATGCCACCAGGAAAGACATGAGCCAATTTATTTTCCCAGTCCTTAACAAGAAATAAAAGTGAGCTCTGGTTTAAGCGCAATGGACATAGAGAAATTTACCGACAAACTACTTCAAAACAGACCATCCTCTTCAAATTTTTAAGATTAGCAGAGGTCATAAGATTCAGTGACATACCTTCCAATTATTTCTGTATTATCTGATCATACTGGGAACACCTTGATTCTTGCTTCTTGATCTGGATTTCCAACTCCAAAAAACACAACTTGCTTTGTGGCTCAAAGCAAGCTAATGGGCTAATGGGAGCAAACAAGAAGCTATAGGATGAACACTGAGAATTAAAGATATATATAGAGAGACTTGCACAGGAACACGTAGATACAAAGACATACCCAGAACTCCAATATCCAATTTTATATTTTTATTGTGAAAAAATAACTCATATACTTAAAAAGTACATAAAGACATATGGATAGCTTACTCAATGTCAAAGCAGACACATATACAATTATCATCTAGGTTGAAAATAGGGACTCAAGTCTGGCACAGATTAAATGTCTGCTATACATGCATTTTAATTATTGTGTTGAGGGATATATAAACATTTTCAGTGGTGCTCTGGAATTCTCATTTAACAAATATTTATTAGATGTTAGCCATGTGCCAGGCATGGTGCAAAGTGCTGAGACCATATCGGCGAACTAGACAGAGCTACACACCCCACAGAGAGCTCACAGTCTTTTAGCCATCAGGAAGCTAACGCCACAGCTAGTCACATCATTGCAGTTGTAATCAGAGCTGCCCAGGAGAAGTGAAGAAGCCAGAGGTGGGTCCACTGGGTCCTGCTGGAGCAGGAGGCACAGCTGGGAAAGCTTCCCCTAAGGAACTGGCTGCTGGGCTAAGAGCTGACCATGGGCAGGTGTCAGGTGGGGGTGTCTGGGCCTCAGGGACAAGGTGATCAACCCACCCCAGTTTGCCACGAACTGGCCTTGTTTTAAAACTTTGAGTTGGTGTCCCAGCAAACCCCTAGGTCCTGAGCAAATCGGAATGGTTTGGCCACCCTAGAGGGAAGGGCCCGTGGACCAGCCTGGCAAATCTGAGGGCCGGGTAGATGCTGGTCACCTGGAGGGCAGAGGCTGATGAGAACTTCCCAGCAGGAACCTGGTGATGGGGGTCCAGAGCTCCCAGGGCCTACTAGGGCCTCCACTGGAAAGGCAGCAGGGGCCACTGGCAGGTTTTCACGGGGCAGAACTACCTGAGGTGGCGTGGGATTCCTGCACACAGTACTCCCGCTGCGGGGGAGACCTTTATGCTCCCTACCCCCTGCCCCTCTCCCTGGACCTCTAGTCACTCTCCCTTCCATCCTCTGCAGGAGGTGGCAGCCCTCCCAGGCTCAGCTTCCCCCAACTTCTGTTTCAGGCAGACGCCAGACTCTCTGGAGGACTCAGGAGGCCTTGCTGGTGAGTTGGCAACGATGCAAAGAAAGTTCCCGGGCAGGTGTCTAATCAGCACACAGGCACAACTCTTATTTTATGGGATCTCTGCTTTTTCTCCATCATCCTGGTGTAGTCTGTGAATTCATCTCCTGCTTCTACAATTAACCCTCAAGCTGCATGTGATGGGAGCTCGGTGAATGCTTGCTGAAGGTTGGGTACTTTTTCCTTGACTGGCCTCATCTCTAAATCCAGATAGTTTCCCTCAAATAAGAATGGTTTTCATACCCCGGCCAGTTTGGCTCAGTGGATAGAGCGTCAGCCTGCAGACTGAAGGGTCCCAGGTTCGATTCCGGTCAAGGGCATGTACCTTGGTTGAGGACACATCTCCAGTAGGAGATGTGCAGGAGGCAGCTGATCGATCTTTCTCTCTCATTGATGTTTCTAACTCTCTATCCTTCTCCCCTTCTCTCTGTAAAAAAACAATAAAATATATATTTTTAAAAAATAATAATGGTTTTCATCATGGTAAGTGGCTCTGACTGGTATGAGTGGATGGTTTGCCGTTGTTCTCAGGTTTGCTGTTATTTCTACAAAATTCTGACAGAGGGGCTTGGGATGAAGGCAAGCTCGGGCAACTTAGCCAGGCGTTGTATCCAAAATAAGGCAAATGACTATTCCCCGACTTCCTTCTGTTCATGCTCAGGCCCAGTGTCTTCCCAAAGCCAGCGGGACTGAGCGGGGGCTTGCCTTGGCTTGTATTTAGGGAAGGGAGGGTCAGGATCAGAGCAATGCTGACAAAGCAGGCGTTCTTATCCCAGCCTTCCTTGCTCAAACCCAGGAGAGACTTTCCACTAGTATCCACGGCTGAATTCTAGCACTCTGGGTCCAGTGGTCAGAGTTTCTTAGACAATTTGGCATCCTCACCATGATGCTGGAAGTATCCAAAGGCCTCTGTGGGTTTTGAACTTGGACTAGTCCAGACCTCTGCCTTTCTAATTGCATGTGCATGCACACACACACACACACACACACACACACACACACACACACAAACATGCACACAAACACACACACACACACAAACACGCACACAAACACACACACACACACACACACACACACACACACACACACACACACACTATGTCCCATTTGACTTCCTGCCCAGGCTCCTGTCAAGCAGCCATTAAGTGACCATCCTCTTGGCTGGGCTGCTCCAGTCAACGTCAGCTCTGCAGCCAGGGCCCTAGTACCCACCCACTGGCCACTTTGATGAAGAGATGCTGAACTCCCTCATTGGCCTCCCATGACCAAAGACCCTCATGGTCTGCTCTCCTCCAACCTTCCCTCCAGATGAGGCAGATCAATCATAACCAGCCCCAAAACATATTCTCGCTGTTCTTAATCTGAGTCAACAAAGACAAGCCAAGATTTTTTTCTTTGCCATTATCAAAGAGTTAATGGTATGAGGGCTTGGTGGGGTTTTTAAAGTATAGCTGAGTATAGATCTCTTCAAGCATGAGGAGTCATCTGGAACACATTAAGGGTGGGGCAGCCAGGGGTGATTTTGTCCTGATTACTCTGCCAACACACATTCTTTTCTTTTTCTTTTTTATTTCAGATTGCAAGGCGAGGGGGCAGGGGTGAAGGGGGGGAGAGAGAGAGAGAAAAAATATCAATGATAAGAGAGAATCGTTGATTGGCTGCCTCCTGCATACCTGTTACTGGGGATCAAGCCACAACCCGGGCATGTGCCCTGACCAGAATCAAACCTGGAACCCTTCAGTCTGTAGGCCGACACTCTACCCACTGAACCAAACTGGCTAGGGCTACCAGCACACTTTCAAACGGAAGCAGTGACTTGTCTGAGCCACTCCCAGAAGACTCACTGCTACAGCAAATGAACCCACCCTCAGCCTGCAAAAGGCTTAGTTATCACTCAGCAGAGTTCAGCTGTTGCTGGTTGAAGAAGAGCTTTTCTCCGGTTAGTGGTTCAGAGGCCCATGTTCTTTTCCTTCCGTGGCTCCATCTGCCTTGCTTCTGAAAGAGTGGTCTGGGTGCCACCAGCCCTGGCACCCCAGGGAGTGTGCTAGAAATGCAAGATCTCCGACCCCACCCTGGACCTACTGACCAGCCCTGCATTGTAAGATCCCCAGGATGTGGGTGACCCGAGTGCATAGAAGCTGAGAAGCTCTGCCCTGGAACCTCAGAAGCCTCTGCCTCCAGATAGCGGGACAGGAAAGAGGGATGGAGTGTGCACAGCCCCATCTCTGCTTGGGATGGAGTGTGCACAGCCCCATCTCTGCTTCATTTAAGTCCCACCTATAAATGACAGGTCACCCCCAATCCCACTCCATCCGTGAGAACTAGTCATGTGGCCACAATTGGACATGTTGTTCCTGATTGGGCAGCTATCTGGCAGCTACCACTTCACAGGATGGAACTGGGAGGACAGACTTTGGTGGACAAGCAGCCATTTCCAACTCACAATATTTTTTGTATTTTTTCCGTGAGAAGACAGATTTCTCCTTCTCCCCTAGAAACTGCCTTGGGGTAAGATGACAGGGGAATCTTTCCAGTTTCCTTTGAGGTTTTCCTGTGGGTTCCTACCCCCAGCTTTACTGAGGAATAGTTGACAAATGAAATGATGTATATTTGCAGCGTACAATATGTTTATTTGATGTACATATCCTTTGTGAAATGGTTCAATTTAATGAACACATCCATTGACTCACATAGCTCACTATTTGTGTTCGTGGTAAGAACTGCTTCCAGCAGATTTCAAGGATACGCACCGTGTTGTGAACCAGAGCCGCCAGCAGCTCCCTTTGTGAATGAAGCTGGCCCACCTTCTCCACCTTTACAAAGGGGGCCGCATGGTCACTGTAGTTCACAGTACAGTGTTGGACATTTGACGTTTGCTAGGAGTAGATCTGTGTCCTCACCACACACACCTCCTCAGTGAGCAAGCAACCAAAGGGAGACACTGTTTTGACAGCAAATACTAGGCCCTGCACTACATGTGTGGGCAGAGGAGAAACAAGCAGGACTCTATTAACAGAAAACTTTTTAAAAATATATTTTTTATTGATTTCAGAGAGAAAGGGAGAGGGAGATAGAAACATCAATGATGAGAGAGAATCATTGGTTGGCTGCCTCCTGCACACCCTATATTGGGGATCAAGCCCGCAACCCAGGCATGTGCCCTACGCAGGAATCGAAGAGTGACCTCCTGGTTCGTAGGTGGACGCTCAACCACTGAGCCATGTCAGCTGGGCTGACAGAAAACTTTTTTATGGTGAGACTCCCAAAATCAAATATGTAGGCTCTGAACAAGTGCAGAAGTCACACTGAAGGGATTGTAAGAGGAGAACATTTGGTCAAGGTCAGGAGCAGTAACAAATAGTGAGGAAATTAGCATTTGATTAGCATGAGCTGTGTGTCCAACACCTTTACATATGCTGTCCAGTTTTATCCTCACAAATATTCTCCCTACCCCTCCAAAATACTGCTTTGGTTAAGGTCACGCTGTCTCATTCCAAGACTTATAAAGCTACACAGTGTCTCAACCTTGACACAATTAACATTTTATTTTAATTATTTTAAATATATTTTATTGATTTTTTTACAGAGAGAAAGGGAGAAGGATAGAGAGTTAGAAACATCCATGAGAGAGAGACATCAATCAGCCGCCTCCTGCACGCCCCCTACTGGGGATATGCCGCAACCAGGATACATGCCCTTGACCGGAATCGAACCTGGGACCCCTCAGTCCACAGGCCGATGCTCTATCCGCTGAGCCAAACTGGTTTCAGCACAATTAACATTTTTGACTGGATAATTCTTTGTTGTGGGAGAGCATTCTGTGCATTGTGGGATGCCACCTACCAATTATGACAACCAACACCATCTCCAGACATTGGCAGATACCCTGCAAGGTGGGAGGAGACAAAATGGTCTCCAGTTGAAAATCACTGAGCTACAATAATCAAGACCGGGACGTACTGGAAAATGATAGAGACACAGATCAATGGAACAGAATAGAGAGCAACACATCCATACATACATGGTCAATTCCTTTTCAACAAAGGCTCAGTGGCAATTCCAAGGAGACAGAATAATCTTTTTAACAATTGGATAATCACATGCAAAATAAATAAATAAATAAAGTGCCTTGAGGCATACCTCACATGGTGCAGGCATGCCTCAGAGATATTGTGGGTTTGGTACCAGGCCACTGCCATAAAATGAATATTGCAATAGAGCAAGTCACATGAATTTCTTGATTTCCCGGTGCCTATAAAAGTTATGTTTATATTATACTATAATGTATTGTGTACAATAGCATTCCATCTAATTAAAAATACTTTATTGCTAAAAAATATTATCGATCCTCTGGGCCTTCAGCAAGTCATAATCTTTGCTGGTAGAGGGCCTTATCTTCAATTTGTGAAAAACACAATATGTGCAAAGCACAATAAGAGGGGGTGTGCCTAATCCCATTGTCAGATCTCCTTGATTGATCGTGCTGCTCAGTTCAACTCTGTCCTTTCTGATTTTCTGCCTTCTGGACCTGGCCTGGCTTAAATCCATGACCACCACAGCACCTCCTTTGCACCTTGCCCCTCTCTGCTTCTATGCATTCACTTATCTAAACCACAACCCTGATTCCATCCAGCCCTCTGCATATGCCTCGCCTGTCTCCACACATGTTGACTCTGGTCAGAAAAAAACACCCAACCATGCTGCCGAGCTCTCTTTAAATTTATGACCATTAACTTCAGGTGGGTCTTGTATGTGCCCAGCAAACAGGCATTTTCCGGTCCATTCCCGGGGATGAACCCATTCCCATCCCACTTCATGCTTTCTCATCACCCCTCAAATCACTAATACCTCCTCACTAACCCTCACTTATCTTCCCTCCCAACAGGTAACTTTGCTTCCTACTTCACTGACAGTGTAGAAATTCCCACCACATAGCTTTCAAGGCCTAGACTCACATTAAAAAAAGCCTTTCAGCCTGGCGACATGGCTCAGTGAACCAAGGTTTTCTCTCATCAGCTGATCAATGGTTTTCTCTCATCACTATGTGTCTATCTCTCTTCCTTTCCCTTCCTCTCTGAAATCAATAAAAAATATTTTAATGCATTCGGAATTATGTCTCAGTACACACGCATTCACCCACATACATAATTTAAATAAAGGTTTCACAAAATAATACGTATCCCTTAACAGGCTCTGCTGGTTTTCCATTCTGCTGAATTCCATTTTCAAATGGATAAGACCCACAGGTAGATATAGAGCACTCTCCCCCACCAGACAGTTCTCCTCAAAGACCACTCCTCTTCATGGTCGGGCATCTTCCAGGCTTGGATTGCTGTGGGTTTGACGTTGTTGTTCCAGGTGAGTCTGGTGAAGGCGTCTTCTGTGCTGCCTGGAAACCAGAACCGTCTGCCTTAGCAGATAGGAGAGCTGTGGTCCTGCTGATGTGTTCTTGTGAAACCAAAGTGGCTGACGGTGAGTGTGCCCGCGTGAGAGCCTGCGCCCAGCTTGCAGCTGAGCCACAGGAATACAACGGGGCTGATGCCATTGTTGTTCTGCAGGAGGGTTCATACATCTCAGAGACTTTACGATATGTCAACAACTGCTTCAGCTAACCTTTCATTATGACCATATCTCAGATGTCTAAATGGTCTCTGAGACACTGGCATTTGGTACTTGAATCTCTGATTGTAAAGTGTTTTTAAAAAAAAATCACTAAAGCATCAGCCGCCTTATATGGTTCCACATGGCATAATTCGTGAAGCTAATGAAAAATTATGGCAGAGCACTTTTCATAGAGTGCAAACTAATCAATGCAGCCCAGAAAAGCCGGTGTTGATGAAGTGCCATTAGGCTACGGCGTGCAATGCCACCTGCGGGTAAATCTGGGTCTCATTTGCAAGTAGTTTTCTATTTATTTGAATGTGAAATGAATCCAAAGCGTGGTAGAGGATAAAGATGCTGCCCCTTCAAAATTGATTTTATTTTAAATGTATTTGTTCTTTTTTTTGTTAATCATGTGGTTCAAGAGAAATATTCCCCCACCCCCCAATAAACCCTTCTTAAGTTTTCGCTTAGAAGTGTAACCTGAAGTGGGGAAATGCCGGCTGCCTCCACCCCACCATGCTGCCTGGGGGTTAAGGTGCCAGAGAAAGGAAGGTACTGGAAGACAAAGAGCCCAGAGAGAAATCAGGAGTGATGAAGGGTTCTAGAGTGTTCTTTTTCTCCTCTCCTTTTTGGCCCCCACTCCCCTCACCTTCCCTCTGGGCTGTGCCCTCTTTATGTGATGTTTGCTAAGATCAGGTGGCCTCATCTCCCTTCTCTTTTGTGTCCATCAAAACATTCCTGCCTTTGGGCTCCCTCTGGTAAGATAATAGGTAAGTTTAGTGGATTTCTTTATTCAGGTAACACTTTTTTTTCACCACGAGGAAGCAACAGCCAGGTAGGAAATTCTACAGGACAAATGGCCGGTTTTGTTGCTACCACATGAGTAGCACGGGTGTGGGAGGAATAAAGGTGTGTTGGGGAGACGGGAGGAGAAGATTATGAAATAAGAGACAAAAGACATGTTCATCAGACACTTTCAAAGTAAAATGGATCTCCAATTACCCATCACCCAGCTTCAACATTTATCAATATTTTGTTCTTCTGGCTTCAATGATCCACTCTACAGACGTTTGTTTGTTTGTTTTGTGAAGAATTTTGAAACAAATCCCAACGTTCATATTATTTCATCTATAAATACTTCAGTATGTATTTCTTACAGAAACATACTTTGACAAGAAGACTTCACCCTTCAGAGAGGACCTCCACTGGTATCTCTGTGACTGAAGGAGGGTTTGCTCTAAGGATATTATTGACATTTATAAAAGCATGTTGCTCCTCTACACAAACCCACAGGACAAAATTCCTTCTGGGCTTGGGTTAGGAAAATCACAATCTCAACAAAATCCTAAAAGTTCAGTGCATATTTTTTTTCATACAAGATGTTCTAGAAGCTCATAGACTAATCTCATGGCCAATCATGGCACATGTCTGCACACTACAATATGAAGGTTTGTATTAACATCATTTCCAACCCTAATCTGCCCCTCTTCTTGCTGTTCCTTTCTCTTTCTCATCTACTTTAAATCTGAGTTACCTTATTGTACTTGTATATCCCTGACAGCAGAGATGTACTGGTGAATGATTCATAACTGGTTCTCTGAAAAAAAAAATGCATATACATAGATAGATACATAGATACATATAATTATTAAAATTTTGCTATTGTAAATGTTTAATGTACAATAAGCAAATATCAATAAAGTACACAATGCTCATTATTATAAACTAGAGGCCCGGTGCATGAAGTTCATATACTGGGGTGGGAGGTATGTCCCCCAGCCTAGCCTGCACCCTCTCCAATCTTGGACCCCTTGTCCAACTGCCTGTTTCACCACTTCTGCCTGCCAGCCTGATCACCGCTAATTACTCCCTTGCCAGCCTGTTTGACTCCTAACTACTCCCCTGCTGGCCCAGTAGCCCCTAACTGCCCTCCCCTGCTGGCCTAGTCACCCTTAACTGCCTCCACTGCTGGCCTGGTCGCCCCTAACTGTTCTCCCCTGCTGGCCTGGTCACCTCTAACTGCCCTCCCTTGCCAGCCTGGTTGCCCCCAACTGACTTCCCCTGTAGGTCTGGTCCCCCCCACCCACCCAACTGTCCTCCCCTGTAGGCCTGATCCTCCCCAACTGTCCTCCTCTGCAGGCCCGGTTCCCCCAACTGCCCTCCTTGCAGGCCTGGTCCCTCCCAACTGCCCTCTTGTGCTGGCCATCTTGTGGTGGCCACCTTGTGTCCACATGGGGGTAGCCATTTTGTGTATTGGAGTGATGGTCAATTTGTATATTACCTCTTTATTATATAAGATTTTACGCAGCCAATTATTCTCATAGAATGCTTTTGTTAATTTTTGCCCAACTCTTTATCCATAGCTAACCTATGGTTGAAATCAACAATCAAGAATAGTTCAGTCTGGCCAGAGTGGCTCAGTGGTTGAATGTCAACCAATGAACCAGGAGGTCACAGTTCAATTCCCAGTCAGGGCACATTCCTGAGTTGTGGCTCTATTCCCAGTGTGGGGCATGCAGGAGGCAGTCGATGATTCTCTCTCATCATTGATGTTTCTGTTTTTCCTTTCCTCACTTAAATCAATAAAAATTTTTAAAAGAATGGGTCAGACATGAATGCTGGTTGGCATTTTTACTTACTTTAACAAGGAAGGTGAACGTGAAACAACAAAGACGTATGTCATATGTTAGAACTTCACTCATTCCTCAGTGATGTGAGCATGTTCTTTGCTAAACTGGTTAATTGTTGTCAAGTACTGGAAGGCTATTTCCTCATTCTTTGTGCTATTCAAAATGTAACTGCTGAATACATGACATATTTTATTCTGCACTGTTAATATTCTATTCATTATTTCATAAAGTCTAGACAATCAATAAAGCAATACATACAGCCTTGAATTGTAGTGTTTGCACATTTGCATGGTGTAAATATTCCCACAAGGGCCAATTTCAAGATACCAACATGAGGCTGTTCAAAGTGGGTTTAGGAAGATGTGCAGCAGGAACCATTCTGTAGCATGTTCACCATACAGATACAACAGGCATAAATGACCTCAACAGAAAAAAATAATAGCCCTGTCTGGCATTGCCCAGTGGTTAGAGTGACAGCCTGAGAAACGAAGGGTCTCAGGTTCAATTTGGTAAGGGGCAGGTACCTGAGTTGCAGGTTCCCTGCTCTGGTTGGGGCATGTGCAGGAGGCAACCAATTGATGTGTTTCTTTCACATTGATGTTTCTCTCTCTTTCCTCTCTCCTCCTCCCCCCTCCCTTCCTCTCTCTGTAATATCAATAAAGGAGTGGGGGGAGAATCTTCCAGTGAGGAGTAACAAAAAATATTAATAAGAGTGAAATAAAATTATGAAGTGATGAATAGGAGTATTTATTACCTTTGTTTTTAATATAATTTACTTTTTAATAATGGCTGTATTTAACCAACGACTTGCAAGATTACTGGAAGTTTAACAATAAATGTTTTATAAAGCTATACAAAGTAACTCCAGCAACCCACTGGAGCCACCTAAAATACTTTCAGAATTAGTTGGGGTATGAAACTGAATAGATCAACACACCTGTGGGATTCCTCTTCTTCTAGGATTATGGATTGTTATTATGAAAATCCCTCCCTGTGAATACTAGATCCTCGATTACTTGTGACAAATATACTTTTTAAAATACAGCTGAATTATTTACAATAGCCAAGACAAGTAAATAACCCAAGTGTCCATCAATGGATGAGTGGATACAGAAAATATGACACACACACACACACACACACACACACACACACACACGAATATTACTCAGCTACATAAAAGAAGGAAATCCTGATGGACCTTGAAGGCATTATGTTAAGTGAAATAAGTCAGACAGGTAAAGACAAATACTGTATGATCCCCTTTATATATGGCATCTAACAATAACCAAACTCATAGAAACAAAGATCAGATTGGTGGTTGCCAGGGGCAGAGGAAAGGGGACTGTACTCCAAGAAGACAAACAAAACAACCACATGAGGGAGTTCTGCACCAACAGAACCTGCACGAAAAAAGGATACACTTCAGAAGACAAGACAGAACTGAGGAAGGACTGTGAGTGAAGACACTGGTAAACATGGAAGTAAATATAAACACTGTACAAAATAATAACGATTTCTAATTTTTAAGATTAAAAAAGCATTGAAACACTTATCAATGGCTTGGAAAGAAGGAGGGGGGTTCTGAATTAAAAAATCAAATGTCCTTAATGTCCTATAAAAAAAGAAATTGAGATATGATTAAATTTGTACTTTTGTAAGTTAAGTATACATGTTAAAGTATCAAGACAAACACTAAAAAAAGTAGAAATAAAGGGTATAATCTCCTACCAGTAAAGAGGGAGAAATGAAATACATAAATAAAGTAAGCAAGCAAAGAAAGGAAATCCACCCACAAGACGGTAAGGGAAATAAGAAAAAGTAGCTGTGTGTTAAGTAGTGAAATTGAGGACAGTCACCAGGAGGAAGGACTGACTTGGGGTATCTGAAAGAGGAGTATTTGTTCCCTTGACTCCTGGACACCCATCCCTTTGCCCCATTAAGGCAAGTTGTGTACAAGCTCTGTAGCCACCTGGCAGGTGGTGGGCAGGTAGGAGCAAAGGGTGGGCAGACAGAGGACCCACCGAAGCTCTCTAGAGCCTAGATACTCCTCCTCTGAGAAGAGGGAGGCTCTGCCTTGTGAGTTCCAAATCCATAGACTTCCAGGACCTCCTGAGCAACTTTGGCTCAGTCCGATGCTCCCTCTCCCTCTCCCCGAAGTCTTTGTACAGCACCATGACGTGAAGTGTCTGTCTGCAGCCCAGGCTCCTGGGGCACAATAACAATGAAGTGTATTGGCCCGAGTGCCAATCCCTGCCGGCACCTTTGTGCAAACTCAGGACACAGGTCTCACCTCTACATTGATTTTCCTCATCTGTGCGAACAAGGAGGTTGAACCAGACAATTGGCCAGGCTGTTTATATCTCTAATAACTCTTGATTATGCTCTTCGTTAAATATGCATCAGATACATTCCATTGTAAGCTTTATTTTCTGGTAATAGTAAACTCTGTGCTTTGTGTATAGCCCTTATAACCTGCTTGTAGAACATATTCATACAAAACACGATAGCAATATTCTCTCTAATAGCCTTGAATTCAGTTATTGCCTTTCTTCACTCTCCTAGGACCTCAAGTGAGATCTTTAAAAAGAACAAATAAACAAACAAAAAAAGGAAGAAGTGAAAAACCCTCAGTGACTCTGCTTTACTCTGATCTTTTTCCTTGTGCCTTTTTCTCATGTGTTCAGATGCATCAGATCTGTTGAGTTGGCTCAAATATCTCTTAAAAAATGTTTTTATTGATTTGAGAGAGAGAGAGAGAGAGAGAAAGGAGAGAGGAAAAGAGGAA
Source organism: Lasiurus cinereus (assembly GCA_011751065.1). NCBI lineage: Eukaryota > Metazoa > Chordata > Mammalia > Chiroptera > Vespertilionidae > Lasiurus > Lasiurus cinereus. The sequence goes on from JAAGEH010000307.1 coordinate 30,432,588, forward strand.
TGTCTATGAGAGAGAAACATCAATTGGCTGCCTCCTGCAAACCCCCTACTAGGGATTGAGCCACAACCCAGGCATATGCCCTGACTGAGAATTGAACTGGTGACCTCTCAATGCATAGGACAATGTCAACCAACTGAGCCACATTGACCAGGGCTGGTTGGCTCAAATCTTAAGTCCTCCTTTCCAGGGATTTAATGGACCTTTATCTGCCTGGATTTAGAAGCCAAGTCCTACTGACAATGCACTATTAAGAATTCCAAAAATGACCTTTAAGTAGCTAAATTAAATGGGTACTGTCGACCAGCATTCTACCTGATGCTTGGGATGTGATTAATCACAGAAAATTGCTTCACTCACTGTGCTCATTAAACTTTCAAGGTTCTGCGCTCCATTCTCTGTGTTTATTCTGTCAATACCTTTCCTTCAGCAGGTTTTGGGCCCATCATTCTTGTGCTGAGGACACACAAAGCCTAGTACTCCTAGTATTCTCTTTCCTTAATACTTCTCAGGCTCAAATGTATCCAACTGCTTCACTATAACAACAGTTGAGAAATGGAGCATCTTTCTGGACTGACCATTCACACCTCCACCCATCACCACCAGCCCTCTTCTTTGTCTCCAACGTTGTGTTCAGATGCCACAACCTTCAAAGTCCAAGACCAGGATACCAACTTCTTGCCCCCATTGTACTGGATTTATTCTCCAAATCTGCAAGAATATTTTCTCTCCTTTAGCGAAACTGGTTTGGCTCAGTGGATAGAGCCTCAGCCTGCGGACTGAAAGGTCCAGGATCAATTCCGGTCAAGGGCATGTACTTTGGTTGTGGGCACATCCCCAGTAGGGGGCATGCAGGAGGCAGCTGATCAATGTTTCTCTCTCATCGATGTTTCTAGCTCTCTATCCCTCTCCCTTCCTCTCTGTGGAAAATCAATAAAAAATAGGTATATTTAAAAAAAAGAATATTCTCTCTCCTTTAAGATCTTATTGGTGTTCACAAAATTCTCACCTCAGTCTGACAGTCAACTGGCACCTTGTGTAATCTCAGTGAAAGCACTCAGTGGCCAGGGCCATCATGATAATCCTGGCCACTTCGCATCACTATGCCAAGTCCATTTTATTCTTGTAATACTTCCAAGAGGGTATATACTCAGCTGGTGAGCACCAGTAAGTTTTAATGATCGAGTTACTATCTATATCGATTCTTCTTGGTCTATGCCTATGCCACACCAGTTGTGAAATATATAAAATATGGCTTGGAGGTAGTTGCCACTCACAATTTGTAAATGAAGAGACTGAGGCTCTGAGTTACATGGGAAGAGGGTAGGGCCAAGGCATCCATTCTGCTGGTACAGACCGTGACAGAGGTGGGGTCCTGGTGCCAGAGGGGTATGGCAGCTTCCTGGTCATGGTCAAGACAGCCACTCTTTGGCAGTCCTGTTCTGTAATGTGATCAGGAGGGTTTTTCCTGGAAACCTGACCTGGAGTCTATTTCTTTAAACCCTCCTAATTCTATAAAATCCCTTAACAAATGTCTTCGTGCATAAAGTAGTGCTGGTGGGTTCTGTTACCTGCAACTAGAAACCTGGCCAGTATACCCAGTCACGGCTATGTTTTGGGCATCAGAACTAAATTATAACGTGGCATTAGGGGGCTAGCAAAGAAGATGGTGAAAAGTAGGACTAGTAGCAGGAAAAAGGGAAATTGGAGATAATAATAAAGGACGCTGTGGAGTTTCTTCTATTAACCTCCTGGTAATAAAATAAAATAACAGATCATAAAGTATTTTTTGTGGTCATTGTGGAGAAAAGAAAGTCCATTCTTTTATTACGTTGCATATGTCAGGATTAAATTACCTATCCTTCTTACTGTAGTTGTTTGACAACCTCATATGTATGCTCCCTTGGGAGGAGCACATTGTCTATTCAACTTGGTATCTGGAAACTTTATTTTGTCCTCCTTAGGATCCCCTGATCTCTAGAACTACAATGGCTTTGTGGTGGGAACTTAATAAATACTTGTATGTGAATGAATGAATGACAAAATACACCACAATGCTAAACATAGAGCAGTTAATCAGTGTTATTGAAGAAATGAATGATAATGTATTATCAAATACTTAGAGAAGCTTATTGGAAAAGGTCTTTACCCTGGGGAGGAGGAGGGAGATTAGAAAGAGAATCAGCAATAATGAAGCCCTGAATGAGGGCCAGAGTGGGCAGGAGGTTGAAACAATAAGATCAGAACACAGCAGGCTGGGAGAAGATGGTCAGATTAGGGAGGGATGCTTTCAAAATGTGGTCTTCAGCTATCTCACACCACAATTAACTGGGAAGCTATTCAACATACAGACTCCTATGCCCCATCCAAGACACACATAATCACGTTCCCTATTTAAGAGCCAACCCCCAAACCTTGTCCCTCTGATTCATACCCATTCCAATCTGAGGACCTGGCTATTATTTGCTGGAGGTGAAGATAATGGTTCAGCTATTGAGCTAACCAGGAGGAGTGAAAGGAGAGCCAAAACAATGCATTTTGAGTCTAGATATTGATCTTGCCTCTTCTGAGATATAACTTCAGGGACTTAAGGGAGAACTGGAAACAGAGGTAGCAGGAGGTATGTCAGTTAGGTTGTTTTAGACTTCAAATATCAGAAAGTCCACCCAAAACTGCCTTGTTTGATAGCAAACACATAGTGTCCCAAAACTAAAACCAAAGAAGGGCCAAGTTTCAGAATTGGCTCCAGATTCTTTCTGCTGTCATTGTCTTTTAGGGACCATTGCTGATTTGGGTCATAGTTTCTAAGCAAAGAGTCTTAGGAACCTTCCTGGCATCAGATGCTAGGGCTTTCCTGCCAAAAACTTTCCCCATAACAAACTCTGTTCTCCATTCGAAGGTCTTCACTGGTTGGCTCCAGACACTCTTCTCATCTTACTCCAAGGGATCCTCATCCCAAAGGAATATTGCTGGAATCACCCAGATATTTATCACCCCCACTCTCCCCAAGTGCCACTGCCCTGCCCATTTCCACCTATCAAAATCCTATTTATCCTTGGAAACCCAGTTCAAATCACTGCTCTCCATGAATTCATCCTTGATCACCCCAACAGGAAGCAGGGGTTCTCCCTTGAAATACAAAGGGAGTCACTAGTTAACATCTATACTAATAAAAGCCTATGTGGTCCTTGTGCCCTCATGTGATGACCTCACATCATCACAAGATGACTGCCACAAGATGGCCACCCTTATGTTGTCACAAGATGGCCATCACAAGATGGCCACCACAAGATGGCTGGCAGAGGAGGGAAGTTGGAGGTGATCAGGCTAGCAGGGGAGGGCAATTGAGGGTAACCAGGCTTGCAGAAGAGCAGTTAGGCATCAATCAGGATGCCAGGGGAGCAGTTAGGAGGTGATCAGGCTGGCAGACAGAAGCAGTCAGGGGCAATCGGGAAGGCAGGCAGGTGAGCAGCTGAGAGATAGCAGTCCCAGATTGTGAGAGGGATGTCTGACTGCCGGCCGGACATCCCCCAAGGGGTCCCAGATTGGAGAGGGTGCAGGCCAGGCTGAGAGACACCCTCCCTCCACTGTGCACTGAGCTTCTAGTCTTCTATAATCATCTGATGAAGAATACATATGACAAGGTACTCCACTTTTAAATATTTGAAGGAGACTGTGAAGCCCTGAAAAGTAGGAGCTCTGCTATTGTGTTACTATCCCCCTCAGTAACAAGCACAGAAAAGGGGCTTCATAAATGAATAAATGAGTCAATGAACGAACAAATGAATGAACAAACAAAAGAAAGGAATGTCTGAACTTTATGTCCCATCTTCTGAGCTCAAAAAACTGTCAACCTCTTAAAATGAGATAACTCTCCTCTTCATGATAATTTTAAGCCATGTGTAACTCAAATGATATGCTGGTGGGCCAGAGAGAAGGTCATCAAAAATATGAAGCACGTTGTCATTGACACTAAGTATAAATAACTTTATTATTTCTATTTCCCTTCCTTTTTAATGAGGAAGTAAATCTCCATTCCAAAATGGCAAATCTCTATTCTTAAAGTGCACTTGGATTTTACTAATTTACTTTGCTTATACATAATTCAAAGGAAGATTTTATTTTAGTGCTTTATTTGGGGCTGTTAGTTGTTCTTCCTTTTGGAAATGTCCTTTGTGTATGTTTCTGTGTGTTTTTAACTACATTCTCTCAAGCCTGGAAAGTGGAAGAATCTGTTTAGGTGATTATCTCATGGTGATATTCAGTTCCTAGGATAATATATACCCTAATGAGGAGTGAGGGAAAGAAGAGGGATGGAAATGTTGAAATACCGGAATATACGCTTATGGTTTCTCAGAAAAGATCTTATTTGAGCCAAATTTCTCTAATTGCAGAGGAAATGGCCTTATTCTGAGTTTAATAGGCATTTCTCTTAAATGCCAGGAACTAGGTACCCCAGTGCCTGGATAAACATGGTATTTTGAAGAAGAAAGAATAAAATCCATCTTACCCGGGCACTGAGATATAGGGAACTCTCTATACTGTGGGGAAACTATAGTGAGAATTTCAGGGTTTAAGAGAAAAGCATTGAAACCCCCAAGGGGGATAGGCCAAGAAGACAGCCGCCCCATGCATCTGGCTCCCAGGCTGCCTTCTGCCAAGTTGGGTGAAATCATTGTGCTGTCAGAGTTTCCTGCACCTCTGTGGGAGCAGAGATAACCCTTAAGAAGCTTAGATAAAACTTGATTTTAAATACAGTGGTACCTCGAGATACGAGTGCCCTAACATACGAGATTTTTGAGATACGAGCCATCGAGCCAGTGATTTTTGCTTTGAAATACAAGCAACATTTGAGATAGGAGTAATTGCGCGGATCGCCCGGCTGCACACGACCCACCAGTTTACTGCGACTCGAGTGTCTCATATTTTCCCACGCCTCAAGGTTAAGGAACGAATTAAACTCGTATCTCGAGGTACCACTGTATTGTATTTAATTGCATGCTCAGGGCATCAGAAAGAGTTTATGGACAGGAGAAGGGATCAGAGAAAGAGGCATATGGTCAGACTAGGGGTGTGGACTATGTAACAAACTCTGTGAGAGGAGCCTTCTAAGTTGGCAGAAGACCTGACAAAGCCGCTCCAGGTGTCCTCCCAGCTGCTTGACCCAACAGTGCCTCCCCGGCCCCCCCCCCCCCCAGACCCCTCTATGCTTGGGCCTTCTCTCAGGCTTTCCAGAGTTCAATACAGATCTGCCCTTGACAGAGATCAGGGAGTCAGACTTAGTGGCAGAGATTGGGAAGCCGTGGAGACCAAGCACAGCTTTCATGGGAGCCTGTGGAAGGTGAGAAATGGGCCCCATGAGGGGCAGGAACAAAGGTCAGCTGCTGAGGCCACCTTAGCTCTACCTCACCCCCTGTCTTCATGTCTGTGCCTCTGCTTGGCTGAGTGCTGGCACGTGCCCACTTTCTGGCTACCTTGTGCTCCCCTTAATTGGGAGTTGCCCTACAGGAAGGGTGTTTAGATACCACAGAGCCAAAACAGCAACCACAGGAACCACTTTGCAAGACCCAGGAACCTAACGTATGAGGTCTCACGTGCCAAGCTGAAGCCAGGAGTCCTTGGCACCCTGGCTGTGACTCAGTCCTAACCTCCTTCCAGGGGAGCTGACCCTAGGCTGGCTCTGCTCTGGGTCATTCAACAATGGCCTCTAGCTAGACCACAGCACGATAGGCTGAGGGGGGCTTGGAGACCATCAGTCTAACAGCCTCGATGAAGAAGCTGAGGCTTCCAGAGATCAAGCCCCTGCCTCCCACTCTCTGACTCCTGAAGGCAGACCCAGATTCCTTGCATCTCAGTGGGAGAGTGCACCCTAAGGCTTTAACTAGTGTGTTCACTGGCTATGAACTCGAATGCATTAAAATATAATGGTTTTACTACCCTCAAAATAGAAACCCAATTTCTCTCCTGACATGTTCTATCTACCCATTCTCCTTGCTGAGGTTTCCCTTAACCTTCTGCCACATCCCTTGCTGAAACAATTCTGGCTGTTATACTCCTGAAGAATGTGCTATAACTGCCTGGTGTGAATTCATTAATATTAGCCTAAATCCAGAGCTCTTCTGTGACTGGTTTGGGGCGGTGGTGGGGAGATCTAGTATTATCCCAAAGTTTTGTTTGGAACAAATGCTCAAGAAGGTAAGAATAATACAAAATGACATTTCCATTTACAAAACCTTTGAACACTGTAAGACTCAGCTGGTCCTCTTGGTGTTGTCTGTCATGACCTGCTTCATGTTGAGCCTTTGTTTTATGTAATCAATTCAAAAAACATAAGCTAGCTTCATTTCATTAGTGTTTAAAAGGCTATTAAGATTCGGGCATTTGGCGGTGAATGGTTGTGTTTGTGTTGTTTAAAGAGAAACATCTATTTTAACTGTGATTGATGCTCTCAAACTAGTCAACTAATGTGTTTAAATATTAACGGGAGGGAGAAGACACAAAGGATGTTAAAACGAGCTCATCAAACATAGCAGGATTATACCATCTTAGATCGACTTCAAAATTCGCTTTTCCCCATTTAAACCTTTCAATCAATGGCAGTGCTTTTTCTTTCTCAGTAACATACAGAATCATTATATATTTTATAGTAGATGGCATCTTAGATTCCATAAAACATTTTCTGACAAGCTACTTGTTCATATGTCTGTATAATTTTGGGGGAAATAGAATGCAGCCACTTCCTTCAACTAACATTTGAACGTGGAAAATAAAATTGTCCATAACATGTCTACAATGTGATGAAAATTCCCAGGATGTTTTCCTTTGCTCTGTTCCACTGTGGCCCACTTTACATTCAGTGTCTGGTAAGACCAGAAGGCTTCTATCATCTCTAACATGTTTTATTCTATCAGAGAAACAAATTCAGTGACTCTTTGTCCATGAGTGTCAAAGGTGGTCTAAGAAACAAAAAACAAACAAACAGACCAACAAAAACAGATAAAAGTGAAACATAAAAGTTAACCTAGTTATAGTGGAATACACAAAGAACTGAGGCCTTAACTTCCACTATAGGATTACTAGACTCAAAAGGGTTATTTTTCTTTTCTTAAAATAAAAATTAAAAAGTAAAAATAAAAATAAAAAACATCACTACTCTGAAACTTTTTTTTTTTTAACCCTCACCTGAGGATATTTTTTTCCATTGATTTTTAGAGAGTGGAAGGCAGGGATGGGGGTTGTTGGGTGGGTGGGGAGACACATTGATGTGAGAGAGACAAATTGGTTGCTTGGTTTCCTCCTGTACCCCCCCCATACATTTTAATTTCAATAATAGTGATGATGATCTGCCCTGTTAATAGCACTTGCTATGTGTAAACATGCTTAACCTCCCACAGTGATAAAAGTCATCTCTAGAATCCAAAAGATGGAGGTGCCAAGTCAACCTTTTCAGCTTATATGTTGTAGCTGAAGCATGATACAGACAAGTGACAGCTGGTTCAGACATGAGCAACAGTCTTCCTAACGGGTTCCATGGAAAACAGAAAGAACAGGATTTTGTGCTAGAATAAGGTTTTGAGTGCCAATATTTTATCTCCATTTTATTTCTGGTAACCTTTCTACATAAACTATTCCCTTATACACACGAGGAAATGAAGTTATCAGAGAGGGAGGGGCTTCCCCCAGATCTCACCACTGCACAGGGAAAGCCGGCCTCGCACCAGGCCTACCTCCATGTTCATTGACACCTTTAACCTGATGCTGCCTTGGGTGGAGGCTGCTACTTGTTCCTTTGTTCTTGAACTCGTGGACTGCAGTCACTGAGAGCAGTTCCACAGGCTGGGCCAGAGAAGACTTCAGTGCCAGCACACTGCATGGCTCTCAGGAGCCTTCTCCATTGACAGGCTCTGTGTGCCAACCTGATACCTGAGCTACGACCCTGGGAAGAGGTTGAGGAGGGGGCGTCCTGCAGGGGGTGGTCCTGCTGGCATGTGGTGAGTGTAGACTACCTAAATGCTTGAGGAAAGAGCGTGGGAGTGAAGGGTCTGCTCTCAGGGCAGTGTGCCTGTGGCTGTCCCTCCCCGCTTCCAGAGACATGCTGCTGTCCCAAACCCCACCTCTCACTCCCAGAGTTTGAAGGAAATTCTCTTCTTTTTGACACAGTCTGAAACCTTGGGAATTGGAGACCTAAACTCAAGCTGCTGAGTGCTGTCTTGATTTGTCCTAAGAGACCTCAATGTGTTGTAAAGGCAGGACTCCTATCGCCCAATGGCACAGCCAAGGGTCCCCAGGTGGGTACACATGCCAGACCCCTTTGGGGCCCTGCCTACAAAGTCAAGACAAAATTAGACCCCCAGAATGGGGTTCAGGCCAAGGAACTTTCTGGATGTCAGTCAGTTTCATTCAGTAGGCATATTTTATTCATATAATTTGGTGTACACCAAGAACTTTTACAATTCAACATAGATGACTTCTAGCTTCACCACAGGAAACTCTAACAGCACCCCGCTTGATTTTTTAAAAGCTATTCTTTAAAAATATATTTTATTTTCAGAGAATAATAGGGAGGGAGAGGGAGGTAGTAACATCGATGATAAGAGAAAATCATTGATCAGCTGCCTCCTGGATGCCCCACACTGGGGATTGAGCCCCACAACCTGTGCATGTGCCCTGACCTCCTGGTTCATAGGTCAATGTTCAACCACTGAGTCACACTGGCCAGGCTTAAAATCTATTTTTATTATAAAAATGGTATGTGCTGATTGCAGAAAGTTTGAACAGCAGAGAATAGTAGAGAAAGAAAATTAACATCACTCATAGTCTCATCTCCAGGAACAATTTCTGCTAATTTTTTGGAGTATTTCTCTCCAGCAGCCCATTCATTTATGGGCACACAACAGCTGAACATCAGATTCTTATCTCTTGCAGAACCAGGAGCTTTAGCAGGATCTGTGAACAGTTGATGTCCTTATATTTAATGTCAAATGAAAATTTTTAGCTAGAATTTAACCACCTGGCATGCTGCCTTTTCATTTTGATAGTGCCAATCTAAATGTAGCATGTACATGGTAAGCTACATTCTGAAACTATACCCGAAACGACACTACAGATCCTAGCTTACAAGTAAACAAATTCAGACTCTCTGTTTTTGCTCAGTCCTACTGGGTAAAAGGAGAAAATACAGGAATGAGACTCCAAAGCAAACTGGAGGAGTGAGATTTTTCCCAGAGGCTGGGAGGGAAAGCGCGGTTGTCTTGTACACTAAGCATCTGCGGTGCAGTGAGTAAGTCCGTCCCCTACGTGCTCACTCCACTTTGAACTTCCAAGAGGCTACAGGTGAATGCTCAACTGAAATATTAAATCCGAAGAGGCCGTCACACCAAGAGATCGTCCTTTTTGCTTTTTTAATGAGTTGTAGTCTTTTTATATCAACCCTGACTCTACATCTGTTACATATCAGGTGAAAGAAAAGATTTAGAAGAAAGGAATTAGACTTGAAAGCAAACACGCGTGTGCCGCGGGAATTGTTATCACTGACTGGGAGTGCTCAGGGCAGCGGACTTCTGTTCTCGACATAACAAAAGTCGGTAAAAGGCCTCAGAACAAAGATGGAATCTAAACCATGCAGATGAAATACCTGAACGGCACTCGGAAAAGATGAAACTGTTCCTAAGAAGAGAATTGGGGGATTAAGAAGAAAAAGGTCAGACTCCCAACAATGCTGTAATAGGCACGTATTTCTGTTTAAAGCCACAAACACATAACAGGCATAGTTTGCTGCACTTCATGACCCTTCCAGGAAGCAGCCTGCCCACCTCCTCTCTGTTCGCCGAGCTGCCTGTCTCCTCTCTGTGATTCTGGTGGGACTGCCAATACCAATTTGTCTTCCACTTCCTGCCAAAGGAATGGGCACATGACCCAGCTGGCCAGTCTTGGTTCCCCAGGGCCCTGTGTAAAGTCAGTGGTTCAGGGGACAGGCGTGTGACCCAAGTGAAGCCTATGAAAACGTCTTCAAGGGGCTGTGCCTCTGGGTGCGGGAAGAGTGCATCTTTGTTTCTGGGCTCATGAGCTCAAAGATCCCCATGAGCATGGAGCTTCTGGGGCCTAGTCTGTGGCTGAGTGGAGAACAAAGCAAACAGAAGCAGGCAAGAAAGGAAATGGGTAAAAAAATGGGAAGAAATCAAAGGAGGGAAGAGAAAATGGAGTGAAGCCATGAGACACTGTTTCAATGACTGATTTACATTATCTGTCGATCTAACCTTCTCATTAAGATGCTTACAGAGGATAGAAAAAGTAAGCTGTAACCAGAAGGTCAAACTAAACAATGCACCAGGAGCCAGTGTAGAGATTCTGTCACTACCTGGCAAGGTGGCATTCAGAGTCTGGTACTTGGTGAGGAGTAGAGTATGGAGGGAGGAATGAAATGGAATTCAGTCAATCACTCCATCTCCCAATCCTGGGATTCACCTATTTAGAATGATGCAAGCCTGGAGAAAATAAGAAAAAAGATGCTAGCAAAGTTTTAGATATGGGTGGGAGATCAACTGGAGAAAAAGCTTCTGTCCCATAGTTTTAAATAAGAGCACATTAATAAGATGTGGTCTGGGGAAACCAACATGGCAGTATAGTTGAACACCTAAATTGCTGCCTCCCACAACAATTTCAAAACTACAGCTAAAAGACAGAATGGGAGGAGAATCCAAGATGGCGGCATAGGTAAACACCTACACTGCTGCCTCGCACAACAATTTCAAAACTACAACTAAAAAACAGAATGGACATTATCCAGAACCACAGGAAAGCTGGCTGAGTGGAAATTCTACAACTAGAAGGAAAGAGAGGGGCTCACAGAGACCCAGAGGAGCTGCAAAAAGCTGAGGTATGGAGACATGCTTGTGGAGAGAGCGGGTGCTGGAGTACCTGGCTGGCTTTCTCTGGCAGGAGGAAGACGGAGACTCTCAACGGCATTGAACCCCTTATCCTACGACACTAAATCCCAGATTCAGCCGAAACTCATACGGCAGGAGTTTGGACTGTGAAAGGGGAGAAGTGCATGGAAATTTAGGGGAGTCACAAAAGATCAGAAGTCTAGTGGTGCGCACGGCACTGCACGCAGAGGACTGACTGTTGATTGTGCTGCTGAAGCATATTCTTTAAGAAGAGGAGAAAGAAGAAAAAGGTAAAGATAAAAATGATGAACAACAAAGTGACAGCAAATACAGATCTTTCAACTAATGAATCTAAAAAATCGAGTGAAAAATATGGTGAACAGAATAAACTGGTGAATATAATAGAATCAGGGGCATAGAAAGGGAGTGGACTGACAATTCTCAGGGGGAAGGGGTTGTGGGGTGTGTGGGGAGAGACTGGACAAAAATCGAACACCTATGGACGAGGACAATGGGGGTGGTAAGGGCATGGGGTGGGGTGGGAACAGGGTGGAGGAGAGCTATGGGGAGAAAAAGAGGAACACTGTAATAATCCTATCTAATAAAGAGGGAGTATGCTAATTAAGCATCACTCCATCACAAAGGTGGCTGCACCCACAGCTGAAGCCAAGTTCCCATAAGGAGCCTTATAGAGCAATCAGCAGGGTCCTGAGGCTATGTACTCCCCCGCCCCTGTGAGGCTTGACAGCAGACCTTGGCCACGCCCCCATCCAGCAGAGCTTGACAGGGGACCTCAGGCCACACTCCTACCTGGCAGGCCTTGACAGGGGACCTCAGGCCACACCCCCAGTGCTTGACAGGGACCTCAGGCTATGCCCCCCACCTGGCAGAGCTTGACAGGGGACCTCAGGCCACACCCCAACCTGGCAGGGCTTGACAGGGACCTCAGGCCACACCCCCACCTGGCAAGGCTTGACAGGAGACCTCAGGCCACACCCCCACCTGGCAAGGCTTGACAGGAGACCTCAGGCCACACCCCCATCTGGCAGGGCTTGACAGGAGACCTCAGGTTGTGTCCTCCATCCAGTAGGATTTGACATCAGGATGGGGGAACCTCAGGCTGCACCCCTAGCTCCAGTGCCAGGCCAAGGGACCTAGGACATGCCCCCCACCCAGCGGGGCTTGACAGGGGACCTCAAGGTGTGCTTCCCGTCCTGGTGCTGGGCTAGGGGACCTCAGGCTGCTCCCCCCACCCCAGCGCCAGGCCAGGGACCTCAGGCTGGGCCCCACCTAGGTGGAGCTTGACAGGAGCCTTAGCACTGAGCCTGGGGACCTGAGACTGCGCTCCCCTGCCTGGCTGGGCTTGACAGGGCACCTCAGGCCGTGCCCCACACCCAGCAGGGCTTGACAGGGAACCTCAAGATGCATTCCTACTGCTGGGTCAGGGGAACTCAGGCCGCACCCCGTCCAGTGGGGCTTGATGGGGGACCTGAGGCTGCGCCCTCACCCCTGCCTGGCAGGACGTGATGGAGGTCCTCAGGCCATGCCCCCCATCCTTGCACTAGGCCAGGGGACCTGAGGCTACATCCCCTGCCCAGTGGGGCTTGACAAGGGTGAGACTGGCTGGGTCTAGATCTAGCTCAATGCAGGGGCAGTGACCAGGTCTGGGTCTCACATGATTTTGAGGCACATGTAAGTAGGTAGGCAGGGACTTGACTCTGGGTCCCATGGTGCACCCCAGACTCTGACAGGAGAAACGTTTTCACATATATTTTACTAATTTCTTTCATTTCTGACACTTCTATTATAAAGAAAGGGCAAATAGCAATATTAAATTATTTCCTCTAATTAATTTCCTTTTAATGTGCATGAATTTTGTTCACCATGCCACTAGTCTGAACAATAGAGTTATTTTTTTAAAAAGATAAAAAGATGGGCCATGGTAAGAGACAAAAGTGTCCATACTATATTACCTGCCCCATGAAAAATAGATTTCCTCAAATTAGAACAACTGCTTAAAATTAGAACAATTGATTAAAGCAGACTTGTTACAATAATAGAATAGCTAAATTTCCCCATAGAAAAACTTTTAATTTCCTTTTAGAAACTAGATGCTTGTAAATTAAGTATTTATATTAGAAATTTACAACTGCAGTCTACTCTCTGAGAATAAAAGAAATCTTAATTCTACTGCTCATTAACAGCAGAGAAAGGAAATGTCAAGACAAAAACTGCAAGCCTTCTGTTTTCCTTTTCATTTCCATATTGAGTAATGCTAAATGGTAAAGCTAAATGGGACTAGATCAAGTAGGTCTAATTCCAGCCCATCTGTGTTCAGATAGAGGGTAAAGGGCAGCTGCAGGTCAGGCTCAATCACAAGGAACAACAACAGCCTGTAAATATTGGAATCGAGAGTAGGAAATTCTTCTAAAAGCCCCAAGATACAGACCGAGGTTCCCAATACTCAGCAGGACCTTCCTTCTAGCCATTGAGATGGAAACCATGCCATTGTGGATGAGAAAACCTATCAGATCACCCACTATGTGACAAAGCACTTGTAGAATCAGAAGTTGAAGAGGACCAAAGCCTCAGATAAGCCAGTCCTTGTCTCCCAGAACGGGAACTCCACACTGGCCTACAGCGTCTCTAGGGTTGGAGCACCCACAGCTTCTTTAACGTTCTGTGCTGAGAAAGTAGTTGGTACTTTGTGTGTGTGTGTGTGACTAACCAATGGTTCACAGTGCACTTCACCTGTTGTTTCACATCCTGGAGCTGATAGACAAAGGCCGATCTGAGCCTTGGCTGTAATGGACAACAAGACAAAAACTGCCAGCCTTCTGTTTTTCTTTTCATTTCCATATTGAGTAACCCAAGTGCTTTCTCCCAAAGCCTTGTTTTTCACCCGGTACAGACCTGCACTAATTTCATACTCACAAGAACCACACAGGCGCCAGCATTAGCTGCGCTGGGCTTCATCGTATAGGCGAGGATAAGGAGGCTCAGTAACTTGCCCATGGTCAGACTCACCCAGCAAAGAACCCCGACTCTGCCTGATTCCAGAACCATGATTCTTATCACAGCGCAGGTGACTTGGGTTATTCAGTAATTTTTTTTAAGAAAATGATTTAACTTTACAAATAATTATAATTTAAGCCCACCACACAAATGTGGAGAAACTGAGCTCAACTGTATTATATATTGGGTACACATTTTTGCTATGTCAGCTTTCTATTAATTACACAAAAATTCTAGCTTAGAGTCCTTAACACGCACTAAAATTTTAAGTTAAAAAAATTAATTATCAGACTAGAGCTGTCCGTAAGTGTCCTAGTAAAGAACGTGACACCTCAGTTTAATATTCACTAGCAACTCTGATATGCCCTTACTAGGCTGTCCTAATCTCTGAGGATAAAATTGAAACTCCTCGGCTTTACCAAGTACTTTCCTGGCATTATCTCCCATCCCTTGCCTATACATGTCCTTTCCCCCAGCCTAACTGCTGGCATTGACACGGACACTGGCAACTCCCATTACAGCTCATACCCCCACAAACTGTGATTTATTTGCATTGCTGCATCCCCTCCTAGCCTCACATTAAACAAAAAGAGAGGCTATATTTTAATTTCTATATCCCTAATACCTAGCTCAGTGCCTACCACATAATATTAAAAAATAATTATGGAATGGATAATAAAAATACTGAATAAAATTGAAATTTTAAAAGTATGTTTGGCTGGTGTTCGGCAAACTGCGGCTTGTGAGCCACAGTTTGCCGCTCTGTTGATTAATGAGTTGCTGACCTGACCTAGACTCTTGATTCAAATAATTACAGGCTGCTGTTGTTCCTTGTGATTAAGCCCCTCTTGGCTAACCTCTCACCTACTGTCTTCCCCTGTACAGCCAAATTCGAGTTATGAGAATCTTTCAGCATTACTAATCTGACCTGGCATTTCGGGCGGAGAGCAAAAAGGGTACAGAGAGCAGGACAACTTCCCACTCAGTCTGCATTTCCAGTCAAAAACAAGTAAATGCATTTGCAAACACTGGGTATATAAGCAAAGGAATGCAAATGGGCTCTAGCCTTGGGCAACAAGACAATTTTGCCTTAATGCACATCTCTTATACTAAGGTTAGGAAAACCAGAAATTCCCTTCATACTTAATAATAGAGAAACATGCAAATTGACTGTACCTCTGCTATGCCCGCAGCCAATCAGAGTGAGTATGCAAATTAACCCAACGAAGATGGAGGTTAATTTGCATACATTGGCGCCCAGCAACCTGGGTCCTGGGAACTTTCTCAGCACCCAGGTTACTCCGAGGTAGGCCCAGGGTGGGTCCTAAGCAACCTGCAAGGGCCTGAGCTAGGGAGTTCCTGGGCAGAGGGAGAGCCCAGGGATCAGATGGAGCTGGGGGGGCCCTGCCCAGGACCCAAGCCTTGGCCAGGGACTTGCAGCCTTGGCAAGGGTGGAGTTGGTGATCGGAGGAAGCTGGGGGGGCCCTGCCCAGGACTCAAGGCTTTAGGCCTTGGCAGGGGTGGAGCTGGCAATTAGAGGGAGCTGGGGGGGTCCCTGCCCAGGAGGCAAGCTTGGGCAGCGGCTTGGGGCCTTGGCAGGGGAGGAGCCAGTGATCAGAGGGAGCTTGGGGGCCCCTGTCCAGTCCCCAAGACTTTAGGCCTTGACAGGGGCGGAGCCGGAGATCAGAGGTGATTGGTGTGAACTACAGAGGAAACACCTTTTCTGACCGCTCATTGGCTAAGCTCCCTGATTGCCACTGATAATATTCTTAGTAACTTGGCTATAAGAATCCAAAAAGGTGACCTAGGGCTTTTCCACCACACTCCTGGAGAAAAAAAAAATGAAGGTCTGCTGCTGGAGGGGCTAAGGAATGTCATATCCTGTCCTAGCCAGTTTGGCTCAGTGGGTTGAGCCTCAGTCTGCTGACCGCAGGGTCTGGGTTTGATTCTGATCAAGGGCATGTACCTAGGTTATAGACTCCTCCCTAACTGGGCCCAGGTCAGGGCTCATGTAGGAGGCAATCAATCGAAGTATCCCTCTCATATAGATGTTTCTCTCTGTCTCTCCCTCTCTCTTCCACACTCTCTAAAAATCAATGGAAACATATCCTCCAGTGAGGAAAGAAGAAAAAGGAGAAGGAGGAGGAGGAGGAAGAAGAGGAGGAAGAGGAGGAGGAAGAGAAGGAGGAGAAGGAGAAGGAGAAGGAGGAGGAGAAGGAGAAGAAGGAGGAGAAGGAGGAGGAGGAGGAGGAGGAGAAGGAGAAGGAGGAGAAAGAACTGTTATATCCTATGAAAGACACATCTTGAAAATGCCTGAAGAAAGTTGTCATTTTTTTCATGGTGAAGGGACTGGAGTCCATGTTGATGAAAACACCTTGGTGGACTAGCAGTAGCTGCAGCAGCGGGGTCATGGGGCTGGTGCCTTCCCCTGATCAGCCTGGTTGCCTCCCACAAAGGGAGGCCAGACTGCGGCTTAGGACATCCCCTGAGGGCTCCCAGTATGTGAGGGGGCAGGTTGGGCTGAGGGACCGCCCCTCCCCCCACCCTACCACGTGCACTAGTATATGAATAATTGATGAAAACCTGTAAGAGATTTGACTGAGACAATCCCAAACTCCTGGAAACCTCTTAAAATTATTAAATAACAACAGAAAAGTCAATGATTAAATTTAGCAGTAAGAGTTGAATTTAGCTTTGAAAGACAAAAAAAAAAGCCATTAATTTAAATTTCAGATCATTGTTGAGTACAAAGAATTGAATAGCATGATAAAAAGGGACAAGCAAAACTCTTAGCACTGAGATGGATAACTATTTTGTAGACATAGGAGCCTAAAAATGTTGAAAGGGTAAATAGCATGAATAACTAAATAATACACTTTAATAGATACTAGTAGAAAGATATAGAGGGAGAGCCAGTTAGAGAAGAAAAAAATGGGCATAAATTAAACAGCCAGACAAATGTATGAGGCTTGTTGAGGCTGAAAGTCATCCTTTTGAGTCGGGTTGTTTTCCTGAGCAGGATGCAAGGGTGATTTCTTTTCCGGGTCCTTGTCCAGATGGATTTGAAGACTGAAGACCCAGACAAAAGGTGGTAGATGAAAAGGGTGAAGTTTATTGGAAGCAAGTACAGACTCCTACACAGGAAGAGGGTTCCCAGGTGTAACCCACTAAGCCCCTTTTTTCTAAGGTTTATAAAGGCTGCAGTTCTTTGTTTCTTAATACTCCCTTCTCAGTGGTTACTCTTTTGCAGAACATCAGCTTCAAAGGTTAAACCCCATGTGATCCCTCTTTCTCTCTCCCTTTAGTGGTAGAATTCTCTATCTCCTGCGGAAATCTGTTTTCCTCTTTCTCCCATTTGTCAGTATTTCTCTATCCTCTGTGAAAGTTTGTATCCTTTTTCTCCCTATACCCTGTGGCTTTTCCCTATTTTCTGTGAATGGGTTCTTCCTCTCCCTTTATCCTGTGGCACCTTTTTTCTTCTTTGTGAATGTATGCCTTTTGGCAGCTCCAAACCCTCACCTATGCCTTCTTCCCCCATGGACCCTCTTTGTTTTTAAATCTTCCTAAATCTGCCTGTTTTATCCCTAACAGTCCTTTCACTTTGTTTACTTCAGTTTATCACAAGGACATCTGGCCTCTCAATTCAAGACACAAGATGAAGCTACCACAGTCTGAGACCAGCACTAATGAACCAACAGCACACCCGCCAAGCTATCAATACTCTGTCTCTGCCAGCTGTGGGCAGTTTTTATTGGCTTCATCTCCTTTCTCCACAATTGCTACCTCTTCTTGCTTTGCTTAATGCAAAGGTTTCTTTGGGGGCCCCTGCTTTTTCTAGCAACTTTCCCTGCTTAACAGTTTCCTGCCTCAAACTTGCAGTAACAGATTGAGTGGGTCCGCAAGTCACTTTCAAGGAGAGTGAATACCTCTATTGGGCAAAGCTCTGGCCAGCAGGTTCACAGGTTAAGCACAGGCCCATACAATGACTGTCTGCTATAGGTCTAGGCACCAACCACTGACCCATTCAGCTGTGGCTCAATGATACAATCCAACAAAACTTGAACACAGGCCCACCTGGTGTGGCTCAAAGGTTGAGCATCAACCCATGAACCAGGAGGTCACGGTTTGATCCCTGGTCAGGGCACATACCTGGGTCGTGAGTTCAATCCCCAGTTCAAGAGGCAGTCATCCAATAAATGTCATCATTGATGTTTCTCTCTCTCCCTCTCCCTTCCTCTCCAAAACCAATACAAACATATTTTAAAAATAAATTAAACACACACACACACACACACAAAACTTGCACGAGTAAGCAACTTCCTACCTTGTTCAGATAAGGCCGGAAAGCATGGAAGCCTTTGCAGTGCCATCTAGTAAACAATGTTTCCATCCAAACTATAAACCTTAAATAGTGTTCTCATACCCTTAATCCAAGCACCTCTCATTGAAATCTAAGTGGCTGGTAACAAAAAACCAGGAAAGGAAGAGATGAATTATGGCAGGGGGAAAACTGAGGAAGTGTCAAAAAGCAGGACAGGGACCGAATCCTAAGCACTGATGGGGAGCTGGCCTCAGAGAACATAATTTATCTCTTCCCCGAGCTGAAGAAGAGAACAGACAGAATTCATGTGTGATGATTTTTATCTTTTCAGAAGAGAGAAGAAAAATGATGATAGTTATAGAATAAGAGGAATTAGGAGCCTGCGGATGACAAAGGTTAGAAATGTTATTAGGAGCATATAGAGGGACAAGAGATTGGTTTTAAAAACATCAAATATAGGACCAGAAGTTCCAGGGATAGCTTGATAAGGATGATGTGTATAAAGTCAAGTCAGAGGTTCTCCACCAACTCACAGCAGACAACTTACGGTTTTTATTAGTGAGGGAATCCACACATAACTAGAGACAGAGATCTAATAATAAAGACATGAATGGAATATGCAACTGAGAGTTTAGGGAAACTATTCATAATTGGATATTATATATAGGTTTACAAAAGAGTAAGAAAACTTCCCTTCTACATTTTAGTGTGCCTATCTATATATATATAAAAGGCTAAGCAACCATGGCATCTGAAACAACCAGATGACTGAACAGGCTGCATGGGGCGACCAGGCCAGCTGGGAGGTTAGTGAGGGGCAACCAAATGACCGAGCAGCAGGCTGCGTGTGGCAACCAGGTTGGCAGGAGGGTTAGTGAGGGGTGACCAAACAACTGAGCTGCAGGCTGCATGGGGTGACCAGGCAGGCAGGGGTGTTAATGAGGGGCAACCAAATGACC
The DNA here is from genome assembly GCA_011751065.1 of Lasiurus cinereus. NCBI lineage: Eukaryota > Metazoa > Chordata > Mammalia > Chiroptera > Vespertilionidae > Lasiurus > Lasiurus cinereus. The sequence continues at coordinate 30,451,766 of JAAGEH010000307.1, forward strand.
ATGCTGGGGGGGGCAGTTGGGGGTGACCAGATCAGCAGGGGGGTTAGTGAGGGGTGACCAGGCCAATGGAGATGCACTAAGGGGCAACCAGGCCAGTAGGTGGGGACAGTTGGGGGCAACCAGGCAGGCAGGTGAGCACTTAGGATCCAGTGGTCCTGGATTGTGGAGGGATGTCTGACTGCTGGCAGTCAGACACCCAGATTGGAGAGGGTGCAGGTTGGGCTGAGGGGACCCCCATGTGCATGAATCTCATGCACCAGACCTCTAGTTTATAAAGAAAAAGAAGTAAGTGTCCATTCTTACCCTGGCCAGTTGATTTGAGTGTTATCCCATGCACTCAGGTCACTGGTTCCATTCCGGGTCAGGGCACATACCCAGGTTGTGGGCTTGATCCCAGTAAGGGGTGTGCAGTAACCAGCCAATCAATGTTACCTTCTCACATCAATCTCTTTCTAAAATCTCTTTAGCCCTAGCTGGTTTGGCTCAATAAATAGAGCATCAGCCTGCGGACTGAAGGATCCCAGGTTTGATTCTGGTCAAGGGTACATTGCAGGCTCAATCCTCAGTGGGAGGCATGCAGGAGGCAGCCGATCAATGATTCTCTTTCATCACTGATGTTTCTCTTTCTCCCTTCCTCTCTGAAATCAATAAAAATATTACACACACACACACACACACACACACACATATATATATGTATGTATAGTTTGTATGAGGGATGATTCTAAATTATGTCTCATATTTGGCAGGGATGCAAATGATATCTTATGTAATATGAGTGGTTTTGCTTGGAAATTTTTGTGATTTGTTTTGGGTGATTACTTATTTGAAGGGGGGCAAGAGAACCACCAATATTCATGTACATCAATACATGTCAGTTCCGGTGATAGGTGCTTTACATGTTATCTCATTAATTCTCTTAATAGTCCTGTAAGATAGGTATTACTCTCAGTAACTTATAGTAGAGAAAACCAAAGCTCACAGAGATTAAATAACTTACCCACAACTGTAAAACAAGTCTGACTCCAAAGCATAAGTTCTTTCCAAGGGCCACAGTGCACAGTAAAATAGGGAGGTATCAAATGAATCCTGACTTTTCCTATTGCCAAGGCTTATTAGTTTATCTATAACCTCACTATAAATGTGAGCAGATAATTTATCAATAGTTCTGTTCTCCCCAGAATTTGCCTATGATTATGTATTTTGATCAGTCAGGAGGTACACATGTACTGTTACAAATTATACCTTTAAAGGGGATAAAGAGTGTAGGCTCTATCATTAACTAACTAGTTGTACAATCTTAAGCAAGCTTTTTAACTTTTTTGAGCTCTCAGATTTTTTATCTACAGAAATGAGGACTTTGGAATAGATGGTGTTTAAGGTCCTAGGTGACTCACTCCATCCATCCATCCATCCATCCACTCATTCATTCAGTGGGATTTTTCTATGTATCAGCATTATATTATGTTCTGGGAATACAGCAGTGAATAAATGAGAATCTAAAGAAATTTACATTCTATAAAATTCCTGATCTTAAGAAAATGATTCTCAATGTGCTGAGGAGCGAAAGTAATCCTCATTCGTGTGGTTATACTATTTTGAAAGTATACCTGTACTACCTCCTTGAACTGCAGTCTACTTCCCACGAAGTAAGCACTATGGGGAGTCGGTGCTGTTGATAAACATTTGCAGTATCCTTCATATAGGCTTGGCAGAAAAAAATGTTGGTAATGTCTTCATCATTAATAAAAGGCCTGTGTATGTGTTATGCTCTCATGTTCTGAGAATAACAAAATCTGAAATGTTAGTAAGTTTTAAAAAATTTATTTTCACTCCCTTCAAACCAAAAAGCTATAACTAAAGATTATGCTATAGTCAAACAAAATTATCATAGAAATGTATATGACCTGAAAATAAATAAAAAACACCTCTAGTTTAACTCTGTCAGTCATACAATGTTTTATTTTAAACCTGCTGTTCAAACTTTCAAATACAACTCATGTGGCAAAGAAACAATTAATACACAATATCTGCCACAATTCTATCTTCGAACTGTCTTTTTTGTATTACGTGATATTTCTTTTAATTTCTTACATTCATGGTATTCTAAAAGGCAGCAATGTCAATTATTCTGATTTGAAAACAGTTCACTAATGTTCTGAAATTGCTTAAAATGACAACTTTTTCCCTTTAGTATTTTACGGTAGCCCACATTAGTGAAATAACTCAACATATTATTAATAAGTTGTTGAGAGGTATATGGTACACAGTTAAGTCAACTCCCAACTCCAAGTTAAAATGAACTTCAATCCAAAACAAGCACTTCCCTAAATCAGTATAGCCAGCTACTTTTCTAAAAAATATTTCCATTCTGAAATAAGTTTTTTTGAGAGATACAAGTTTCTTCTTTTATTCTGAACAGAACTCATGCTGTACTTTTTTTCCTCAAAATATATTTGACATATTCTGTGCAAAATGTTAAGTTCTGAATAGCTTTGTACCTTATTTTGAAAAAGTTTATAAAATATAATTCCTAAAAACAACTTCAATATTAGACAATAGAGGAAGAAACATATCAGACAAAGCCTAATTTTTCACATGAGAAAATAAGTATGTTCTTAAAGCTCTAGTAATACATTCCTTGAAAAAACTCAGAATGCACTTTGGTCATTATTAAACATATTAAAACATAGGCAAATAAAACACAATTGCTTTTGTTGTTTTCCACAGAAAGAAAATATACTACAGAGGCTGAATTGAGGCCGATCAAAAGGAATGGAAAGAGCAAAGTAACATCATGACATGGCTCTGTTCTCTACACATTCCTGATCTTAAGATGATGATTCAGGGATTAAAACTGCACCAGTCAAATAAATCATTTACACTTATTTTAAATTCCCTAAAGTGTTTAAAAATGTGAAGATATTCAACATGATACACCTTGCACCAAGAAAACAGATTGTTTCAAATAAATTCTGTTTTAAAAACTAGATGCCCAGTTTAAAAAAACTGCAAATACATTTCATGTTATAATTATTTCCTAAAATATTCTTGATTGTACAAATATAACAACTTAAAATCAAGGTCCAATAAGATACTAACATATTTGCCCTATTTACCTAAGGTGCCAATACAATAAGTTCTCATTTGCACACTTGGCAACTTATTTGGGGGGTGGGGTGGGCAGTGGGGGTGTGGGTTAACTTTCCAGGTTAAAAACATCTAAAATAGCCCTTATGTAATTAATTGGGTGGTGATGGGGAAGGGGAGATGTACCAGCTTAAGTTTAGAGGATAAAATTTGCAAGCTGAAGCTGTCTTTTCTGAAAATTTGGGTATACAGTACTTTTATAACTATCAATCAGAGGAGTATTTTATTGGTTCTTAAGTTGTTCATTTGAGTGTGGTATGAACAGCATACACTACAGTGTACCATGGGGAGAAAATTATTTTACTTGAGTAAACATAATGTACTTTAGTAATATCAATAGGCACTTCACCTGTGAGATGAGTATATACCTCACTCAAAAGGATACCATATCATGCCCTAGTACACTATAACATATCCCATATAAAGATATGCATTAAAAGTAACAATTTTAAAAAGTGCACATTTTGAGCATGCACAGTTAGAGCTGTGCAAACAGCCCAGTGTTTCAAATAAATACTATTACTAGTAGTAAATTTTTATCAAAATATCTTACAGTATGATAACCATTTACAATTATTGCTCTATTAAGAGTTTTATCATCAAAAAGAGCACTTTGTTGACCTGTTACATAATACTATATATATTAATACTGAAGGGTGCTTAACTGCAGCTTAATCAGTTTAGATCCTGGCATTGATCCAAAATAATTCGAGAGAAACCTTGACTGGATCTTGATTTACTGAAGAAAATGCTTTATGGGTTTAGCTGAGTCCACTGCAATATTTCAAAGTTAAAGAAGTTTTCCTCAAGTAAGGCAAGTTCATGGCATTGATGGAGAAACAGTGCTTAGCAATGGCTTCTATTCTCATGATTTGTTGTTTTGTCAATCATGTGTGAACAATTACCAGGATCTCAAGTATATGGATATCAGTTTTATCACCCTTTTCATCAACAACTAAGTACACATCAATGCTAACAATAAAACATAAAGACTGAAGTAAATGTAAAAAAAAACAGTGAACAAGTAAAATAAATATAAGAATTGCACAATACAGTGGGATGTAAACACTTCAGTTTCCTAGTGGAGACTCCTGAAGCAGAGTCTGGGCTGCTTTCAGGGAGCTCAGTTGGTACTCTTATTCTGGAAAAGAGGCTACATCTTCTTTCCTCTGAATTGTCATGATTTGATCTTCCACAGCTGGTGAAAAAATAATAGAAGCAGTGACCATTAGAGCCAGGTTTAATATCATAATTTATTAAGTTACATTATATAATGCTATTTTTATCTAAATTTCATTCAAAAGTATTTGTTTTACTTTTTAAAGCTCCTTTATCCCTTTATTTTCAAGAATTCACCCTAAATAAATAAAGTGAAAATCAGGTTTCTCTTGCTTTCTTTTACAGGGAAGTGGCAATACACATACAGTGGTACCTCTAGATATGAGTGCCCTAACATACAAGATTTTTGAGATACGAGCCGTTGAGCGAGCGATTTTTGCTTTGAAATACGAGCAACACTTGAGATAGGAGTAATTGCGCGGATCGTCCAGCTGCACATGACCCACCAGTTTACCTCGAAACGAGCATCTCATAGTTTCCCACACCTCAAGGTTACGGAAGGAATTAAACTCGTATCTCGAGGTACCACTGTATACAACTAGTTTAATATGAATAGTTTACACCTTATTCACTAACAGCTAAACATAGGTTGGAGGGCGTATGCATTGCTATCCTATATAAGAAAAGCCTAATATGTTAAGTGTCCAGTCATCCGTTCAACCAATCAAAGCATAATATGCTGATGATATGCTCAGGTCGTTCAACCACTAGCTATGGCATGCACTGACCACCAGGAGGCAGATACTCCAACTGGTAGGTTAGCTTGCTGCTGGGGTCCAGCCAATCAGAACTGAGCAAGAAGGGCCAAAACACGCCCTGGAGGCCTCCTTTGGTCCCTCCCAAGCTGGCCAACATTCTGCATCTCCCCCTGGGCCTGATTGTGCACCAGTGGGGTCCCTTGGCCTGGCCTGCATCCTCTAGCAATCCAGGACCCCTTGGGGATTGTTGGAGAGCTGGTTTCAACCTAATCCTGCAGGCCAGGCTGAGGGACCCCGCTGGTATATGAATTCATGCACCGGGTCTCTAGTTATAGATAAGTAATATAACTTTTGGTCCCCAAAAAGAAATAGGGCTCTTCTTTTTCTTTTTTATCACTTAAATTAGATTCAGATTATATGAATAAAAATAAATACCTCCACTTATTCTACACAAAAGTTGTATTTGTAATGAATACTGTTCCAAACTAGGAATTCCAACAATATTATAAACCAAGAATATTTATCATTCTGTGAAATTAGTTTTATTAATTGTATACAATATTATCAAAATGATTCCATTACTGATCTCAAAAAAGAGCTAGCATAAAATAAATGCCATAAAATATAACAGTGCACTAAGTAATAAAAAATACCTATAAATTCTTACCTTTAAATTAAATCCAAGCAAGTCACTGATAACACCAGAAACAGCTGACAGGATGACAACCTGGGTGATATTATAAAGCAGTGGATTCATTGTAAGACCATATAACCTAAAGGGACTGTCCAATTCCTAGAAGAAGACAAAATCATGAGTCAGATTCATCAAGAATTATCAGGTGAACTAATTCAGGGAAATATATAATGAAGATTTTTTTTAAAAAGTTACAAGTTATGAATAGTTTTAGAAAGAATAAATATTTGAAATAAGTAACTATATATTAAGGTGTGTTTTTTCCGATTGTTTTGTTCTTTTAAGAAGGTGACTTCCTTAAAAAAAAACTCTATAACTAATTAATGGGAAGGGGTGGGAGATGAATGAAAACTGAAGGTATTAAGGAGTAGAAATTGGCAAATAGTCAAAGGGTGTAAAGTATAGTATAGGGTACACAGTCAACAATATTGTAATAACTATGTATGGTCTCAAGTGGGTATTAGATTTATCAAGGCATCATCTCATAAGTTATATAAATATTAACCAGATACCTGAAAACTAATAGAATATTGAATGTCAAATGTAACTGAAGAAAAAACAAAAACAAAAACAAAAAAAACAACGTATATAACTAAATTTGAAACTCCAACTTTTCTCCTAAATGAATGACTAGAAAAGTGTTGGTCTAATAACTAAAGTTTGAGAAATTTCTTAGTGTAAGAATATAAACTTAAATAATGTCATTTTGCAGAAGAATTAGAAATTTAGCCAATATTTTGCCAATACTAATAATATATAAAAATTCCTTTGAGAAAATTAATTTTTGGATGAATGAATGAATGAATGAATGAACTGGCTGATTCAAACATTTAAAGTGCCAAGCCCTGGGCCAGGCTCTGGAAAATTAAGATTCAGTTCTTACGCTGAAGGACCTTAGTCTAATAGACCTGCAAATAAATAATTTAACTATTACAGTTCCACAAAATAAGTTTGTATAAAAGGCAGTGAGACTGAAACTTAGTGGGTAGGGGGAGTAGGAATGACATCAAGACAACTGACAACATGGCACCTCTGAATTGCTGGATGTTGCTCAGCATTGTAGAGTCCAAGGACAAGGGAAAGAATTACTTCAAATTTATAAAGCTGGCTATGTATGTGAGGGTCATTCTTTAGGCTGACTGTACTGACAGACTGGCACCAAAAGAATTTAATTAGGGGAGTAGCATATCAGCTGTGCATGTGAAAAAGATCACCAGTCAGCAAGGTGAAAGATGGATGAGAGAATAGTGAGACCAGAAGCAGGAATACTACCTTAAGAGTTCAGTGTACCTAAAGCTTAAGTGAAAGATGATGAGGGTCTCACTTAGGGCAGTATTGATAGGGAAGAGGAGATGAATTGGAAGATATATGAGAGGTTGAATCAATGTGCCAGAGAATTTCTTGGCTGTGAACAACGAGAGAGAAGGAACAATTTATACTAAGTCCCAGGTTTCCAACTAGAAGACTGTATGATAAAAAAAAAAAAAATCATGCTGTTGTGCATTGTATTTTAGGTATTTTTATATTTCTCTCTACTCTGAGAGATGGCAGCTGCTCTTAAATCTCATCTATATAGCTTCCTCTTGTCCAGCAGTGCCTATACTCTGAAAATATTAAATATGTATGTATCAAACAAACCCACACTCCTGTTCTGAATCCTTTCAATGCCTAGTATATTATTAGGCACAGTCTATAGCAAAGTAATGCTTTTTAGTTGAGTGAAGAATTAACCATAACACTGAGGCCCAACTAATTTCATACTGTTTTCTGAACATTTATAAACAACTCTAAGAATATTTCATTTGTTCTAGAACTTGAGAATTTAAAAAATATTTTCCTTTTAAGAAAAGCATCACTAACACTGCAATGCAGTGATAAAAATATTTTATTAAATTACTTCCAAAGAGGTATTATGAGTTTTCAGATATACTGAAATTATATTCTTTTCTATCATCACCAAAAATGATATAAAAATATTTATTGGTAATATATCCTCTGTAATAAAACCCCAATATGCAAATCAACAGAACAGTGGAACGACTATGATGTGCACTGACCATCAGAGGGCAGATGCTCAACGCAGGAGCTGCCCCTTGGTGGTCAGTGTGCTTCCACAGGAAGAGCACCGCTCAGCCAGAAGCTGGGCTCATGGCTGGCAAGTGCAGTGGTGGTGGCAGGAGCCTCTCCCTCCTCCGTGGCAGGCAGACATCCTCCAAGGGGTCCCAAATAGCGAGAGGGCGCAGGCCAGGCTGAGGGACCCCCTTCCCCAGTGCATGAATGTCGTGCACTGGGCCTCTAGTATTATAATGATTATGTATTACCACTTTTTAAGCTAATGCATGTAGGCCAAGCAGAAGACTGCTCTGAGAAATACAAAATGAAAAACATTTTCAACTGACATCAAATCTCCTTTTGTGAAATCTATTTTAAGTTATACGAGGCAAAAATTTCCAAAGATGCCAACGCTTATAATATTCTAAATATTATTAAAAGTCTTAAAATTTCAAGTTACCAAAATTTCAAAATTAAATGACTTGAATTACTTTGGTTTTGCAATGGGAAAATATAAATTGTGTGAATATGCTAAAATATAACTTGGAAACAAGGTGAATAGTCATGACCAAATACAAAATAGGATCTACAAGGGACTCAAATATAATGTCAAGCAGCATATTCTACATTATATCCATTTTAAATTTTATTTTTACCTTTAGCAGTTTAGTAGCCAGTTTTAAAACATTATTCACTATTGTCAGTTCCTCTTTTTTGTTAGGTTTCTTCTCCATTTTCAAGTATAGGTTTATCTTTTATAAAAAAAAATGTAAATAATTAAAAATACTTAATAACAAATACTCATTTTTAAAATATATTTAAAGATATTCACTAAAATATTAATGGTAAGTCTCTGGTTATTGAGATTACATGCTTTATTATATATTCTAAATTTCTTACAATAAGCTTATAAGAAAATAATTTTTAAATATAATTAAAAGCTGCAACAAGTAAGGAAATCTAAATAAATGTCATTATTTAAAAGATGAAACACTTTAGTCCCACAGTCAAATCAACATAAAAATACAACAACTAAAATATATCAATTGGATCCTCACCTGTTCAGTAAGTAATATTGAGGTATTGCTATATTTTTTACTTGTTTCTGATCCAAGAGTAACAAATCTTAGCAGAAAAAGTGTTAATGAGATACACCAGATCACCAGTTCCCAGTTGTAGTGACAATCAAGGAAGATCTCATGCACATGAAGCAACTGAAAGTGTTTGAAAAAGGCAACATGAAGAAGTGTTGTCATTCACACAATGTCTTAAAAAACAACATATTTTACTTCATACAGATTGATCATGAATATAGTATTATATTTAAAAAACACTTCACATTTATTAATATTTCAAGCACCTGAAAATATAATGTAATCAAAATCAATGGGGCCTCTCCCCAATTTTTCTCAAATGTTAATATTTGCAATATTTCTTTCCAATTATTGAAAAGGTAAAAGATTCAGTTGAAATACCTTTAAACGTTTCCTTAATCATTATTCCTTCTTCCCTATCCTTTCCGTTATCTTTTCCATGAAGTTTATAGTTCAGTTACATATATATATATTTCTGTACTATTTTATATGTATTTTAGAATTTATAAAAATGTTATCACATTGTCCACACCATTCTTCAATTTGCTTTTTATTCCACTGAGCTTTGTTTTCAAGATTTATCCATGCTGATACATGAAGCTAAAGTTCATTCATTCCAACTTCAATAAGGTGAATCAAGCGCAATGTACTGGTCTCTTCTCTCCATTAACATTTATTTTGTTGTCAGTTTTCCTTATTACACACAATGCTTACATTCTTTTATGCATCTCTTTGTGCACACATGTAGAGCATTCTTTACGAGTTAAAATATGGGAATAAAATTGCCGGGTCCTTGGATATTATTCACATATTCAACTTTATTAGGTATTACGAATTTGTTTCTGAACAGCTGTAACAATTTATACTCTCAGCAGTGTTATCAATTTCCTTTGCCCAATTTTTGCCCACACTTGATATTATCCAACTTCTTAATACCTGCCAATCTGATGAGTATAAATTGTTTTCTTATTATTTTGGTTTTATTTTTCCTGATTCTTAGGGCAGATAATTATGTCTCATATGTTTAACTGATCACTGGATTTCCTCTTCTGTAAGTTAACTTTTTCTATTCCACATCCACTTTTTCTATATTGGTTTCTATTTTTCTTATTGATTTTAAAAGTTATATATTCTGAATAACAATGTCAGTTAAGTCACATATTTTGCCAATATCTCTCCTCAGACTCCATTTTTTTCATTATGTTGTCTTTAGTAATTCTTAAAACTTTAAGAGAGGAGTGAGGGAGAAGACTATATGACACTACATGAGATAGGCAAAATTCTAAAATATTTTCTATCTGGCTCTTTGAAGAGGAAATTTGCTGCTCTCTGGCTTCTAGGACAAAAATTAATTTTTTATGTTCATGTAACCATTTTTGATAATCTTGATCATCTAAAAATGTATCATATTTTTAATAAATTGTTTAAGAAGTCATCTGGATGTTCTATATAGTCATATAGTATATGATTTTGTTTTTTTCTTTTCAATCTTTATACCATTTATTTCTTTTTCCTGTCTTCCAATGATTAATATCAAAATGCTCACTAGAAGTGGTAGAGAGGTTAGACGTCTTATTTCTGTTTTTAAAATGAATACCTCTAAGGTAATAAATATTTATGTACAATGTTTGCTCCAACTTTTGAAAGATATACTTTATCGGATTAAAGACAGTACTTTCCATTCATTGCATTATAAATCTCCAATGAAATTTACCAATTTGTTTTCTGCATCTATTGAGATGATCAGATGTTTCTTGCTCATTTAATCAACTAAAGAAGCTCAAACTAGATTAGTGGATTTTCTAAAGTTGAAAATCCTTGCATTCCAGGAATAAGCTATCTTGGTCATGGCATATTTATATTTATTAAAGTCTGGTTTCATCTTCCTAGTAATTTGCATCTCAGTTATTAATAAGAGAAATTAACTCCTGGTTTCCCACTTTCATACCATCTTTCAGGTATTGGTATCAAGGTCATATTAGCTACAAAAAATGAATTAGGAAATATGCTGTTTTTCTATATCTGTATAGGATTAGGACTACCTGTCTATTTGAATATTTGGCAAAATTTACCGCTAAAACAGATGCATCTGGAGGTTTTTGTTGGTGGCAGATTTTTAAATTATTGAATCAAGACTGTTTTATGTTTATAGACCTCCTCAGTTTTTCAATTAGTTTTTGAGTCAGTTAAACTTTCAACCTAAGCTTTCAACTTTAATGACATAAAGTAACTTATATTAGTATTCTTTTAAAAAATCCTCAACTCTGCCAGAATTTCAGTTTAATACTGTGCTTTTTATTTTTAAACATTTGTTATTTATGTTTTAAATTTTCCAAATGTATGAGGTCTTTTGTTACTGTCACTGTTTTCTAACTGCATTATAGCTAGATCAAGAGGCTTGAATAGTATCAGTTGAAAATTACTTTGTGGCCTAGAAAATGGGAGTTTTATAATTGTCTTTATGCCCCAAAAGAATATGTATTCTATAATTTTAGAATAAAATTCTGACTATCTTGTTTAGATACATAATTTTCACTACATTGGTTTGTCTGCTTAACCTAGCAATCACTTAAAGAAATGTGTTGAAACCTCCCAATGTGGTGTTTTGCTATGGACTCTGGGTATATATAAATATATTTGAAGTTATATGATCACATGCATACAAATTGGTATTCTTAATGAGTTACTTTTTAAATTTTCTCAGGCTTCTTGGATCGTAGTCTATTTCATTTGATATTAATGAAAATTGCCAACTTCCTCTTGGCTAGTGTTTGCCTACAGTATCTTTTACATTAAAAAACCTTCAATGTTATTATGTCTCATGTGTCTTTTGTTGCTAGCAATAAATAGATTTTATGTGTTTTTTGAGAGACAGAAAAATTATAAGATGTACTTCAGGAACATGGAAATTAAACCCTGAAGAGATGTAATTAGAAATTTTGAGTAGAAATTAGAAATCAAGTCATTTTCCTTTGGATGCTCTTAAGATTTTTCTTTTTGTTTTTGGTGTCCTGCAGTTTCTCCACAATGTGTCTAAGTGTGGTAAAAAGTAACATCTTTCATCAATTCAGAAAAACTCCTAGCCAATATCTCTCCAAATATTGTTCTCCCTCTTCTTTCCATCTGCAATTTGTTAGATGTATGTTGAATATCCTATCTGTCTCAATCACTTTTTCATATATCAACCTGTTTAAAAGTCTTATATTCTGGGCAATATTTTCCTCTTCTCTCAGTTCACTATCTTTAGCTGTTTTCAATCTATTTTTTCTGTTTTTAATATCAATGCCATATTATTTATTTCTTTGAAGTACTGTTTGGTTCGCTTTTAAAGCTATCTATATCTCTTTCTTTGTAATGTTAACCTATGTTTAACCATTTTAAACAAGCTAACCTTATAGTTTCTATCTGATCAGTCTATTATCTGAAGTAGTTGGAGATCTATTCCTGCTGTTTATTGTTCTGATAATGCACCCATATTCTATTGTTTCTTCATGTGTTCTGAAACCTGAAAAGGCTTTATCAGTGAAAATCTTGTGAGTCCTAAGTTGAAGTCACATACCCCAGAACAGTCTTGGTTTTGCATCCACTAGGTATCCAACAGCTCACAACCACTTTTTATCTAACTTTTTGACACAGGGGTTAAAGGACAAGATCTGTAATATACATTTGAACCCTGAACCAAATAAATAATATGGCATTGATATTAAAAACAGTTCTTAGGAGAGACTTTTCCCCAACTCCTTGCCAGAGTCTAGGCAGAGTTAAAGACTCCTTATCGTCTTCTTGTGCTGCAGGACAGACTGCTTTTCTTATTCCATTTTTCATGCAGATTACATGCCTTTGAGGGTTTTGGCTTTTGTGTAAGCATGTGTAAGAATGTGTGCATGCAGGTTGAGGACTCATCTTCTGTCCTCATGTGGGCATAAAATCTCAAGTTTCCAAGATACTAAGATTGCCAATATACCTCACTTTCTTATCCTACGGCTGCCATGCATTAACACGTATACTGAACGGCTCAGTTGTTCAATGTTATCTTCATTTTAGTCCCTTACTGTCTTATAAACTCAGATATATAAAATGCTGGATTTTATTATTCCAGCATTGTATATCCTGAGATACTTCTGTTTCCTAACTAATCCTGGTCAACAAGAATTCTTTTACAGAGCATGATGCAGTCAAGCCACAATAACAATTAAGGTATAAAATAATAAATGCTAAATGTGAGTAAAGAAGAGATTCATGGAAAACAGTATGAAACAATTGATAACTATAGTCATTCATAAGTTTGTTTTGGGAAATAAAAATAACCAGGTTAATTAAAGGCAAAAACTAATTATCATATGTCCAATCAATACATATCTGAGAATATGCTAGCCACTTTGTGACATAGAAATGAATAACTTCCAAATATTTCATTTACTTATCCTATGAAAAAATAATAAACTGCAAAAAAGCCAATTTCAAAATTGTATGACTAGGTTTACTTATACTATTACTTTTATTAAAAAACATTTGAAGCTGAATATTTATAGGTCTGATTATCTAATTTCTACACAGAACAAGTTAACTCACCTGAGCACAACAGATAAATACAACTGAGATCGTCAACAAGAAAGCAGAGGAAACTATTACATCAACTGATCGCTGAGGGCCTCGACGCTGGGGAAAAAAAGGGAAAACACTTTTATTTATTTTTATTTATTTTAAAGTATATTTTATTGATTTTTTACAGAGAGGAAGGGAGAGGGATAGAGAGTAAGAAACATCAATGAGAGAGAAACACTGATCAGCTACCTCCTGCATGCCCCCTACTGGGAATGTGCCTGCAAGCAAGGTACATGCCCTTGACAGGAATCGAACCTGGGACCTTTCAGTCCACATGCCAATGCTCTATCCATTGAGCCAAACCAGTTTTGGCAGGGAAAACACTTTTAAATACATTTCTAATTAGCAATCAATTTCACACTTTCAATTAAGGTGCTTATCCATCACTCTAAGTTGATCATCCTATATAATAAAAGGCTAATATACAAATTGTCCCCTCGACTGGGAATTTTGACCAGACGTTCGTTTAACCAGGGGGTGGGGTGGGCTGGCCAACCCTGCCCCAGCCCCTACCCCACGGGCCAGCTTCACCCCTGATCAGCCAACCTCCACATCCCCTCCCCCAGGCCAGTTGGACCCCACCCGTGCACGAATCCGTGCACCAGGCCTCTAGTAACTTATAATGTTGAAAATACACCTAATTTGTTAGATGAATTTTTATTGAAGTGTTACTAATTCCTAAGGATTTGCAACACAGTGGAAATAGTAAATATATAGCCTAGAATACTAAGCATACTTCAAAATATTTCATTTTTTCAAACACTATTCATTCAACAAATGTTTTTTAAGCACCTGCTCAGAATGAAGTACTGTGCTAGGGGGTAGAAATACAGCAGAGAACAAAACAGACATTGTCCCTGCCTTCATTAATAGGAAGTCAGGCATAAATTTCAAATGCACAGATATATGTGTAAGTTGTGATAAATGTGTTGAGAAAATTGGTAGGGAGTTTTACGTAAATATCACTTCCTTAGAGATCTTTCCAGGCCCACCTCCCTAATCCCCAAATACAAGATCATGTGGGCCTGGGAAGATTTCCCTAAGGAAGTGATATTTATACCAAACTAAGATGGCCCATGACAATGGTTTGGCGGAAGGAAGAGCACAGAACAGGAATGATCATAGTGAATTCAAAGAACTGAAGCCGTTTAGTATGGCTGGAATGCAGGAAGAAAGACAGACTAATGGCAAGAGCTGGGTCATGCAGGGCAATATAAGCCCTACCAGTTTTTATTTTTTATCCTAAGAGCAATGGAGAATTTCCAAAAACTTTTAAGAAATATATGGTCAAATCTACATTTAAAAAGAAGACCTCTGTTGGTAGAGTGAAGGAAGTATTAGAAGGAAGAAATCTGAATGCTGGAAGGCCAGATAAAAGGCAACTCCAATAGCCCAAATTGTTTTCAATTAAGGTGATGAAAAAGGAAACAAATGTAAGTAAATGAAATGAAGATATATTTTAGAAGCAGAACAGGTGGAAATTGGTGATAAATTGGATGTTGGAAATGCAAGAGAAGAAAGCAAATTTCAAAGATAACTCATAGGTCTGGGGTTAAATGTCACTAAAGTGTAAGCTCATAAGGGTAGAGAATTTCATCTCATGGGTAGTGGATGGCACATGGTTAACGTTAAATAAATGTTTGCTGAATAAAGTAATCCTGTAAAAAAGAATGTAATACCTAAGTAGCATTGATAAAGAAGGGAAATTTGGTGTGGTTTCTCACAAGCCATGCAACAAAGACATATTCATCCCTTTGTACCACAGAAATGTCACAATGACAAAAAATAATCTACGCCAATTTGTAACATTTTCCACTGGAGATTAAGTTAGTTGAATTTAACAAGATAAATAAGCAGAATAATGAATATTTTAAATAGAAAGCTAGATAAACAGTGCCAAAAATTTTTCACTTCATTGTTGCTTCAAAAAAGGTGTTATGGGGGAGATAAAGAGACATATATAATACTTTTAACAATAAAGATAAAAAAAGAAGCATTAAAGATCTAGGTATGTTAGAGGATATTTGATCTTTAGGTAACTCCATATATAATGATATTCATTGCTATTTAAGGCAAAGAAACAATCCTTAGTGTTTTCTTTTAAAAAATATATATTTTATTGATTTTTTACAGAGAGGAAGGGAGAGGGATAGACAGTTAGAAACATCTATCAGCTGCCTCCTGCACGTCCCACACTGGGGGACCCTTCAGTACACAGGCCGATGCTCTATCCACTGAGCCAAACAGGTTTTGGCTAATCCTGTGGTACAGAGGGATGAATAGTGTTTTCTTAACTTTAATTCAGATGTTTCCCAATTCCCTTCTGAGTTGTATTTTTTAATCTACTTCCATAATTAGAAAGATTATCTAACAAGATTAAAGAAAAGAACTGCATGAAAAGAATGGCTTAGAATTATAAGCTAGTATTTTTCAATAGCAATAGTCCACTTCACTGAGGTGATTCTGATTATAGATTTTTTTAAAACTCTTTTCTAAGCAGTGGGCTCCCTCTACTGGCTTATGACAACCATTTTAGGTAGAAACAAACTTAATCTAGCTCTTGAATGAGCAGAAGTTGGTGAGATTTATGAACAAAGATAAATTAAAGACAACTTGATCTTTAATCATCTAACCTCAAATACATTTAAGCCTTTTAGGTTTCAAGTGTTTTACTATAAAGAACCAGTAAACATTTATTTTGGATTTCTGCAGATGGAGCATAAAGAACACACAACATTTATGTGAATACACATCTTGACATACCTATATATTGACTAAGAAAAGGGAACTCTGAGAGGAAGCCAGCACATTTAAGAGTACTTTTGTCACTACCATTCTACCTTAAGATAGGACCGAAGAGATAGCCACATTTTTATATTTTGTACTTTCTTCAACCGGAAATGAGGAACCTCAGATTTTCGAGCCCTCCTTGCTGATGTTAAATGTCCAAAGAGCTTTGCAAAAAGTAAGCGCTAAAAAAGACAAAAGGCAAGCATTAATTTTCCAGTATATTACCACAAAAAACCAAAAATCAACAAAATATACTTTTAGAATTGTATTTAGTTAAGTACTATAAAAACAAAACAAGAAAAGAATTAGCAGCTCAGAATGATTTAATGAAATACTAAAATACTTTGAATATTAGGAAAGGATAAAATGTTCTCTATTCAGAAGTCTACAGTATACTCACCTGTTTATAAGTTCTTTCTGCTACACAGAGCAAAAAAAAGAAAATCCACACAAGAGACACACGAACCACAAAACTTATAAAAACCATAGAAAGAACTATGACATCTTCATTAGAACCGAATGCAATTGCGTAAAGTTCAGAAGCCGAATGTGTAGTGAGTTGTTCCAAGTCTGTAGCTTGGGAGAGTCGGAAAACAAATGGAGTTAAACCCAGGATTAGAGAGATTGCATTTCCAAAAATCTGGTATCCTATTCCTGGTATATGGCTATTCACCTTTATAAGAGAAAAAAGAAAAAGAAAGAAAAACTTACACAAATTTACCTACAGTAAAATGAATTTCTATTAAGCATAATTTTATTTATAGCAATATAGAATCAGTTTGTTAAAATGTATTAGTTTTACTACATGAATAAAAGTTAAATTTACTCAAAGTTGAAGAGCCTATAATGTGTAAAAAGTAAATTATTATTTCTTCAGTTTTAAAAAATAGTTCATTATCATAATAATTCACTAAGTAAATGCAAAAAGGATTAACTATCTTGGTCTTACCCAGATCTTTAAAAAAAAAATCTATGTATCTCATTATTTCAAAAGTTGGAAATATCCACAAATACTACAATATTAAAAAGATTGAGATTTCATATCCATAAATTTAGCTCATTAAAGAGAAAAAAATCTAGAATTATAATTTAATTATTCAATAAATTTGTGATTTGTGTTTTCTTCAAAGAGCTCAATATACAAATGGATGTATCTTTAAATTCTAAAACCATTTAGAAGAGAGAAAATGTTAGAGGGGGGACAATTAAATAAGAAAAGGGGAAAAATGGTAGAGTAATAAGAAAGGAAACTAAAATTTAAATAATGGAAAATATAAGAATGGTAGAACTGGGAGAAACCTTAAATTATCACCTAGCTATATTTAATCATTCTATAATCTGCTAGCTCACAGACAGTTAAGATATAGAACAACAACTAGAGACTCCTTGTTGATAGCTTTTCATTGATCACACTGAGACATGAAAGAGGAAGTAGATCAATTTCTATACTCAGTTATTTTAATTCTTGTCCCACATGAAGTATGTATAATGGTTCTAGCGTAACAATACACAAGAAAGAACTGTACATTAAATCATGACTAGATGTCCAGAGGAATCAGATAAAACTTTAAAAGTAGCAATGATCTGATTTTTTTAAAAAGTAAAATTAAAATTCACAGTATTTTCATCTAACTCTACTTCCAGATACTCAAGATGTTTACTCCTAGCTGCATTACTTCTATACATTTAATTAGGCAAGAAAGTATCAACACAAATCTTCTATTTGAATTGTTTAATGTTCTGGGTACTAATAAATAAATGAGCCAAGTTATTGATATTTGATATATACATCACAACTGTATATATCCAGCAGCTCCTCAATATGATCCACTGAAAGCAAAAGAAAGAACAACATAAAAGAAGAAAATTTTAGATTGTATCTATTCTTGGTTGCAAGAATGAAAACAATAAAAGATGAGTGATATCACTGTTTAAATCAATGACAAAGAAAAATACAAATAACTTTTTTTTCAAGTTGAAGAGTGAGGTGAGTAGGTTATAAATATAACATTCTAGTAATTATTTAATACTAGAGGCCCCCTGCACAGATTTGTGCATTGGTGGGGTCCCTCGGCCCTGCCTGCACCCTCTCACAACCCAGGACCCCTTGTGGGATGTCAGAGAGCCAGTTTCAGCCCAATCCTTTCAGGCAAGGCAGAGGGACCCCACTGATGCATGTGAGGGGCCAGGGAGGGACTGCAGAAAGGCTGCAGGGCCAGCCCATCTCACCCAGTCACAATTGGGGCTGATTAGGGCTGGCCAGGGAGGGACTGCGGGAGGGCTTCAGGGCGTGTCTGGCCTCTCGCCCAGTCCCGATCTACCTGACCCCAACAGCAAGCTAACCTACCAGTTAGAGCGTCTGCCCCCTGGTGGTCAATGTGCATCACAGCGACTGATTGAACAGTCGAATGGTTGGACACTTAATATATTAGGCTTTTGTTATATGGGATATTAATAATTACTGTTTTATCCTTGAAGTAAAAGAATAAAATTTTAAAACTTACTCTGTTCATTATCATTCCACTGATTTCAAGTACAGACATATCTGCTTTCTTACAGTCATTGCCTTCCCATACTATAGCACTTATTTTTTCTAATCCTGGGTGGGAACTATGGAGCCAGGGCAAATGACTCTATAAAAAAATAAAAAGAAATTGGTAAATATAGTTATTTCATCAATAAAACAAACATATATACACACATATGCAAATTGGTACAGTTATTTCATCAATAAAACAAACACATATACACACACATATATATATAAAATAAAAGGCCTGTGGCCCTAACGCTATAACGACCAAAGACCGGTACGGGTGGGCGAGGCACACGCTGGTGGGTGGGGCTGTGTGTGCAGGTGGGTGGTGCCATGCAATTTCGTGCACCAGGCTTCTAGTATGTATATGTACACACACACACACACACACACACACACACACACTACTAATAAAAAATTCTATCTTAAAATTGGTTAGCATATACATTAAACAGATGCCATAAGATATTAGTTATAAAAATGCATAAGTTAAGAACTTTCTATAACAGATATTAGGCAATATACTCAAAAATACTCTTAAAAAATGTTCATAGACAAACAGATATCATGTTGTTCATATTACTAATTGTCCATCTTATGATACTTCAATAAAAAACAATGACAGCCGAAAATGGTTTGGCTCAGTGGCTAGAGCATTGGCCCAAGGACTGAAAGGTCCCGGGTTCGATTCCAGTCAAGGGCATGTACCTTGGTTTCGGGGCACGTCCCCAGTAGGGGGCGTGCAGGAGGCCGTTGATTGATATCTCTCTCTCATCGATGTTTCTAACTCTCTATCCTTCTCCCTTCCTCTCTGTAAAAAAATCAATAAAATATATTTAAAAAAAAACAAAAAAATACAATGACAGCTGAGATTTGAACCTCTTTGAAAGATTAAATAGTAATACAATCTCATGCTGAAGAACTCTTTCTCACACCAACCCTTAATACTTGACTTACTTTTCTGGTGTTTTAATCTAGCAGTTCTCCAAAGGATCAATTTAAGTTTCTCTTCCTCAGAGCAAATATTGTAAAGCAGAAATAACTAGAAGTACTCTCCCAAGTAATATAAAGTACTTCTCAATGTTTCAAGAAATAAAAAAGAAAAAAAAATCAAAAGCTTTAATAATAAAAAAATCAGATGCTTATGTTTGCTTTAGATCTATAATCCTATATAATAAAGATAATATGCAAATTAACCCTCACACCCTCACAAGATGGCTATGTGACGCAACTAGGCCAGCAGGGGGATTAGTGAGGGGCAACCAGGCCGTCGGGGGAGGGAGGGTGAGGATAGTAAGAGGCACCCAGGCCGGCAGCAGCGGAGGGAGGGGCAGTTACGGGTAATCAGGTGGGCAGGGGGCATGTAGTTGGGAGCAGCCAAGCCAGCAGTGAGGGCAGTTGGGGGTGATTAGGCTGGCAGGGGGGCAGTTAGGGGTGACCAGGCAGGCAGGCAGATGAGCGATTAGGAGCCAGAGGTCCAGGACTGTGAAAGAAAATGTCTGATTGCCAGTTTAAGCCCAATTCCAATCTGAGGGGTTCCAGATTGTAGAGGGTGCAGGCTGGGCTGAGGGGACCCCCCCCTCTCCTGTGCACAAATTTCATGCACTGGGTCTCTAGTTAAAGAAATAAAATTTCAAAATATGATAGTTGGGGGTTAAAGATAGAAACAAAATTGATGAAACAATAATTTTTGTAGTAGAGATATTGATAGGAGAAATAACACTAAAAGATTAGACCCAGAATAGGAAGAATTTCTTTGTTGACATAGTTTTTCTAACTTACTTTTATAACATATTTCATTAAAATAACTTCTAACAATGAGCAGAATAATCTACTCCAGTTATATTTATTCTTTGGAGGACAAAATATGATTTAAATAGAATAAAGACATGTTTCTGTAAGTTTAAGGAATATAATTTCCTCTAGGGGGAGTAAAGTTGCATTGATTAATTTCAATTAAAGGTATAAAATAGTAATTCAACAATATGTAAGAAAAAAGATAAGGATATTATTGTCTCATACACTAATTTTCTTTATGTCAAGCTATATATACCATGTTTACCATAAACAGTATAAAAACTGATGAATAATTACAGGCAAACCATAATGCCAGTAATCATGCTAATGACAAAGCTCTTTCCATGTAGTTATTTGACTATCAACAGGTTGCCTCTAAATATTTATCTTTCCCAAAGATATAGTATTTTAATATACATTAACCTTCATAGCATATATTTTACTATTGGAGAAACTTAAGAGCTATGAGAATATGATAATTAACCATTTTTATCAAATGATGTTCCATAATTTATCTTCAAACAAAATATTCTAGTATGCAGTAGAAATAATTTGCATTGAAATATGTATTCAAATTTTCTTGGAAGTTTAATAATTAAGAAACACAATGAAACTAAAAAGCTAGGAACAAGTGCAAGAATCTGAATGGAAAGTGTTAAGCCTGAGAGGCAACAGATTTGAACCACTGACACACAGGCATTTTAATTTATTTTTTAACTCTCAGTCTGTAACAGTGAAATTAAAGGTTTTCCAATTATATGAAGCAAGGCATTTCAATATGATGCAGGTCCATCTACAGAAAGAAACAGAAATCAAGCCGTTCTTCACTCTCCTTCCAAAAGTACTCATTTTGCCAGCCACCTTCCCAGTTACTCTAATTAGATTTATAATTGTCTTATTATAGGCAAAACAGAAGAGAAAAAGTTACTTAAAAAGTCCTATACTACTGTGTATGTGTTTGTCAAAAGTATGTATTCTGAAAAACAGTCTTGTTGAAACATATACTGCCTAAATGTATGGAGAGCAGCATTATATGAAACACATGGAAGCAAATAATTGCATTTTATAATTTTATCACACTGGTTCTTCTTTCAATACTTTTCAAACTGAAATTTGGAACTTTTTAAATGATTATTTAGAATGATTTATTCTCATTCTAATTCTTAACTGCTTTGCTCCTTGTTCATTCAAAATTGCCTGAAAACTATAAAACTTAATGGTGGCAGGTTTTGTTTAAAATAAATTCACCATGACAACTGCTTTACTTGAGTTTCCACCTGTGGAAACTATATCCAAAAAAATCGGCTTTCCCAACTGAAAGATGAATTTCACTTGAATATGGCTTTATATTTTATTACTAGAGGCCTGGTGCATGAATTTCATGCATGGGGGTAACCCTCAGCCCAGCCTGCACCCTCTCCAATCTGGGACTCCTTGAGGAATGTCTGACTGCCTGTTTAGGCCAAATCCTACCAGGACTGCTGGCTCCCAACTGCTCACCTGCCTGCCTTCCTGATTGCCCCTAACTGCTTCTGCCTGCCAGCCTGATGACCCCCTAACCCAGCGGTTCTCAACCTGTGGGTCGTGACCCCTTTGGGGGTCGAACGACCCTTTCACAGGGATCGCCTAAGACCATCGGAAAATGCAGATATTTACATCACGATGCTTAACAGTAGCAAAATTTCATGGTTGGGGGTCACCACCACATGAGGAACTGTATGCAAGGGTCGTGGCCTTAGGAAGGTTGAGAACCACTGCCCTAACCATTCCCCTGCCAGCCTGATTGCTCCACTGCCAACCTGATAGCCCCTAACTGCCCACCCCTGCAGGCCTGGTCACCCCTAACTGCCTTCTCCTGAAGGCTTGGTGACCCCCATTGCCCTCCCCTGTAGGCCTGGTCCTCCCAACTGTTCTCCCCTACAGGGCTAGGTCCCCCACAACTGCCCTCCCCTGCAGGCCATTTTGTGGCAGCCTTCTTGTGTCCACAAGAGGGCAGCCATTTTTTGTGTTGGAGTGATGGTCAATTTGCATATTACTCTTTTATTAGATAGGATAGAGGCCTGGTGCATGAGTGGAGGCCAGCTGGTTTGCCCTGAAGGGTGTCCCAGATCAGGATGGGGGTTCCCTTGTGGCATGGGGCAGCCTGGGTGAGGGGCATGTGGTGCTTTGCAAGTCAGCCACATCCCCTCAGTGACTCAAGTGGAGGCCCCTGGTATCTGGGATTTATTTATCTTCTATAATTGAAACTTTGTAGCCTTGATCGAAGGCCAGGTTAGGCCACGGTGGGTTGGGAAGCTTGGCTTTCTCCATCACCGGGGCAACCTAAACCTCCAGCTGGCTCCAGCTCTGTAGCTGCCCCCCTTTTTGTTGGGATTTATTTAACTTCTGTAATTGAGACTTTGTAGCCTTGAGCGGAGGCCAGAACCAGCCAGGAAGCTTGGTTTCCTCCATCACTGGGAGCAATCCAAGCCTCCTGCTCTCTACAGCTCCGTGGCTGCTGACATTTTTTGTTGGGTTAATTTGCATACTCACTCCTGATTGGCTGGTGGGTGTGGCTTGTGGGTGTAGTGGAGGTACAGTCAATTTGCATGTTTCTCTTTTATTAGACAGGATACATTCAGCCATAACTAGAGGAAGAAAACTTTTTCCTATAGAAATGTTTGTTACTATTTACAAAGAAAATAAAACAAAAACAGATTTGGTCATCCTGACAAGAACATACTGATTCAAATGCTCAATAGTTCTTCATAACAGAGTTTTGAATCTTAAAGTAGGCAGAAAAGGGTCCTCCAAACCAAGTACAAGAAAAAAAACTGGTAGCTTTTCACTTAAAGGGAGCTAAATTCAATTACATGGCTATTAGTAAAACTGAAAACTGATATTTTTTTCAGAAATCTGAGAATAAGAAATGTATATAAAATCAAGTTTTTCACACAAAAGCGAAACCAACGGAAACCTAGAATACTATTAGACATGTAGAATAGAAAATTAAAAAAATCTTCATCTTACCAAAAAAAAGAACAGAATGATGTGAAAGATTTAGAGCAAATTTATTCTGTATAGCATTCATTAAAAATATTTTTTAATCATTTAAGAAAGGCCTAATCAGCATGCTTTGAAAAATATTTATTTCATTTAACTCATTCACTCAACTTATATTTATTAAACACCTACTATGTACCAGGCACTGTGTGATACAACAATAAGTAAAAGAACACATGGTCACAGCTTCTATGCAGTTGCTATCTCTGGGGAAATAGTTCACAGACATTTTCTTAAAGATCAATTCTAGTTAATTCTGCGACTTAGATGAATATGCAAATGACTCATGATCAACCCTACTCTCAAGATTAATTGTTCATTGTTTTTTTTTTTAACTTCTTAAATCTCAGGGGACTTTAGCTATTCCCATGGCCACAACCTGGACCTTGTTACCACACAGAATTGCTCTACTTCTGATATGCGTCTTGAACCATACCTCTCATCTTGCCAGGTCTTTCAAACCCTCAATTCTAAAACACTTGTTTCTTTGAGCACATCTATCCTTCAATCTATCAGTCTCTTCTTGGGTTCATTTCCTTCTCAATTTAACATGGCTAGGCTCTTACCACATCTGTTCTTTCAATCTGTATACCATCACCTTTCCTGTCTCCTGAATAGCAACTATTTAGTGACCACCTATGCTGCGTGACCTTGGGTACATTATTCAATTCTGGGCCTCAATTTTCTCAGCTATAAAATAAAAATAAACCCTATTGTTATAGGTTGAGAGGATTACATGAGATAATACATCTAGATTACTTTGCACAGTGCCTGGCTTTTATTAAATGCTTGCTATTGTTGTGATCATTACAACTATATTCCAGAGAATATCACACAATTGTCTGGAATGAGCAACTACAAATTCATGGTTTCAGACTCTAGTTGGACCCTCAACATTGTGACAGTCTGACTTTTTTAATTGGCTTGAATGCATGCATACATATACTCTCTCTCCATTATCCCATTTCCTGCAAATGATAATTTCAAGTCTTCATCATCATCCACAAGTCCCCTATCCTATCATCTCACTTCTTACTGTTAACAGATCCCCTAACCTCCTGTAATCACAGAATAGATTATCAGGCAGAAACTCTCTCATCATCTTACTTGTTTCAGGCACTATTCCTCCTCCTATTTCAAGAGAAGATGTATTCCTCCCTCTTCCTGTCAAGGAGGAATTTATAGTAAGCTTCCTAACTAGGCTTTCCCACTAGAATCCTAAGACACATCATTTAACTTTTTCTCCTGTACCTCTTTAATTCTTCCCTACTGGTTTTCTCATATGCAAATATGTGCTTAAACATTTCACATCTTTGGGAGAGGGGTGGGGACCAAAACTATTTTATCATCTAACTAATATCTCACTTTTTCCAAACTGTCTCAGCCATGCTTCTTAAACCTTTCTTCATTCTCCTTCCTCAATCCCTGTAGAAAAGCTTCTTTCCTAACACTTCCTGTAACCAATGCCAAAACTAATGAATATATTTTAAAGTGAAACATTTTAATCAGAGAATAGTAACTCTTGAGTTTATATTTTAACTTTCCCCCTGATTTTCTCAATATTTTAATTTAAAAAACATTATAGACAAAATTGAAACTCACTTTATACACCATTCCCTTTTTTTATTGCTCAGACTTATCCTAAATTTGGTATTTATTATTCCCTTGCATTTTTTTATATTCTTACTGCATCTGCTTTTATCCACAAATAATATCCTATCTAATAAAAGAATAATAATATGCAAATTAACCACTACTCCACTATTCTCATAAGCCACGTCCACCAGCCAATCAGGAGCAAGTATGAAAATTAACACAACCAAGATGGCTGTGGCCACGGAGAGAACAGGAGGCTTGGGTTTCCCCGGCAATGGAGGAAACCAAGCTTTCCGCACACCCCGACTGGTCCAGGCCTCCACTTAAGGCCACAAAGTTTCAATTATAGAAGATAAATAAATCCCAACAAAAATGGCAGCAGCCATGAAGCTGGAGAGAGCAAGAGGCTTGAATTGTCCCTGGCAATGGAGGAAGCCAAACTTCCGCAGCCCTGGCCTGCTTTAGTCTCCACTCAAGGCTACAAAGTTTCAATTATAGAAGATAAAAAAATCCCAACAAAAATGGTTGCAGCCTTGGAGCAAGCAGGAGGCTTGGGCTCCACTCAAGACTACAAAGTTTCAATTTAGAAGATAGATAAATCCCAGATACTAAGGCCTCCGTTTGGTAAACCACCACAGGGCCCTCGTCCAGGCCGCCCCACACTCCAAGGGAACCCCCACCCTGATCCAGGACACCCTTCAGAGCAAACCAACTGGCCCCCACCCATGCACCAGGCCTCTATCCTATCTAATAAAAGAGTAATATGAAAATTGACCATCACTCCAACACACAAGATGGCTTCCCCCATGTAGTCAAAGATGGCTGTGCCCATGTGGACACAAGATGGCCAGCAGGGAAGGACAGTTGGGAGGGACCAAGTCTGCAAGGGAGGGAAGTTGTGGGCAATCAGGCCAGCAGGGGAGGGCAGTAAGGTGTGACCAGGCCAGCAGAGGAAGGAAGTTGGGGGCAACTGGACCTGTAGGAAAGGACAGTTAGAGGTGACCAGGCCTGCAGGGGAAGGCAGTTAGGGTTGATCAGGCTTTCAGGTGAGGGCAATTAGGGGCAAACAGACTGGCAGGGGCGTGGTTAAGGGGTGATCAGGCTGGGAGGCAGAATCCTACCAGGATCGGGCCTACACGGGCAGTTGAACATCCCTTGAGGGGTCCCAGATTGGAGAGGGTACAGGCTAGGCTGAAGGACACCCCCCCCATGCACAAATTTCATGCACCGGGCCTCTAGTACAATATAATAATATAACCTTGCATGTCTTAAAACTTTATACATTGTATGTATACTCCTGGAATGTGCTTTTTTTATTCAAAATTATATTCACAAGATTTATTCCTTTTTATATATGAAGCTGAGTTCATTAAATTTCACTGATATTGTTTTATAATATGCCAGGACTTATTAATTCTACTACTGTTGTCTATTACATTATTTTTAATTTTTCACTATTATGCACAATGCAATACCATACACATAAAAATTATTTTATATGTCTTCTTGTGCCCAGCTTCTAAAGTTTCCTTAGAGATGAAAGAGTCCTAAAGTACACAGATCTTTAAGTTTTTTACATGACAAACTGCTTTCCAAAGTAGTTGTGTAAATTTATATGAACATCAACATTCTTGCCAATGTTGAAATTTATCAATTAAATATTTTTAAACAATTTGATCAATATGAAATTTTATCTCATTGTTCTACTTTACATTTCCCTAATTACTAATAAGGCTGACCAATTTTACTTATTATATAATAGTCATCTAGGTGAGTTGCTTGCTCAAATCCTTTGTCATTTTTCTACTGAGTGGTTTACCTTTTACCTATTCATCTGTTAAAGTTCTTTATGTGCTTTGTACAGTAACACTTTGAGTTATTGTGTTGGAAATATCTTCTAGCTTGCGACTTATCTTTTAACAATACTTATGGCTTAATTTGTAACCCAAGTTTTACATTTTAAGAAATTCAAATTTGTCAATCTTCTATTTTTTTTTTTTAGAGAGAGAGAGCAAGTGGGGGGAGAGAGAAACATCGAACAGTTGCCTCCCTTAGGGGCCCTGACCCAGAATTGAACCCATAATCTTTTGATGTACAGGACGGCAGTCCAACCAACAGAGTCACACTGGCCAGGACAATTCCCTATTTTTAGATGTTTGCTTGTCCTTTTTGTGTCTTGTTTAAAAAAATCCTCATACTTGAAGAAACAAAGGATTTTCTCCTATACTTTCTTCTAAGTATTTTAAAGTTTACTTCTTCACAGTTAGGAACTATTTGAAATACATTTTTATGTATGGATAATCACTTGATCCACAACCATATACTAAGTAATCTATGCTTTTCCACTGATTTGTTATATACTTATGTCATATTTTAGGGATCCATGTAAGCATGTCTACTTCTGGGTTTTCTATTCTGACCCATTGGTCTATAAAGCTGCTTTAACAAAATAGACTGGATGGCTTAGAAACAGAAATCTATTTCTCGGAGTTCTATAGGCTACAAAATCCAAAGATCAAGCTGCCAACAGACTCAATGTCTGGTGAGATTCCCATTTTCTGGTTTAGAGACTGACCTCTTTTTAATGGCACTAATGATAATTATGAGAGCTCCACTCTCATGCCTAATTACCTCCCAGAGGCCCACCTCCAAATTCGATCATATTTTAGTGGGGACACATTCAGTCTATAGCATATACCTATAATTACTATATTTTAAAAAATACATTTTTATATCCAATATGGAAAGTTCCCTGTAGTTCTTCAAAATTATCCCGTTAAAACTGTAAACCGACCTGGTGAAAAGGATCATCTCTATATTCTTTTTTCACACATGGATTAACATGAGGGTTTTCCACATCTGTCTCACTGGTACAAGATGATCGGCATTCTGCACAATGTAACAAGTCTTCCCATAATACATCTTCTGTTTCAGATTCTGGCCTTGTGCTCTCAGAATCCTGTCTGGAACTTGAACAGCGAGAGCTGCAACTAGTACCCGATTTTGGGGCATCCTGAAATCAAGATATTCTTTGACATTAATACAATTTATGTACCCTTTCCAATTCAAAGGATTCTATTAGAATCATATATTGTTACTTTTTTGCTAAAACAATAAACATGCTGTCAAATAACTGAAATAGATAGGAAAACATTAAAAATACATATAAATTTTTAAGGAGTAACAAAATTTTCTCATATCAAAATTTATTTCACATTTCAGCTCAAGTGTTACTTTGCATACAAAGATTATGACTTCTTTCTCTTTGTATTAATTTATTGTCTAAAGTTTTACATATGTCTCCTTTTTCCCCACTTGACAACTCTTCCCTCCCCTTGCCAATGACTTCTTTCTCTTAAACTTTATACAAAGTTCAGAATTCAGGCGGGCAAAGACTAGTCTACATTTATATGGACTGTATAGTCACCCACTTTAATTGATGGTTTAATGGAGTTTTCTTACTTAGTCTATTTTAACAATAGATGTAATGTATCTATTGTCTTAGTTTCTCAAACAAGTTCAATAAATTGACAAAATGAATAATCATAAATTACCTCAAACATATGAATAGCTACAGAGTGCCAATTCATGCGTTTGAGATAATCTGATATGAAAGTGAAAAACTAAAAGAAATTAAATAATTTTTAATAAATTTACTATTTTCTTAGTTTTTAACATACAAAATAAATAGTTTTGAGTAAAATTTTAATTTAAATAAACTCAAAATAACTTTTACTGAATAAAGAATAACGGCCATCCTTATAGAAAAGTGTGCTGAAATTTTTAGATTTGATTTTAGTTATCCTGGCACTAAGATTTGTCAATTCTACCTTTAAAATGCTTTATATTTATGTTTTTTTTCTATGCTATCAACAAATATCATTCATTCTTTGTTTGCTATAAGAGTCTCCTAATTGACCCCTACCTAAAAGGCATTCCCTCTTTCCAGGTTAATCTTCCAAAAGTACAACTGTTCTTTCACTCCTCTGACCAAAATCCTTTTGTGGTTTCCCACTGTTGTTCTCCTGGATAAAGTTCAAATTCCTTCACCTGCCATGCTCTCTTGAAATGGCTATTTTTGAACCTTGTTTTCCACTTCTCAGTGACAATGGGCTATTCCTTAACTCCTAAACACAACTTGTTCGTTGCCACTCCAGCCTTTGAGTATATTCCTACCTCTCATTATAAATCCTTATCTCCTTTAAAGCCTACTCAACAAAGTGCCAGGAAATTATCATCACTACCCCTTTTTAGCTGGCTTACCTTACAGACTTAAGGGAGAAATCAGCCCATGACAATGGGAAATAAAACTACCTACCTTAAAGAGATATTAAAAATTAAATGAGCAATGGGAAGATATGTAAAAAAAGAAATTAATAAAAATTTAAAAAAATTAAATGAGCACTATAGTTTTTAATACAAACCTGTACAAAGCAGAGGTTCAACAAATGTTAAAATCTTCTATTTAGAGTGAATACTTTGTGCCTGCAGTGAGTTATTATATTCATTTGACAATAAATTTTGTCTTGCTATCTAGCATCTACATTATCTGTGTTAATTACATGTTCATGTATTTCATATATTAAAATAAATCATAACTCTCAAATACACTGTAAATCTAGCAAAGACAAAAACTATCTTTACCACAGGTAACATAATATTTGAATGAGTTATATCATTGACAATTAACTTGTGTATATTAGAATGGGGCACCATGTATACTTAGTGTGTGATAGAGCATTTGTGACAGGGTGGTTTGAGAGAAAAATTTAAAAATTTTTTTTTAAAGAATTGAATAGAAAAACAAATAAAAAATAAAGAGAAAAAAATTTACAGAAAAAGGGTAAAAATCAGTCTGCTTTTTTTTTTTTTTACAAACAACACTCCAAAAATATTTCAGATTCACTGACAAGAAGAATACTTAAAACATAAGTAGTTTTTACCATAACTATTTTCATTAGATAACAAGGACAGACGTAATAAGCAACCAGTAATTGCTAATTTAAATTTTTTCATAAAGCTAGCTTATTATCTATCACTAATTTTGATGCAGACTTGCTGATCAGATATAGAAAAAAGTATCAAAGGGCCAATGATTAACTGAAACTAGTGGGTGATTTTAGGAATAAGGAAATACCTATAATTCCTAATAAAAGTATTTTGTCAAATACTGATTAATAAATAGGACATTTTATAAATGCATAATATAAAAATTATTGTCTACAATTGCTTATATTTCAAACACTTTTATTTGGAATATTTAAGTGATTAATGGCCACTTTGAATTTCATTACAAATTCCTGATTACAGACTAAAAATAGGAAATTTTAGAATTGAGGAAAAACAGCTCAACTTAATAGCTCATTTAATTTGATTCATTCTGCTTATTTCAAATCTTTAGATAGCTAAAACAGCATATAGTCAAATGAAGAGGAGAGGATTATTTCTGTAAAAGGAATAAGCATTTATAATGAGTGCTTTGTATCACACAATTTTACATAATCTTATTTAATCCTAGCAATCTGATGAGGCTGCTCTCCTTCTCCCTCCCCATTTTACAGGCAGAAACTCAGACTCAGAGAAGTTAAATAATTTTTCCAAAGTCATTTAAATAGTTTGATTCCAAGCCCATAGTTTCTGCATTGTGCTTTCCATCAAATTCATTTATTAGGTGAGAATCTTATTTACAATAGGGAAGAAAAATTGAAAGATACTTGTAGAGTTAACAAAGCAGGACAGAGAAGAAAATAAGTCAAATGCTTAAACAAAGCTATCAATTTCCCAGGAAACCTTCTATAACCCAGATAATCAAGTAATCCATCATCTTCCCAACAGCTGACCAAAAGAAGCCAACCAGATAGAGTATTTCACAGAAAAAGGGAAGAAAGTGGATTGGGGGGTGGGAAGCGGAGGAGTATGGAAAGAGAGGTTAAGTAAAAGTCCATACTGAAAGACAGATCACCACCACATTCCCAACCCCTTTGGTACCCAACACCATGGCAGCCTAATCTAGTATCAGCCCTCCAATGGACCAAAGACTGGATAACTTTTCCTGAAAACTAAAACGCCCCTGAGGAGAATCAAGTTGGTGGCATAGGTAAACACAGGTATTTGACGCCTTCCATAACATCAAACTTACAACTAAAATATAGAATCACCATCATTCAGAACCACCTGAAATCTGACTGAATGGAAGTCCTACAATTAGAGATGTATAGAAAATACACTGAAACTGGTAGGAGAGGCGGAGGCGTAGAACGACACCTAAGTGTGGTGTGTTTTTCAATTGGGAGGATTATCTCTGCTGTGGAGGCCTCCTTTGAGAAACCATTGATTCATTTATCTTGAAGGAAGATAATAAAATTTTCTTAGTTCTTCAGAATAAAACTGAAAATACAGTTGAATGAAATTCTTTTACTATTTAAAGAGCTTCAAGAATGTGATGTTAGAAAAGGGTTTAGAAAAACAAACAAACATTAATAAAGAAAAACAGAATCAAATGAGAAAAAAGATTGAATTTAATAGTATGGGCAACTTAACTGGTAACAAGAATATAAAGTCACTTAGAATAATAACTTTGCAATAATCAGTTAGCCATAAAGTGTTGGAAACCAAAACATTGTTCTCACTAAATGGATATAAACAGGAGGCTAGAAGGCTGGTCAACCTTGAAGCTCTGAAAGGTCAAAACCAGCCACGCCCTATCTAATTGAGACAATGAACTTCCCCATCAAATAATCATGTCAATCCTGACTGATAAGATAATCTACTTGTTACTGGAATTGCCTGCTTCAGGGCAAAGGGTGTATCCCAAACCTAAATAAAAGGGATGGCAAGGCCAAAGGAAGGTGGCAGTCCGTTCCACTAGAGGAAGGCTCCCGCCTGGCCCCCCAATATCGCCAAATTAATGTTTTCTAGTCTCTCATTTCGTTTGCTTGCGGCCTCCTTCAGAACCCGAACCCTGACCCGGGAACCCTGAACCACGTGGGACGTGGAAAGAGGTTCCCACAATAAAGCCATTAAAATTGTGGGAAAAACTAACCCAAGAGTTCACAGATTGTCTCTCCTGAATGGGCTTCTTTAAAGGTAAACAATGAACTGAATATATGAATCTTCAGAGAAAATACACAAAATGAATACAAATGTATGGCTATTTATTATATATGCAACACATAAATCTAAAACTGCTATTCTATAAACCCACAATATATAACAATAAAATATTGACACTGAGGAGAAATATGTTCTTTTAATAATTATTGTTAATAGTTAATTCAATTGTTAAAAAAAGTTGTAAATTAGTAACATATAAAAAAAGATATGGCCCTAGCTGGTTTGGCTCAGTGGATAGAGCGTCAGCCTGCAGATTGAAGGGTCCTAGGTTTAGTTCTGGCCAAGGGCACATGCTCCGGGTTGCAGGCTCAATCCCCAGTAGGGGGCGTGCTGGGGGCAGCCGATCAATGATTCTCTCTCATCACTGATGTTTCTGTCTCCTTCTCCTTCCTTTCTGAAATCAATAAAAATACCTATTTTTAAAAAAGATATGTGTGTATACATGTAAAGCCAAAGTATATACCTCATTAGGGTAATGTTTCTTATAATGGTGTGACTTTCTATTCCGAAGAATGCTCTCAGAAGTCCTGTCCACATTACGGCGTAATGGGTATCCTGTTTCAGGACCTTCCTCGCTGGAGACTTCATCAGAGACATTTGTTATTGTCCTTTGGGTATCCTAAAATGGGAGTACACAAATAGGATTATGGTAATTTCTAACTTAACTTGCAGTTTTGAAAGTACAAAACTTTCAATTATATATACATATGCACATATATCTTTAAATACCTTCAAACCCCTCAAAGTGATTAGTGCTCTTAATTTTCTGAAACAATATCTTAAATCAGTGCCTATCCTATCCTGGCATTTTAATGTTAAGAATAAGTCCACAGTCATTTGTCAAATTGTTCTATAATGTTTCTGTTCCAAAAAAGATTTGAAATAGTTTACAAAATTAAAAAATATAAAATAGGATAAAGAAGCTGAGACCTGAGATGAACTAATTATACTATTTTCACAAACTAAAAATGTGATCAATTATAAGACCACCATTGAGTAAATAATGCTTATGAGGTGAGGTGACTAGTAGTTGAATGGGTGCATATATCAGACATTATCTACATATAAATTTGTAAGACACATCCAGATTTCAGAAATTCTGAAATTGAGAGACTCAGAACATGAGTTTTATTGACACTTCCATGTTTCTTTCATATAGCTTTAATAGGCAATACATACCAGAAAGTGTGTTTGAAAGTTTAATGATTAAAAACTTATTTGTTCAATATTGATAATGTGAGGTTCACATTATCAGAGAGCTAAATGTGTCAACAATCTAAAATCAAGTAATGTACTGTATTTCATTGAAGTCCCAAACTACTTATTGTATATCTACTGGTCTTAAAAATATATGTACTCTCAAATAGTTACACATACTTCATTCAAAATTAGAGAATCTTATTTTTTTCTACTTATTTTCCTCAACACAAATATTCATTCTAACATTGCTAAATTTAACAGTTAACATCTTTTAATTTGACCAGCTTTTAAAGAATAAGTTATTTAACCAAGAAAAATTGAGTGAAATAAAGAGACAGAAGGTCTACATTAGGCTTTGCTACAATAGCCCAGGTAGTTTTATTATTTTGGAAAAGTAAACGAACAACTATTAACAAATATGTGCTCAATAAGATTTTTTTTTATTTTTTAAAAAACATTTATTGTTATGATTATTACAGATGTTCCTCTCCCCCCACCACTATAGCTCCCCTCCACCCGATTCCTACCCCACTCCAGGCCTTCCCCCGGCCTCCCCACTGACCTTGTCCATAGGTGTAAGCATTTTATCCAATCTCGTTCAACATCTCCCACAACCCCTTCCCCCTGAGAATTGTCAGTCCACTTTGTTCTATGGCCCTGATTCTATTATATTCACCAGTTTATTCTGTTCATCAGACTTTTTACTCACTTGATTTTTACATTCACTTGATAGATATGTATTTGTTGTCACTTTGTTGTTCATAATTTTTTATCTTTACCTTTTTCTTCTGCTTCCTCTTCTTAGAGAATACCCTTTAGCATTTCATATAATACTGGTTTAATGGTGATGGACTCCTTTAGCTTTTTCTTGATGGGTTTCCCATCAATTCTAAATGATAGCTTTGCTGGGAAATCTTGGTGTAGGTTCTTGCTATTCACCACTTTGTATATTTCTTGCCAGTCCCGTCTGGTCTGCATAGTTTGTGCTGAGAAATCAGCTGTCAATTGTATGGGTATTCCCTTATAGGTAACTGTTTTTCTCTTGCTGCTTTTAATATTCTTTGTCTTTTGCCGTTGGCATTTTAATTATGATGTGTCGTGGTGTGGTCCTCTTTGGATTCCTCTTGTTTGGGGTTCTCTGCACTTTCTGGACTTGTAAGTCAATTTCTTTCAGCAGGTAGGGGAAGTTTTCTGTCATTATTTCTTTAAACAGGTTTTCAATATCTTGCTCTCTCTCTTCTTCTGGCACCCCCATAGTTTGGATGTTGGTACACTTGAAGTTGTCCCATAGGCTCCTTACACTATCTTCATATTTTTGGATTCTTTTTGCTTTTCTATATGGATGTTTTTTGCTTCTTCATATTTCAAATCTTTGACTTGATTCTTGGGATCCTCTAGTCTGCTATTAGCTCTCTGTATATTATTCTTTATTTCAGTCAGTGTATACTTAATTTCTTTTTGGTCCTTTTTCATATGCTTAAGGGTCTCACTAAATTTCTCAGAGGTTTCTAGAAGATTCTTGAGTAACCTTATAACTGTGTTTTTGAACCCTATATTCATTATTTTGCTTTCCTCCATTTCTTTCATTTGTGACTTGTTTCTTTGTCTCTGCATTTTGGCTGCTTCCCTGTGTTTGTTTCTATGCACTGGGTAGCTGCTAAGTCTCCTTGAGTTGATAGGTTGGCTTTGTGTGGTAGGTATCCTATAGGGCTCAGTGATTCAGCCTCCCCAGTCACCTAAGGTGAACACTCTTGATGCACCCCTTTGTGGGCTGTTTGCACAAACTTATTATAGTTAACCCTTGATTGCTGTTGATATCACTGGGAGGAATTGACTTCCAGGCCAATTGGCTTAATGACCAGCTGTGTCTACACTGGAAGATCTGTTGTGCAGGAGACACCCTTATGGGGCAGGCCTTGCTTCAGTGGAACTTTGGTGCTCACCAAGTCTGCCCCTTGAGTATGTCTTTTATGGATGTGAAGAGTTGTAATCCGGTATGGTCTCATTCTGACCACTGGGTACACTGGTTCTTAGATCTCCAAGGAGGTGCAAGGTCAGCCACTGTCTGGGGCCGCCCAGCAGGAGCTATAGAAACATCTGCAGATTCCTCCTTTTTGTATGTGGTTTAGAAGTGCCCAGATGAGGTCCAGCTGCTGCCAGGCCTTGGACCTTCTTTTGGAAGCTCCAGGGCTCTCTGACCCAGCTGTAGTTTGACAGCTTTTAGAAGGAGAAAGGACAAGCCATTCATATGCAAAAGCTGATGCATACAGCTTGGGTGGGTTGTAAATTGGGAGGTGTGGGGTCTCTGGGAATCACCAGGGCAGAGCAAACAGCAATGGTTGCCAGTCAGCCCTGCACTGGAGAGGTCTCCAGGTCTCCGTGTCCTGCGCCCCCATGCAGGAACAATGATCACTGCGAGCACCTCTGAAAGCCACCCTTGCATTCCTGTCCTGATGCTAGACAGTCCAGTTTCTCCCCATATGTGTCTGGGTCTCCCAGAATCTCACCTGGAACTGGAGTCCAGGACAAACAGGAGCTTATATCTCCCTCCCAATTAGCAGCACATCTAGGTGCCAGAACTTTTGTGTGCCTCCGCACCTCTTACCAGTCTCACTGTGCTTTCTTCACCTCTCTAGTTGTGGAACTTCCACTCAGTCACCTTTCCCGTGGTTCTGGGTGGTAGTTGTTCTGCCTTTTAGATGTAATTTTGATGTGGTTGTGAGAGGCAGCAAGAATAGGTGTTTATCTATCACATCATCTTGGTTCTCTCAATAATTTTTTTATAACTAACAACAAAACAAATCTGCTGACACCAATGGTAATAAAGGTAGGAAAAACATGGTAGTATTTTTTTTATGGAAAAAATGAATGGAAAATCAGGTTTCTAGTTTAGTTTCTAGAATAATTTAGTGTTCAATTAAAAAAAATTCTTATACACATGGAAATGGGGCAAGAAAAATTAAGGTTTAATAAGCATCAACCAAGAAATTATTAAAGTGCTTAACATTTTGAAAAAAATTTGAGTCATTAATCAATTTAAGAAGGCACTAATTATATTGACAATGAAGTTTATTCATATTACTTTATCTGATTTTCAGCTTCATCAGTGTGGTTTTTAAAGGCTCAGAAAATAAATTCAGGAGAAAAAATATATAGTCCATTAGCTAATGCAAAACCACACAATCAAATTATTTTTTTAAAAACCACACTTACTTTACTGGGAATGTTCCTCAGTGTTTCTTTGTTCCAGGTTGTCTCTTCTGATCGAATAGTTTCACAATGAAGTTCATGGCTTTGTACTCCACCTTCACTGCTTTTAACAGTCTTTTTCCCATCAAGAGATACATAGCCATTGTCAGTCTCAGTTGATTTATCAATTGAATTCTTTGTTTTCTTTGATCTAAAAAAAAAAAAAAAAATCAGAAGCCTGTTAAATAGACTTACCTTATTTTGGATGGTTACTGATAGAAATTATGATCTGTTAACAATAAAATCCGGTAGTTACCTCTCAGAATTGTAATGCCCACCTCATTTTTACAACAAATAATTTAAAAATACAGTGTCTATCATATAAAATAAAAGTGTATATCAGTGTCATAGTTCAGCTTATTTTATAGGTTCTGAGGTCTTACAAATAGCAATTCTAAGAGACATGTCTTAGCTTATCAAACAATTCTTGGTTAAAATTACCTGGTCTTTGGCAAAATCTAGGATAAAAAATTTGTCCGTTTTATTATGATTAATAATATTTTTTAAAGTTTTATTTTTAAAAAATATATCAGTAATTATCAGGTTAATTTGCAGTTAGTGGTTTAAATTCGTTTTAACATTCTCATTTACCATTAGTATATATACATAAATATCTTGAATAAATTTATTTTAATACACAATGGAGACATAGAACCTTTGTTACATAAATATATATGAAAAAAAAGGAAAAACTTTATATAAGGTTCTAAATAATGGAAGAAGTGGAAATAAACAACACAAAGAAAATAAAGAAGTAACCTCTTTCACCGACTGAAATACTCTGAAAAAATATCAGTAATAGTGTAGCTACAATTGAGGTTCTTCATTTAGGAATTACATTTTTCTCCGTATATAAGATACAATATAGAAAATAATAAACAAGACATTTTTGATTAATAGGCAAATGCTTGAAGAGTCCTCTTCAGAGTCCCTAATGGGTGAAATAAGGGCTACTGAAAGGTAATGGTTAGTAGAAATATAATGTAAGTCTGAGGCAAAATTAGAATGTGCTCAGTACAGATTAAATTTATCATAAAACATTATTAAAAGCAGTTATATTTAATTATATTTAAATAAACCTCTTTGAATTTTCTCCAGAGTATCCCTTTTGCAAGAAAGAAACTAGAATATTGATTTCATGTGGATCAACAACAAAAGTTTTTTTAAATGCACCAAAAAGGTTATTTTTGACACTACAGTTACTCAGTGTTATTGGAACTCCCTATTTGAAATGGTAAATTTGGAAATAAGGAATCAGAAGTATAAAAAGGTCTAAATGATTTATTTAAGAGACAAAAAGAGCACTAGATTACAGACCTTCTGACTATGAGGCTAATTTAATTCTCCATTTTACCTCCAACTACACTCTTTGGGAAACTTCCTGTTAAGATTTCTTGTTAACACACTAATCAAAGCCTAGAAAGTTTTATTGTATACAAACAAGTCCCTTTCCTTCCTGATCTCCTGCCAGAGTACTGAAAGGGACAGACAGACCATATTTCTCTTGTGCTCTACAGAACTCCAAGGCTTTTTCCCCAACCTCATTTTTTAAAAATTGCTTTTTAGAGAGAGAGGAATGGAAAGGGAGAGGGAGAGACAGAAACATCAATGTGTGAGATCCCCAACTGGGAAATGAATCCTCAACCTGAGTATGTACCCTGACCATGAACTGAATCCACGACCTTTCAGTGTACTGGATGATGTTCCAACCAACTGAGCCACAGCAGTCAGGACACTCTGATGCTTTCTAGTCATTCAGAACACATTTCTACAGAGTTGCCAAGACTCAGAAGTCCAGTCATCTAACCCTTCTCTTTCTATGTGATCCTAAGAGATATGAAAAGGCCAAGGGAATGAACCATGGGACAAAGACCATTTAAGAGTGGCAGAGGAAGGAAGGAAAATGGATTCTAGTGGAGAGGAAAGGGGCAAAAAGAGAAAATAAAAGGTGTAGTGTAAACTTGTGACCTTCCCTGCCTGGGAAAGAAAGATAGAAACAGTTATCAACTACTCCCTTTACCTTTCTCTTGAACATGGAGATGTGGAAAAAGACCAAGGGAGATAAAGTTTCTTGACATTTTGAAAATATGAGAACTCAAAGATAAAGAAGAAGTTTTCTGAAAAAGGTATTTATGAAATTTCATGCAAATGACACTGGGCTGGAAAGGTAGTAAAGGAAAACTGGAAAGTTGGTAGAACCATTAATCAGGCAGGATATGCAAAAGGAGAAATTTATTTGGGAAGAAAGATGGAAAAGGTAGACCTACAGTGCCCTCCTAAGATCAGTAGGCAGTTTAAAACATAGGCCTGGAGGCCAGTAGTCAAAGTAGAAAAAATGGTTGAAAATGTGCAGAGTGAACCAGAACTCGAGAGGACAAAAGTTAAGAGCTCAGTGAAAAGGCTTTGAAGGATGATTCCTTCCTTACCAGACGGGGTTAAGACTACCTTCTTTACCAGGACAGGATAAAAAATGTATTATACCAGAGGAAAGAGTACCAATAGCATCCATACCTACTGACATCTCTCAACGATCTCCCACTTCCTACTTTCCTTATCTCTGCTTCTTCCTAATCTTCTCTGGGTTGTTTCTCTGCCCCCTATCTCTGCAAATTCTGAGTAACACTATCAGAGACATGAACACTACATTACTAAGCTATGGTAGCTACCTGAGGTTTCTCATGAACTAAATGCAGAGAAGTTCCAAAACAAAAATATGTAAATATTACAAAGGATTATGAAAAAAATACTATGAACAACTCTATTCCAACAAACTAGACAACCTAGTGGACAAGGACATATTCTTAGAAAAATACCAGCTTCCAAAACTCAATCAGGAAGAAAAAAACAAAACCTGAATAGCCTGATAACCTACGAAGAAATTG
Source organism: Lasiurus cinereus (assembly GCA_011751065.1). Lineage (NCBI taxonomy): Eukaryota > Metazoa > Chordata > Mammalia > Chiroptera > Vespertilionidae > Lasiurus > Lasiurus cinereus. The sequence goes on from JAAGEH010000307.1 coordinate 30,491,383, forward strand.
AAGTAATAATAAAAAACCTTCAAGCAAACAAAAACCTGGTCCAGATGACTTTACAGGGGAGTTCTACCAACCATTCAAAGGAGAACTAAAATCTATCCTCCTCAGACTATTCCAAAAAATTCAAGAGGAAGGCATACTTCTAAGATCTTTCTATGAAGCCAGCATTACCCTAATTTCAAAACCAGATAAAGACAACATAAAGAGAACTACAGGCCAATATCCTTGATGAACATAGATGCTAAAATCCTCAACAAAATTCTAGCAAAATCTAGTACTGTTCTGGGCTGCAAACATTGCACAGCTCCTCCGTTGCCCCAGGAGGCAGGTTGCCTTAAGACAGAGGAAGATGGAGTAGGTCATTGAACAATGGGTCGGTTGGAGTTTAGAGGGAGATGGTGGTTCACGCTCCGGCCAAGCGTAACCAGGCGTTGCACCTGTGCCCCGAGTTTCTTGGAAACGGCTGAAAAAACTTTTGTAACCTTTGGATTGTCATTGTAAGTGTCCTAACTCTCTCTTGTGGTTTCTGAGTATAAATTTGCTGTAACATCTATGGTCTGCACTGCAGTTCAGCCTTTGCCGCAGTTAAGTGCTGCAACTGTAGTCACTGGCCAGCTTAATAAAGGCTCATAAATTTTGATCTCTGTCTCTGGGGGTCGCCTCTTGCGGGTTGGAGGCCCCAGGGAGATACACTCTGGTCACGTTGCCAGTGGATGCCCCAGGTGAGGACACTCCAATCTCCATCCCGGGTTCCAGGGAGGCGGAGTGTTTCCTCCAAAATTTGCAATCTGAAAGTGAGAGCCACCTGGACCTCCATTGGGGGCGGTAGGCACTTGGTTTCTTTTTGCCTCCAGGAGGGAGGTAAGCACCTGGTTTCTGTTTGTGGAACATTCCCCTGGTGGACTACAGGAGGGCTGGACACAGCTGAGCCTCCGAATCCAGATAACCGGACACGACGGCGTATGGAGTTCCTGTTTCATGTGACTTTAGGGTGCACGTGTCTGGTTGGTCTTATCTTTATTGTCCCTGTCTTTGTTAAAATGGGTCAGGGCCAGTCATCTATGTCTACCTCCTTACAATGTTTTCTTAAGAATTTTCGGGACTTCAAATGGCGCAGAGAAGACTACAGGACATCTGTTAATGGTTTTGATTTAAAGAAATTGTGTAAATTAGAATGGCCCACATTTGGGGTTGGGTGGCTGTCTACCAGGACCTATGACTTAGAAACGGCTTATAAGGTTCATCAAATTGTTTATGGCTGTCCAGGTCACCCTGACCAAATCCCTTATATTAGAAAGATCACACACCATGACCAAGTGGGATTTATTCCTGGGATGCAAAGATGGTATAATATCCGAAAATAAATAAATGTGATACATCATATAAACAAATTGAGACAAAAATCACATAATCATATTAATCAATGCAGAAAAAGCAATTGACAAAATCCAACACCTTTTCTTTTTTTTTTCTTTCCAACACCCTTTCTTAATAACAACTCTCAGCAAAATGAGAATAGAGGGATCATAATTCAACATAATAAAAGATCTATATGGCAAACCTACAGCCAACATCATACTCAATGGGCAAAAACTAAATCCATTTCCCTTAAGAACAGGAACAAGACTAGGATGCTCACAGTCACCACTCCTGTTCAATATAGTACTGAAAGTGCTAGCCATAGTGATCAGACAAAAAGAAATAAAAGGCATCCAAATTGGAAAAGAAGAAATAAAACACTCATAGGTGATATGATATTGTACATAGGAAACCCCAAAGACTCCATCAAAAAACTACTAGACTTAATAAATGAATTTGACAATGTAGCAGGATGCAAAATTAACACCCAGAAATTTATGGCTTTTTTATACACCAATAATGAACTCACAGAAAGAGAAACAAACAAACAAAAATTCCATTTATCACTGCACAAAAAAATTATGATAACTAGTAATAAACTTAACTAAGTAGGTAAAAGACCTTTACTCGGAAATCTACAGGACATTGAAAAGATAGAGGAAGACATAAACAAATAGAAGAACATATCATGTTCATGGGTTGGTAGAATCAACATCATTAAAATGTCCATGGTACCCAAAACAATTTATAGGTTCAATGCAATCCCCATTAAAATACCAATGACCTATTTCACAGACCTAGAACGAACTCATCTGGAGTAAAAAAAAGAGACCCCAAATTGCCACAGCAATCCTGAGAAAGAACAAAGTTGGAGACATCACAATACCAAATAACAAGCTATATTATAAAACCAGTTCTCAAAACTGGCTCTTGTGGTACTGGCACAAGAAAAGACATAGAGACCAATGGAGCAGAACAGAGAACCCAGAAATAGACCCAAGCCATTATGCTCAATTAATATTTGACAAAGGAGGCAAGAACATACAATGGACTCAGGATAGTCTCTACAATAAATGGTGCTGGGAAATGTGGTCAGATACATTAAAAAAAAATGAAACTCGATCACCAACTTACACCATACACGAAAACAAACTCAAAATGGTTAAAGGACTTAAATGGAAGATGGGAAACCATAAATATCTTAGAAGACTCCACAGGCAGCAAAATATGAGACATATGACATAGCAATATCTTTACTGATATAGCTCCTAGGGCAATGGAAACTAAGGAGAAAATAAACAAATGGGACTTCATCAAAATAAAAAATTTCTGTACAACAAAAGAAACCATCAACAGAACAACAAGAAAGCCCACTGCATGGGAGAACATACTAGCCAATGCTATTTCAGATAAGGATTTAATCTCATACAACTTCATAAAAGGAAGATACACAATCCAATCAAAAAATGGGCAAAGGACTTAAATAGACACTTTTTGAAAGAGGGCATACATAAGCCCGAGAGACATATGCAAACATGCTCAAAGTCACTAATCATCTAAGAATGCAAATCATAACAACAATGTGGTACCATCTCATACCTGTCAGGATGGCTATGTTATCATCAACAAATCAACAAAAGACAAGTACTAGTGAGGATGTGGAGAGAAAGGAACCCTCCTGCACTGTTGGTGTGAATGCAAACTGGTGCAGCCAGTGAACAGTATAGTTTCCTTAAAAAAACTAAAAGTGGAACTATCATTTGACCCAGTAAACCCACTCCTAAAAACTATATCCCAAGAAACCAGAAACACCAATCAGAAAGGATATATGCACCCCTATGTTCATAGAGGCACAATTTATCATAGCTAAGATTTGGAAATAGCCTAAGTGCCCATCAGCAGATGAGTGTTTAAAAAAACTGTGGTACATTGCCGAAACCAGTTTGGCTCAGTGGATAGAGTGTCTGCCTGCGGACTGAAAGGTCCCAGGTTCGATTCCGGTCAAGGGCATGTACCTTGGTTGCAGGCACATCTCCAGTGTGGGGCATGCAGGAGGCAGCTGATCAATCTCTCTCTCTCATCGATGTTTCTAGCATATAAGTCTAACCAATGTACAGAGACACCAGGGGGGTGAGGGCATGAGTAGGGGCTAATGGGGTGATAAGGACACATATGTAATACCTTAATCAATAAAGAAAAAAAAATTACCAAAAAAAGCTTAATTTCTTTTCACTGTCTGTTTGTAATAATATTGTGAATCTTAGACATGAAAGAAAACTTAGGCTCTATATGAATTTTGAAACAGGCATTATACTGAAGAGATTTACAAGCTAGATATAATTCTTTCTCTTCAGTATTTTGAGTAGAAATTATAATTATGCCAATTTAACACTATAGTACAGTGAAATTATAGTACTAAATCCTTAGAAAATATGGTTGAATTCTACATCTTTTTTTTTCATTTGTTTATTGATTAATGTATTATATATGTGTTCTTATCCTCCCTCCAACCCCCGCCCCGTTTATACCCTCACTCACCTGGTGATTGTGTCCATTGGTTAGGCTTATATACATGCATACAAGTCCTTTGGTTGATCTCTCCTCCTTACCTCCACCCTCCCCTACCTTCTCTCTGAGGTTTGATGGTCTGATCAATGTTTCTCTGTCTCTGGATCTGTTTTTGTTCATCAATTTATGTTGTTCATTATATTCCATAAATAAGTGAGATCATGTGATATTTATCTTTCTCTGATTGGCTTATTTCACTTACCATAATGCTCTCTGTTATATCTATGCTGTTGCAAATGGTAATTGATATTTCTTTAGCATTGTTTTTTTAGGTTCATGGAGTTCTTTTATAATAATTCATTTTTTAAAATGAGAAATACTATGTATGCTTTGCTTTAAAAAGAATTGTTTTATCTTGAGAAGAAATGTACTTAGAGATGATGAGTAGGGCCTTTCCAACTTATAAATACAGGATGTAAGAATTTTAGATTTTATCCCAACATCTAGAAAATCAACAAGATACCATACACAAAGTTTAAAATCCTTGTGTGGTTATGTAATTATTTTCCCACCAGTTATTTTAATTCAGACACCTTAATGGAAGTATCCAGTTTTTCATTTTTTTATGACCAGAAACAATTTTAAGTCCCAAGTTGTTATTTCAGTTTAAGCCCTTTTTGACTTATGAAAGCCTGAAAGAACAAAACATCAAAATTCAAAACTCAGGATCAGAACTTCTAAAATTAACATATTTCTTAAGATCTTCTTATACTTAACATTTAAAAGTCTTATTTATAAGCTGGCAAACCAGTCCCAGAATGAGTTAGTTGAAAACAGTGCATCTTTAAAAACATGTAAATTATAACTGCCACGATTACAGAAAATAAACCCAAAGGGATTTAGTCATTATTGTACCAATGTCTACTAGTCAAGGTTATGCTACAGTCTCAAAGGAGGGAAAATGAAGTCTGAACCTAATTTGAGAAACACAGTAGAATTCCAAAGGCACCAACGTACTACATTAGGGGGATTCTGAATACTAAGTTATAAAATATCAGTTTTGAACAACCAAAATAACTAAATGATTCCCAAAAAAGTAAAACATATCCATATGCTTTTTTATAATTGCTTATTAAAAGTTCTTGAGAAATGTTTAAGAAACTGGCTTTGCAGTGATAAAACCATTACATCCTACTGTTAAAAAGAAGAGCTATTTATTTAAAAATAAATAAATAAAAACAGACTAAGTTCAATATAGACAGAATCCAATGCAAGTTAAAAACCAAACCAACCCTGTATCTTTTCTGGAGGAAGCAACTTTATGAAATGTTATTGCAAACTATTAAAATTCTGGAGATTTCTCCTCAAAATTACAACCCATAAAAATATGCCCAGGATATAATTCCTTCATGATAAACTTTATCATAAGAGCACAATCACATATGGATAAAACAGTATTAGTAACAAAAGTGACCAAATTAGTTATTTGTAGTATCTCTTTTCTTGATTTATTAATTTATCAACTTTTATCAGTTATACTACTTTGATCATAGCTTTGTAACCCCTTTCAAATTTATTATGTGTATATGTGCACTAGTAATATAATCCTTAAGTGTTTTGAATTAATTATTCAAAATAATTATATAATATTGAGTTACGTTTAATTTACTTTTGAAATTTGCTATAATCACATTTTCTTATTTGGTAAGCATTCATTGTGGTACAAACTATACAAAAGCCCAATACACAAAAATAGAATTTCATCCTATAATATAAATCTTATTCTTTCAAATACAAATGCCTACATGTTTTATATCAGACAATTTTAGATAACCAAGGCAGAGATTAAATTTAAAATATACAAGTCTCATGACATATTAGTAAAGCTAATTTGACCTATAGTACTAACAAAAATAACCAATGTAATAGAAGTAGGACTTGAGAAATCACAAAAGAAATTAAAATTTAGGAACTCAATTAAATATACTCTGATGGTATATATTCATTTAGAAATATTTACATATATCCCAAAATAAACTCTAGGTCTCTATCGATAGCATTATAATTGATCAAAACAAAATCTGTGGGCGGCATAGGTAAACACCTACACTGCTGACTCGCACAACAATTTCAAAACTACAACTAAAAGACAGAACGGACATCATCCAGAACCACAGGAAAGCTGACTGAGTGGAAATTCTACAACTAGAGTGAAAGAGAGGGGCTCACGGAGACCCAGAGGAACTGCAAAGCTGAGAGAGAATGGAAGAGAGGGGAGACACAGAGAGAAACATGGACATGAGAGAAACACATTGATTGCTTGCCTCTCACACAAGCCCGGCTGCAACCCAGCTTCCATTGCCCTTTGGAGCAGTATCAGTGAAGAAGTTCTTTTGGCATATGTCTGAGATTGTGCTGCCTGTGAATTCTTCTAGTTTTTTTATGGTTTCAGAAAGGATTTATGCACTCCTATGTTCACAGCAGCACAATTTACAATAGCTACAATTTGGAAACAGCCTAGGTGCCCATCAGCAGATGAGTGGATCAGAAAACTATGGTACATCTATACAATGGAATTCTATGCTGCAATAAAAAAGAAGGAATTCTTACCATTTGCAGCAACCTGGATAGAACTGGAGAGCATTATGCTAAGTGAAATAAGCCAGTCAATGAAGGAGAAACACCACATGATCTCACTCATTTATGGATAATAAAGAACATTATAAACTGATGAACAAAAAGATAGAGGCAGTAAAGCATCAAACAGACTATCAAATTACAGCAGGAAAGTTAAGGAGAGGGCGGGTAAATAAGAGATCAACCAAAGGACTTGTATGCATGCATATAAGCATAACCAATGAACACAAGACACTGGAGGGTTAGGGTTTGCCTGGGAGGGAGAGGGGCAGTGGGAAGATATGTATACATGTAATACATTAAAAAAATAAAAAATAAAAAAATAAATGTAAAAAAAAAATCTGTAACAGGTCTGCCATATGGAAAATCATTAATAGTCATTACCTGAGACTGAAGTGCCAGAAAAGGGATAATGCTCTATGCCACATAAAATCTTGAATAAGTACAAACCCTGTTAAGAAGAAAGCAGCATGCCAAAGATCTCTGAAGACAGCGCCAACGCTGTACGAGGTGCTTGTACAGTGGCTCTGAACTGTTCCCTCCTGTGAATTATCTGAAGTACTAGAACCATCTCCTTCTCTGTGCACTTCCAAATGGGCTGCTTTTCTTAATTTCCTTTATTAGAAGAGATTAAGAATGAAAAGTAACTTTAAAATTTTAACAACCATTTTCTCAGTAGTATGTTCAAAATTTTTATAAACATAAACACAGGAATTTTAATGCACAATAAAATTCAAATTTACTGGATGAAAGTTAACCCAAACATAAAGTACATGTTTGAGACCAATTTCTATAAATGATAAGGTACTATTCCTTGGTTATACTGCCAGTCAGTAAATATTAGGTTGTAAGGTCACATTAGATAGGTATTTACAAAAGTATTTCTTCCCATTTGAATGCCACTTACCTGCAGGTGAGGAAGAAAATTTGAATAAAAGAATTATAATATAACTGACTAGCAGTGCTATTTATCTATTTGTCTTTTCAATATGAAAAGGGCTTAAATTTTAACACCTCCAAACTGCATATATCACAATCTCTCACCAACAATATTCAAAAGAGGAATTGTTCTAAAAGACCCTTCAAACAGAATTACATTGCACAGAATGGCCAGTGAGACTTGCAATGTTTACTTAACCTAGGAGCAATAGTAAATAGTTTCAAATAGCATGTATTCATTCATTCATCCATTCATTCATTCATTCATTCTCCTCACCCAAGGATATGTTTATTGATTTATTATTTTATTTTTTAGAGAAAGAAAGAGAGAGAGAGAGAGAGAGAGAGAGAGAGAGAGAGAGAGAAAGAGAGAGATATCACTTGGTTGCCTCCTGCACATGCCCTCACCAGGAATTGCAACCTTTATTGCACAGGATGAAGCTCCAACCAACTGAGCTACCCAGCCAGGGCTCAAATAGCATTTAATAAATTAAATTTAGCTAAAATTTTTTTTGGTTCTTGTTTTTGGCAAAGCATCTTATAAGTACAAACTTTTGTAAACAGTGGGAATTATCAGCAACTCCAGCTAACATGTATTCCCTCCATTGATATTAGGTGCCTAGAAATTAGCAATAAGAAAGAAAATAAAAACAAAACAGGTGTGTGGTCTCAAAATGACCTTGAAGCAAATACGGAAAACAAAATTGTATTTGGTAGCTGATGCTGAAGCTCACTGCTTTATTTGAAAGAGTAACTTTACAAGACAGCATTTTACTGAAGCCAAGAATAATTATAAATTCAAATTATAGAAATCTACAAAAAAGATAATTTTTAAACAAGAGGTACCTTCTTCTTTTCCCTCCTGTACTTAGAGGTGGTTTGGGTGTTCTTGTTGAAACAATCTGGCAGTGCACAGTTCCCAGGAGCAGCATCAGCCATATTGGCCCAATCACTTCTGTCAGAGGTATGTTATGTGGGCTGGAAGCGGAACAGAACAATACTATTGCGGCAACTACAAAAAAGGGAAAGAAAACACATTATAGATCTGATAGTCACTCTTTAAAATCTTTAAAACTTGTTTTAACATTGCTTTTTGCAGATTATTTTTCTAAATTTACACAAGTTTAAATGTTTCTCCAGACAAGCTCTTTCAGACTGACTAACCATGCTTGCTGTTCAGTGATAAATTCTTGGAACAAGATAACACTCAACAGTGTCTCTAAAATACACACCTTAAAACTACAATGAAAACTTCATGGTAAAATTCCAAAGAGGCAAAAGAGCCATACTAACCTCAAGTGCATTATTTCTTTGTTTAACAAACATGGAAGTCTATGATAAGGTATAACGAGCTTCTTTTCATTAGAGATCTATGTAATCAAAATTAATAACATATATTTACTTAGACATAGTTTTCAGGGAAACCATTAAATACCCATTACTGCTAATCATTTCCATATGAAGAAGAAATCTTGTTTTTGCTTGCTCAGATCCCTTAAGCCTTCTAGACACAAATTCTTTATCTTTTGAAAATTTGCTTCATCTGTCAATCTAATGGTCTCATTTCTCCTACCTCAGAGATAGACCTGTAATTTAGGCTTGTTACAGTCTTAACTTTGGGCAAAATAATTAATAAAAAGATGGGCATGTGATTTAAGCAGGGGCAATCAGAATCGTTTACAGGGAATAGAGGTGCTTGAAGGCCTTTCTCCTAGATCAGTGGTCGGCAAACTGCAGCTTGCAAGCCACATGCGGCTCTTTGGCTTCTTGAGTGTGGCTCTTTCACAAAATACCATGGCTTGGGCAAGTCTATTGTGAAGAAGTGGCATTAGAAGAAGTTTAAGTTTAAAAAAATTGGCTCTCAAAAGAAATTTCTATCGTACTGTTGATTTGTGGCTCTGTTGTTAAAGAGTTTGCTGACCACTATCCTAGATACAACACTAAGGACTATGAAAATAAGAAATTGCCAGGGGTACCTCAGCCATCACTCAAAAAAAGCCTTCCTAAGAATGAGACCAATTTAAGAAAAGTAGTGGGAACTGCATAAAAAGTGAAGACATCATCTAAGCCTCTAGATCCAGTAATACTTGAGTCAAGAGCCTAGGAGTACCTAACTCTTTTTAGGTACTCAATTGGATAATTTGAGTATTAGATTTCTGTTCATTTTGTTAGGTGTAATAATTATAATGTAATTGTATAATATTTTGAAAAGGTTCATATTAATGCATTCAGGGGTAAAATTCTATGATATACATAATTTACTTTGATAAAATAAATGCAGTAAATATGCCAAAATGTTAATTATTTAATCAAAGAGATGGGTATATGGGTGTTTAAAGTGACTATGCATCTTATAATCTAAATCAGGACTCTTGAGAGTGAGATGAGAAATGTTAATAAAAGCATAAGGACAACACAAGTCAACTTCGATAGTTAGATAGTCCCAAGCAAATTGGAACATATGCCTACTCTGGTTTTTGCACAGGTCTATCTAATTTCCTGGGGTTTTTTTCCGAAAACTTTTATGATAAACAGTAAAGGCAAAAACCACTTTTTAAAAATATATATTTTATTGATTTTTTACAGAGAAGAAGGAAGAGGAATAGAGAGTTAGAAACAGCAATGAGATGAGAAAGAAATATGGATCACCTGTTCTCTGCACACCTTCTACTGGGTATGTGCCCTTGACTGGAATCGAACCTGGGACTTTTCAGTCTGCAGGCTGGCGCTCTATCCACCAAGCCAAACCAGTTGGGCTAAAAAATACTTTTTACAAAAGCTAGTTTGCATTTGGTTTCTGTCACCTACAATTGAAAAAAATCCTGGCCTAGCATACCAAGATTTAAGCTTAAAATACCACTTTACCACTTAAATGTTTAAGAAGTGTCATACAACAAATTTGAACTTTATAGTCTTCTGAGCAGTAAGATTCTTTGAAAAGGAAAATAAAACACTTAAATTTTTTAATATGTCAATTATCTTTATGAATTACCTTGAAATTTAACTCAAGTTCTCTAGTTGTTTTATAATAGAGTCTGGAATTTGAAAAAAATATAGTTTGTTGTTTTTAATATGAACTCTAATGTGTCCTTTATCCAGTTTTTAACATTTTTGAGCCTTGGTTTATTCCTTTATACAGAAACAGTAAATAGCTACATAGGTTTCAAATGAAGTAATACACTTTGAAAAGTGTAATTGATATTGATAAACAGTACTTCTATTAGTTATTATTAACTATCTTTAAAATGGAGGGCGATATAAATACTCCTTAAAAGTATTTTAAGCCGAGACCGGTTTGGCTCAGTGGATAGAGCGTCGGCTTGCGGACTGAAAGGTCCCAGGTTCGATTCTGGTCAGGGGCATGTACCTTGCTTGCGGGCACATCTCCACTGTGGGGCGTGCAGGAGGCGGCTGATCGATGTCTCTCATCGATGTTTCTGACTTTCTATCTCTCTCCCTTCCTCTGTAAAAAATCAATAAAATATATATTTTTAAAAAAGTATTTTAATTTCAGAATTTTAGGCACAAAGAATAACATCTTAAAGAGCTTTAGATTTTTAAAAAAATATATTTTATTGATTTTTTACAGAGAGAAAGGGAGAGAGATAGAAAGTCAGAAACATCGATGAGAGAGAGACATCTCAGCCGCCTCCTGCACGCCCCACAGTGGAGATGTGCCCGCAAGCAAGGTACACGCCCCTGACCAGAATCGAACCTGGGACCTTTCAGTCTGCAAGCCGATGCTCTATCCACTGAGCCAAACCGGTCTTGGCAGAACTGTAGATTTGATATAACTTCTTGGTTATTTATCTCTCAGTCCTATGACCATTTTCTGTAATGCCAGAGCTAGAAACCTAAAAACTGTATTTTCTATCTCAACAGGATCTTGTTATATTCTGTAAATCTTGCCATTAGAAAAGGAGAAGGGGGCCCTGGCTGGTGTGGTTCAGTTGGTTGGGCATCATATCATATACCAAAAGGTTGCTGCTTTAATTACCAGTCAGAGCACATGTCTGGGTTGCAGGCTCAATCCCTGGTAGTGGGAGTGTAGGAGGCAGCCAACTGATGTTTCCTTCTAACATTGATGTTTCTCCCTCTCTCTTTCTTTCTCTTTATCTAAAAATTAATTTTTAAAATAATAAAAAAAGTAAAGGGGGAGGGGAAGTCATTTTATTCCCCTCTCTCTTTCCTTCTTTCTTTTGCCTGTGTCTCTCTAAGTAGTCATGTCCCTTCGATGGCCTCCGTTCCTGAGGCAGTGGCTCTGGTATTACCTTCTTCCTTTTGTTCCTCCTTGAGTTAAGTGTTTGAAGATATAAGGAGAAAACTTTCACTTCTCTGTTGTACTTTTTGATCATTTAATAAAGTACTATGAAACCAGACCATACTGTAGAAGATTTCTACAGATTTCTTCAAGAGATCGACTGAGACAAAATGTTATTTACCGGACACAAGTAACTCCAAGGCAGGGCTTCATATACTGGCCAAGCAGAACTCTAGGGACAATCATCAGGAATGTAACATTTCTAAGGTTCAATTTTTAGGACTGTCACTCCAGGATTTAGTGGCTATTGTTATACACTGGGAGTAGAAAAACAAGTAAAACATAGTCTATATTCCCTGGTCCTATCCCCTGTTCAGAGGGGAAAAGGTGGGACATAGAAAGAAACAATTAAAACATCTATAATGAACTGAATTGTGTATCCACCCTCATAATTCATATGTTGAAACCCTAACTTCTCAATGTGACTATATTTGTAGACAGGACCTATAAGGATATAATAAAAGGTTGAATGAAGTCATAAGGTTGGGGCATTAATCCAACAGGACTGATGTCCTTATAAGAGGAAGAGATACCAGAGATCTCTCTCCATTTATGCACAGAAGAAAGGCCTTCTGAGAAGGCAACCATATATAAGTCAGGAAGAGAAATCTCACTTGACCCCAATCCTGATGGCACCTAACCTTGGACTTCCAGCCTCCAGAATTGTGAGAAATAAAAATCTGTTGTTGCCACCCAGTCTGTGGTATTTTTGTTATGGAAGCCCAAGCAAACTAATAGAATACCTACGATAAATTCTACAATATACATAGGAAAGACATGTAACTAAATTGAGAGGTTATGAAAGAATTCTGAAAGAAGGTTCTAATCTAATTTTGAAAGAACAAACAGGAGTTGAGTAGGTAAATGCAATGGAAAAGAGCTACACAAGCGAAGAAGAGTTGCATGTCCAAGGTATATTGGGAAAAAAAAAAGCACAAAGTAATTTAAGAAACAGCAAAGAACTAATTTAGTCTGGTTAAAGTTGTGGAGAGATACTACAAGAGATTGATTGAAAAACTTGCCTTATATCTTGAAGTCAATAATAACTAGGAAACAATTTAAACCTTAAATAGCTAGTTTGGATTTGTAATTTAACAGGTAAATGGTTTACTGCCTCTGTATCTATCCTTTTGTTCATCAGTTTATAATGTTCTTTATTATCCACAAATCAGTGAGAACAAAAGGATAGATACAGAGGCAGTAAAGCATCAGAAAGACTGTCAAGTGCTCGCTTCGGCAGCACATACACTAAAATTGGAATGATACAGAGAAGATTAGCACGGCCCCTGCGCAAGGATGATATGCAAATTCATGAAGCATTCCATATTTTTTCTACGCCAACCACGAAGGCAAGAGGAGAAACAGTTCAGAGATGGAAGACGCTGACGACGCCTTGCCATGTGAGCAGTTAGCAACAGTGAGCATCGCTACAGGAGGCCCAGGACCAAACCAGAGAGGGTCGGACCAGCATCACCACCATTTGTCCACTATCCAGATACCATTGATAACATGTACACATAAGGAACTGTTTGACATTAAAACTGGGACTCAAAGCTATAGGACATTGAAATTGGGACTCAATCATTTTTCTTTTGCTCTTCTGGGTTTATTTCTAGCCTACAGGGGCAAGATGTTTTTAAAGACAAGAATCAGGGGGTGGGGGGTGGGGGAAGCAGATGCAGAAGCAAAGAAGCAATGAACAGACTGTAGTGCTACAGTGGGAAGGCAGGGGAGGTTGGGGGGGAGGGGCCTGTAGGAGATCAACTGAAGGACTTGTATACATGTGTGTGTAGGCATAGCCAGTGGATACAGGTCAATGGGGGAGGGCTGGGGGGGAGGAGAGAATGGATGAGGGCATGTACTAGAGGATGGGGAGGTCAATAGGGAAAAAAAAAAGACTGTCAAATTACAGCAGGAAGGTTAAGGAGAGGTGGGGAAGATAAGAGGTCAACCAAAGGACTTGTATGCATGCATATAAGCAAAACCAATGAACACCAGACACTGGGGGATTAAGGTATGCCTGGGAGGGGGGGCAATGGGAAGATATGTGTATACATGTAACATATTGATAAAAAAAATATTTTAAATACAAAAAAAAAAAGTAAATGGACAGAAGAAGGTAGAAGGGCTCGTAGCAGTTAATCTGGCCAAGAAATTAATAAACAAAAATTAGGAATGGAGCTGAGAGTATAGTTGAGAGGCATGTAATTAAAATAAAAATACTATATATGATAGTTATATAAAACCAAATCTGACTGCACATGATTCTACCTTTGGGGAGATAAGGTTTAGACAGAGAATGAAAATGTAACTCAGAGTATTGCACCCTAATTTCATTTATTATTAGAAAGCCAGTGCACAAAATTTGTCTACTTACTAGAGGCCTGGTGCACGAAATTCATGCATGGCAGGAGGTGTCCCTCAGCTCAGCCTGCACCCTCACAATCCAGGATTGCTGGCTCCCAACTGCTTGCCTGCCTGCTTTCCTGATTGCCCCTAACCACTTCTGCCTGCCAGCCTGATCACCCCCTAACCATCCCCTGCCAACCTGATTGATGCCTAACTGCTCCCCTGCCAGCCTGTTTGCCCTTAACTGCCCTCCCCTGCAAGCCTCATCACCCCTAACTGCCCTCCCCTGCAGGCCTGGTCCCCAACAACTGCTCTCCTGCAGGCTTGAGTCCCCTGCAACTGCCCTTCCCTGCTGGCCTGAAGGATGTTCTGGATCAGGGTGGAGGTTCCCTTGGTGCATGGGGCAGCCTGGGCAAGGGCCTGTGGTGGTTTGCAGTCTGGCCACGCTCCCCAGCGACCCAAGCAGAGGCCCTGGTATCTGTGATTTATCTAGCTTCTACAATTGAAACTTTGTAGCCTGGAGTGGAGCCAAGCCTTCTGCTCGCTCTGTGGTGGCAGCCGTTTCTGTTGGGATTTATTTATCTTCTATAATTGAAACTTTGTAGCCTTAAGCGAAGGCCAAGGTAGGCCAGGGCTGCAGAAGCTTGGCTTCCTCCATCACCAGGGGCAACCCTAGCTTCCTGCTCTCTCCAGCTTCGTGGCTGTCGCCATTTTTGTTGGGATTTATCTTCTATAATTGAAACTTTGTAGCCTAGAGTGCAAGCTTGGGCCAGCCAGGATGTGCGGAAAGCTTGGCTCCCTCCATTACTGGGGAAACCCAAGCCTGCCTCCTGCTCTCTCTGTGGCCACAGCCATCTTGGTTGGGTTAATTTGCAAGCTCATTCCTAATTGGCTGGTGGGCGTAACAGAATGATGGTTAATTTGCATATTACCCCTTTATTAGATAGGATTTTGTTAGCATCCTCACCTGAGGATATTTTTCCATTTATCTTTATTTATATATTTATTTATTTTTGAGAGAGTGAAAAGGAAGGAGGAAGGATGGGGAGAAAGGGAAAGACAGAAAAAGAACCATCGATGTGAGAGAGACCCATTGATTGGTTGCTCCTACAACCCAGATATGTGCCTTTGACCAGAAATTAAACCAGTGACGCTTTAGTGCCTGGGCTGACACTCTAACCACTGAGCAACACCACCTAGGCTGCATAGGTTTTCAGTATCTTGCTCTCTCTCTTCTTCTGGCACCCCCATAATTCTGATGTTGGTACGCTTGAAGTTGTCCCAGAGGCTCCTTACACTATCTTCATATTTTTGGATTCTTTTTCCTTTTTGATTTTCCAGTTGAGTGTTTTCTGCTTCTTTGTATTTTAAATCTTTGACTTGAATCTTGCCTTCCTCTAGTCTGCTGTTAGGTCTCTGTATAATATTTTTTATTTCAATCAGTGTATGTTGAATTTCTAGGTCCTTTTTCATCTCCTCTTGGGTCTCACTAAATTTATCCATCTTTTCTAGGAAATTCTTGAAAAACCTTATAACCATGGTTTTGAACTTTATATATAGTCGTTTGTTTTCCTCCATTTCTTTTGTTTGTGATCTATTCCTTTGTCTCCTCATTTTCATTGCTTCCCTGAGTTGGTAGAGTAGCTTTGTGTGCAAAGTATCCTATATGGCCCAGTAGTTCTGCCTCCCCAGTTACCTGAGGTGGACTCTCGTGGTGCACCCCTTTGTGGACTGTGTGTACAGCCTTGTTGTAGTTAAGTCTTGATTGTTGTTGGTATCACTGTGGGGAATTGACCTCCAGGCCAACTGGCTATGAGGATCAGCTGTGTCTACACCAGGAGAACTTCTGTGCTTGAGTCAGCATTCTGAGACAAGACTTGCAAAATTGCAAAAGCCTCTGTGTTTAGCTTGGATGGGGCGGAATCTCAGGGTGAGCAGACAGCCTTGACTTCCCATCAGCCCTGCCCTACATGGCCTCTAGGTCTCAGTGTCCTTCAGTACTCGCTGCAGCCCTCTCTGCACACACTTGCACTTGCATGCCTCCAGACCTCTGCCTTTTTTTTTTTTAATTAATTTTTTATACATATCTCCCCATTCCCCCCCTCCCTCCCAGGCATACCCCAACCCCCCAGTGTCTTTGTTCATTGGTTATGATTATACGCATAGATACAAGTCCTTTGATTGATCTCTTATCTACCTCACCTAACTTTAATCTTCCTGCTGTAATTTCACAGTCTGTTCAAAGCTTTACTGTCTCTGTATCTATCCTTTTGTTCATCAGTTTATAATGTTCGTTATTATCCCCCAATGAGTGCGATCATGTGATGCTTCTCCTTCATTGACTGGCTTATTTCACTAAGCATAAGGCTCTCCAGTTCCAACCAGGTTGCTGCAAATGCTAAGAATTCCTTCTTTTTAATGGCAGCATAGAATTCCATTGTGTAGATGTACCACAGTTTTCTGATCCACTCATCTGCTGACGGGCACCTAGGCTGTTTCCAAATTGTGGCTATTGTAAATTGTGCTGCTATGAACATAGGGGTGCATAAATCCTTTCTGATTGGTGTTTGTAATTTCTTAGGATAAATTCCTAAGAGTGGGATTACAGGGTCAAATGGGAGATCCATTTTTAGTTTTTTGACAGACCTCTGCCTTTTGCAGCTCCCCTGAGTTTCCATGCGCTCCAGGGAACCTGTATGACTCTGGGTCCTCAGGGTCTCACTTGAAACTGGGGTTCAGTGCAGTCAGAAGTGGAGTTCAGTGCAGTCGGGAGGTTCTTTCTTCTTCCCACTAGAGAAAGCCAGCAGCACAATCAGCAGTCAGTCCTCTCTGCGCACACTCTTCCAGACCTCTGCCTCTCGTGGTTCCCCTGAGTTTCCGTGCACTCCTGGCTTTTTGACAGTTCAGACTCTACCCCGGAATGAGTCTTGACCGGAACTGGGGTTCAGTGAAGTCGGGAGTTTCTGTCTCCCTCCCGCAAGAGGAAGCCATCCAGGCACTCAGCCACCCATCCTCTCTACACGTGTGTCTCCGTACCTCAGCTTTTGCAGCTCCTCTGAGTCTCCATGAGCCCCTCTCTTTCCTTCTAGTTGTAGAATTTCCACAGCCAGCTTCCCTGTGGTTCTGGATGATGTCCGTTCTGTTTTTTTAGTTGTAGTTTTAAAATTGTTGTGCGAGGCAGCAGTTTAGGTGTTCATCTATGCTGTCATCTTGGTTTTTCTCCACACATACTCTTAACAAACACAAAATCTTCATAATTCACTCTCTTTTATGAATATAAGATGTACCCTGGTTAAGGAAACAGCTATACCTAAGTAAAAATCTGTAGTTTTTATTATATTTTCATTTACTTAAAAATATTATCTTTTACTTAGAGTTTGTGAGTAAAAATATGTTCAAATAATCATTTAGGATTAAAATCGTGATTTAAAAAAAGACATTAGCCAGGACCGGTTTGGTTCAGTGGATAGAGCGTTGGCCTGGGGACTGAAGGGTCCCAGGTTTGATTCCGGTCAAGGGCATGTATCCTGGTTTCGGGCACATCCCCAGTAGGGGGCGTGCAGGAGGAGGCTGATCGATGTCTCTCTCATATCGATGTTCCTAACTCTCTATCCCTCTCCCTTCCTCTCTGTAAAAAAATCAATAAAATATATTAAAAAAAAATAAGACATTAAAAAGATTGAAAGTACCAACCAAATTATAATCATTGCTTTGCTAGAGTGATGAAATGTGAGTGGTTTCTTTTTTAAGACTCCAAATGCTTTAGAGTGTTGTATAGTATGCACACTAGAATGCTGCTGTGGTGAGAGGCAATGCAACACAGTTGTTAAGCATGTGGCTCTAAGTTAGATAGTTTAAACTTGAAACCTGGTGATTGTGTGACTTTGGGCCCTCAGGTTCTTCAAGATCTCATGTCTATAATCTAGGCCTAATAACAGAACCTATACTTCACTGGGTGGTAGTGAGAATTAAGTAAGAATCCATGAAAAGCAATTACAATAATGCATGGTATGCACAATTTCAGAACAGAATGAGGACAGTTTCAGAGGCAGGAAAAATGAACTTGTACAAAAAGAAGTGATTATGTGGTATATGTATATTTGGGAGGTGCATTTTGAAGAGACTTTATAATTTTTAAAAATCCTCTCAACTTGTTTTTTTTCTTTAGTCAACCACAGATTCAAATTTTCATAAAATTATATTAGAAAATAATTGCTCTGTTTTCTCAAACATTTTAAATATCAAACCAGTGTATTATTAAGTGAAATATTACAAAAAATATTTATCTGTATATTCAATAGTACTATGTTTTTTTAAAGACCTTTGGTAACCCTAAAATGTAATATTCTGAAAGTTAAAAGCAAAATGCATTTCTATAATTTAAATGTACCTTGAAGAAGATAAAGGACAAGAAGCCAGAAAAAGATGACTTTTGATGTTACTTGTAACCACCACCGGAAGAAAAAGGGAAAAAATACAACTCGAACAATCCCCTTTCTAGTCAGAGAAGTCCAAGGACTTTCAGGTTTCGCCTTAGCAAACGCAGACCCTGAAAAAAGTAAAATAAGACAACAGAGTACACTTATTAAGTCTTTAATTTTCTTAAGGAAAAAACTTCAACATCTGAAGAAAAACAAAATATGTATTATTTTATACTATGCTATGAGTAAGAAATATCCAATTTTGGGTAACACATTTATGCTATCCTATTAACTCAGGTACTTTGAAAACAACTTTTAATTGAAATAACAGAATTTCTCCTACATATTTTGTCAATATAAGGTAATATTCAAATATCAGTTCCAGTTAGAAATTTTAAGTTATTACTTTAACCCCAAAAACTAATACAATATTTGTATGTCAACTATAATCCTATATAATAAAAGGCTAATATGCAAATTGTCCCCTTGACCAGGAGTTCGACTTGGGGGCAGGGCCATTCAGCCAACCACCCCTGATTGGTCCTGTCCACACCAATGTGGGGAACAGTTGGACCCCATCTATGCACAAATTCATGCACCAGGCCTCTAGTTTAAATATAAAAATTTTAAAATGTTACCACTTTAATTTTCATAACCAAGCCTTATAGCCTGCTAAGCAAACATGAGATTTTTTCTATTGTATGTACTTCTTAAAATTATCTTACGCGGGAAGAAAAACTAGTCAATGGTATTTAAATGCTTCCATTTTCTGCTTTTTATGGAATTTCTGCCTTCATTTAAGCTCACATTACTTTTATTCCTACAAACATATATATCTAACCCATTTTGAATTGTTTCTACAAGGTCAATTTCTAATTGCATTAAGCATTTATTTATCCAAGGCTCACCTCTTACAAGATCAACATCTATGAGGTCTGGTTTCACATGCGCTGTTTTCTTTGGTTTATTCCTTAGTCCCTATAATATATTAAAAGTAGTATTGGTGAGACTGTAGATCTTAAAAGTCCTCATCACAAGAAAAAAGTTTTGTAATGTATGGGGACAAATGTTAACTAGACTTATTGTGGTGATAATTTCATCAAATCATTATGTTGTACACCTAAAACTAAAATAACATCATGTCATTATGCTCTAATAAAAAATAGTATTAGAATTCTATATGTATATTTAAATCCAGAAGAGCAGAAAAAAAAATCATCTTTCCAAGAAGATAAATTTAGAAAAAGTAAAAAAGATAAAGTAAAATTCTAAAACCAATACAAGTACTACCAATCAATTTGGATGTACAGCCTGAGAAAGCCAGTGTTGGCCCAGATTTGCACAGGAGAGTGTTGAGGCTGGCTGGGAGAGCAATGGCTCTGAATGACCTTCAAGGTGTGATGCTGAAGGTGTTGCTGCAGAAAGCAGTGGACCACAGAGCTGAGGACAGACAGGATGCAGACTTCTCAGCATATGCCAGCATGTAGGGGTGGTATTAGCTAAAACCCAGAGAGAATGATGCATATCTCAGAGATGCCACTATATTCACATGCGTAACCAGACCACAATGCCACCTAATCAAATCAGAACTTAGAGGCCATGCCCAGTAGGTGGAAGAGAAAGCAGGACTCACAAATTGAATTAATTTTAAAACTTGAAATTACTAAACACTAAGATTAAGTTTTTTGCCATCAGTGTACTACAATGGAAGTCAGGTTGGAAATCAAAATTACTGGGAGAAGGGACTATGAAAAAGTAAATTTATAACTTAAGTCTAAGATATTAAGATTGGAAGAGCTAAGGTTAAATTCCTCAGGAGCCAAAAGCTAAGAGATGACATAGTGTTTAAATGATTTGTTGATTACTCGTTCAATTAACCAAGTAATAACTATTCAGTGCTTGGTTTGGTCCTTCCTAATCCAAGTAACTAATAATGACCACTGAAAGTAAGAATCTGATTAAGCACTGTTTGCATCTAAAGCAAAGAAGACAGCATTTAAGCTCAAAATTACCTGAGATGTTTAAACCACATATTCTGAATTCAAGATACAATTAACCTTTGAACTCCTGCAAATAGTCTGTTCATTTGAAATTACAAACAACTCAGGAATACAAAGATACAAAAACAAAAGAGAAAGGGTCAGGATTAAAGATATATCCATGATAATTTTACATACAGTTGATCTTCATATTCATAGTTTCAAAATTTGCAAATTCACCTATTCACTAAAATTTATTTGTATTCCAAAATCAATACTTGCTGTGCTTTTGCAGAAAGAAGGTGGCAAAAATCTGAATCACCCACACAGGCCCAGCTGAGATCAAACATGGCAATGCTCTGTCTTCTCGTTTCAGCTCTCAATATTGTAATTAAATGTCTTTCACCGTCTGTTCAGTGCTGTGTGTATGTACAAGCACACGCACATGGTTTTATTGATAATTTTGTTGTTTAAAATGGCTCCCAAGCATAGTGCTGAAGTACTTATCTAGTGCTTCTAAGTGCAAGAAGGCTGTGATGTGCCTCTGAGAAAATGTGCGTAAGATAAGCTCTGTTCAGGCATAGGTAGAGTGTTGTTGGGCATAAGTTCAATGTTAATGAAATCAACAATATATATTAAATAAGGATGTTTTCAACCGAAAGATATATAAAACAAGGTTATGTAATAGGTTGATGAAGGGTTGTGGTTAGAGGCTTGTAGAAACTTAACTCTATTTCCCCTAGGAGTAATGATCAGTATTTGTTAATTCAGTGTTCATGGTGACTTTACAGAAAATAACTACTATGAATAATGAGAATTGATTCATCTGTACTTCATTTCCCATTTTAATGTCATGAAAGAGTAGCTGACTGAAACTATAAAACATTCCTGATATTTTACAAACTGGAAAGGAATGCTAATAATACATGCACTTAATAAAATTTCATTTATAGAGCACTATTTAAATTTGGTATGATGTTTATTATGAGATTTTACCTTTATTAGTGCCAACCAATTTGAAAACAGTAACATTTAAATTTACTTGTATTTATACATTCTTTTAAAAATACAGTAAAACCTCAATATAATGGACTAATTTGGGTAAGGGGATAGCCAGGACAGCCAAAAGCCTGTTATATACTAATGTAGGTTTTCCAAATGAGTACGTTAAAAAATTGACAAGTTTATCTGATTTTACTTATGTAGACACGTGTGTACTTAAAATTAAGTATGTATGAAGTTTATTTTCACAAAAAAGTTTTCTATATGTATTATAGTAACTATTATATATCAATTTATACTGAGTAGGTCTAATAAATGCATATATTCTCCAGTCACCGAGAATAAACAAATGCACATGGCTGAGATGTGACTTAGCAGATGTGGGAACATGGGCAGCATGCATTAAAACAGCTGCAGAAAGTCATGCCGTGCAACAACAGAATCAATAACTGCTCGAGAAACAGTGTGATTAGGTGCTAATCAATCACTGAATATTGTTTATGAGCGGTGACTCTTGGATTAAACATGTGGACCATAGTTGTAAATATATAATATTTATTTATGTTGATGAAATTACTAAAATGTTTTTTCTAATATATGGCCTATTTGCTAAAATTTGTTAAAAATACCAGTGAATTAATAACAAGAAAAGTAATCTGTTAATTTCATCATAAAAAAATCTTGGTTAAAAGCATTTTTAAATTAATAGGGTGTTAATTCTCACGTATGATATACAGACAGGAAATTTTATCCAATAAACCGGTTTGTTAAATCGAGGTCTGCAAAATCGAGGTTTTACTGTAATTTGAAAATAATCTTATAGCCAATGTTTTACAACAAATCTAAAACTTTATTTATTGCTGTATATCTAAGATTTTTAATCAAGATTGTTTTAAGACTTTAAAGTCCTTACAAAAAGAATAGTAAATGACCTTGACTTACATAGTTATGTTTTTCACCATGCTTATTCTACTTGACCTTTTATATGTAGTTCATTTTCTATTTTATATTTCATTAAAGCATTTATTTTCAGTTACATTGTTGAGTCACAACAAATTACCAGTTTTGATAAAACTTCCCCTTCAAGGTAGCCTAAGAGAATATTTTGAGGCTTTTAAATATATATATATTACAATGATAAATCTTCTAACATTAATGATTTTAAGTATATATTTTAAGTTGGAAATTTTTAAATTGGTTTAGAGTAAACTACATTCAAACAAAATAGCACAGCATTTAGTACTCAAAAAAATTACGTAATCTCAAAAATTTTAAGTGGTGAAAATAGACACTTGATAGTGAGCATGCTATATAGTGTTTAGATTTCAAATTATGTTGTACACCTGAAACTTATATGTTACTTCAATAAAGAAGAAAATATAACAAAAAATTTAAATGAACAAAAATAAAATTAAGTTTAAAAAAATATTTTAAAAATTACTAATTTAACTACAAAGTGTAAACAATCAAGTAATATGAATACAATTCATCTCCAAGAAATCAAGTATAATATGTTCTTTATTAAATATACATTTAAATTCCCATAGTACATTCCTAAAGTGAAATGACACAAATAGTATGAAGTTTTGAATTTAAAAAAAAAAATTGTAAGTACATAGGTAATGTTGGGCCAAAAAGCTAAAAAGGACTGTTTAAATTTAGAAAATACTTCTGTTTAATGATTTAGACTTCCATGCATGGAACTATCATAACACTTAGATTCCATTAAAGAATGTAACCGTCAGTTTCTCTTTCTGGATATCCTGTTTAGTTTCTTCCAAGCCATCTTTTGGGTCAAGGTGATCAGGAAATAAAAGCTTTCAGTCATATGTTCTAACTTTTTAAGAAAAAATAATTTGCAACTCACAAAAGACTTATTATCACTCTTAGCCTTTAATTTAAAAAAAAAATAAACATTTCCAAGAAAATATAATTTCATGGCTTTGATTTCTTTAGTTGTTGCTCAATGCTCTGGTATATATGCAAATCAATAACTGTTCTCTATATCACAGGTACAATATTTTTATTTTAAATCAAATATCCATACTAATAGTAATACACTAGTTATACACTTGTCCAACTTTCTTAGAATAAATGCAAATTATCTAACACTCTAAAGAATATGCTTCCATTAGAATGTTTAGCAATAATGGTTTTATATCCTAGCCAGTATGGCTCATCATCTGGAACATTAAAAGGTCTCAGGTTCAATTCCCTGTTAGGGAACATATGCAAGCCATGGGTTGGATCCCCAGGATGCATGCAGGAGGCAACCAATTGATGTTTCACTCTCACATAGATCTTTCTCTCTCTTCCTCTCTCTAAAAATCAATAAAAGCATATCTTGGGTGATAATTTTAAAAAAAGAAAAGAATGGTTTTGGGCTTGTTAACACATAAACCCTTTTAATTCAAAATAACAAGAGTAAATTTTAATACTATTTTGACTAAATTACCATTTTAAAATATTATATTTAAAGGTAGACATATTTGAGAAACAAGTTACAGGTCATAGCCTTGCCTAAATTCATCCTGTCAGCACACTAAGAAACAACTAATATAATTCTTCCTTATTTTAATATGTATTTAGGCATTAAAACATTTTTTTTAATTGAGAAAATTACAGAGACTGAGCCTAGTCTGGAGAGCCCCTCTCCCCAGGAAATTGGGCGTGGCTGCAAAGACTCCCCTTCCTCCACCACACACAATGAGTGTTCATGGGGAACGTGGTGCTAAACCATTGACCTGCTTTCTGGGTAGAGTTTCATAGGTAGCAGAATAGCTCCCTCACTGAGATCTACTGAAAGACAGACCTCCACACAAGGGTTTGAAAAATAAATTAATTAAGTAAAAATGAGGAAATTACCTAACACCCAATTTGTGATGAGCAGCCTAAAACTAAAAAAAAATTTTATAGACATTTTTTTCTGAGATTTTCAATTTCATAAATCATCCAAATGTACCAAACTGGTAATACAGCTTCTCAATATACTTAATATTCACAGTCCAACAAGTTAAAGACTATCAAAAAAGGATAAAGATTTTAAGGAATCTTAAAGACCTCTCTGCTGCTCTTTATTTGCTTGACTCTTCCAACGCTTGACTATTTCAATTCACCAGACTATGGGTATCTTCTCTTTCCTCCTTCTTTACATCTCCTCTTCCTTTACCTACCTATTAAATATTTCTTTCTCAATATTTCATTCTTAGTTTTCTTCTTTCATCATTCAATGTCAATCCAGTCACTTTTATAGCTGTATTTATATAATGTGTAGAATATATAATTTACACACACACACACACACACTTATTTTACATAGTGAGGACTCCCAAATCTTTCATCAATCTATCATCTGGATATTTCTAAAACAGAATTCTTTATCTGCTTCTCTTCTATTATTTGCCAGCAAAGTTGTTAAAAATATAAATTTAATCGAGGAAACTTTTCTACTTAAAATCCTTTAATGTTTCCTAAAATTGTTTTCCAGAATTTTTCTAGACTCTTGTAAGGCAGTGTGATGTGACTTCCTTTGTGATGTGACTTCCATGTTCATTCCTAGTTTTACTTCTAACTACTCTATTCTCCCTCCTCCACCCAACCAATCAAGCTCCTTCAAGAGTCATACTCCTTCATTGCTTTCATGTATATTTTCATATGCTCTTCATTTTGTCTAGAATGATTTCCTCATTCTCCCAAGGTCTCTCAAACTTAGCTCATGAGTCACCTCCTCTGTGAAATCTTTCCTAATCTCCACAGAGCTGCTTGCCCCTGAGCTCCCCAAAAGTGACCTACACATTTTTCTCTTAACTGGATTAATTTCATCTGCAATTATGTATCTGCTCTACAAAATTAGAATCTATTTCATTATTTTGTATGTATGATTTAATCCTGAATTTAATACATGGTAGGTACTTACTGAATTTTTGTAAACTATTAATTCCTCATGAAAATAGTTTAAAAATTAAAATTAACAAAAGGTAAAGAATCTTGTGCTTTATTACAGATGTCTAAGTTGTCTAAACACAAATTTTTTTGGATAGATTTTTAAGTTAATTAGAAACATTGGTTTTCAATCTCATGTAAGTCTTTATGTACAAAATAGGAAATGTCAAGCAACTCAAGTAACATTCTCTGGACCCAGATTAAATTTAGCTCGTGCAGGACCACACTGATTAGTATTACCTATGCAAATGAAAAATATAAATCTTATCACAAAAAAGGAGTGATTGCTGAGAAACAATACATTTAGTTAAACAATAATTTTCATGCTAGCAAGGTGGCCTATGAGAATCTCTTATCAGCATAAGTGATTACATGTTCAAGAAGGAACTACCTACTATAAAAACATTTTAATTAATGCTTTATTTTCCTAAATTCTTTTTTAAAATGACCAAATTTTCAGCAGCTCTCTTTGCGTCCAAGTCATTCTGTTAGTAGCACAAAAAAGCAGATCTCAATTAAAAAGAGCAGCATTTGCACAGGATCACTCAGGCGGGAAAAGTCCTGAAACACTTACCAGTTTAATAAACTGTATAGAGCAATGACAGCATCAAAAGGGAAGAAAAGCAAACTAGAAGTATAAGGTGACAAGTGAAAGGGGAAAAGAGCTGACAAAAAATAATCATTAAAATTAAATTTTAAAAGACTAGAAATATGCTAAAAAGAAAAGAAAATCAGAGGTAAAGACAGAACTATGCTATCATAAAAGAGTTTACCTTCTTCTTTTAAAAGTTTGGATAGAATAATATTAATTTATACCTTAAAAGTATATGGAAAGATAGTATATAAAATGTGGTTAACAATCGATTTATACAACTTTGTTTCAGAATACACAAAATGAAATAAACATATTACCTTGATTTCTCTTTGTTCAACAGATTTTTCCCATATTTGTTGATCATATGCTCCAATCTACGAAAATAAATAAAAGAAAACAATACATTAAATGACTACTGTGGGTACCCATCCTATGAGTATAACTCTGCTTGCATTAAAAGCAACTCAGCATTCATTCGGCACAGGTTAGCTTCAGTTCTGTCTCAGACTTTTGTGATCAATACTGTACTATCATGGTTCTCAAAGTATGGTTTCTGGACCAGCAGTTTCAGCATTACCTGGGTACTTGTTAGAAATGCATACTCTCTTCCTAGAAACATACAATCTTCCAAAACTGAATGAAGAAGAATCAGAAAATCTAAACAGACATATTACAATTAATGAAATTAAAGCAGTAATAAAAACACTCACAATAAACAGTCCTGGATCAGATAGCTTCACAGGTAAATTTTATCAAACATTCAAAGATGAACTAACAAGTATTCTGCTCAAACTGTCTAAACAATCCAAGAGGAGGGAAGACTCCCAAGCTCATTGTACAAGGCCAGCATTATCCTAATTTCAAAACCAGATAAAATCACTATAAAATAAGAAAATGATAGGGATGCAAAAATCCTCAACAAAATATTAGCAAACAAAATCTAGCAATACATTAAAAATATGACACATCATGACCAAGTGGGACTGATTTCTGGGATGCCAGGTTGGTGCAAATCAATTAACTTGATACACCACATTAACAGAATAATAAAAATCATATGATCATATCAACAGATATAGGAAAAGCATTTGACAAAATCCAGCACCCATTTATGATTAAAACTCAGCAAAGTGGGAACATACCTCCACATAATAAAAACTATATATGATAAACCCCCTGCCAACATCAAACTCGATGGGCAAAACTACAAGCATATCATTTGATATAAGATCAGGAACAAGATAGGGATGCCCACTATTACTACTCTTATTCAATTGGAAGTCCTAGTCACAGCACTCAGACAAGATGAAATAAAAGGCATCCGATTGGAAAGTAAGAAGTAAAACTGTCATTACTTTCAGATGACATGATACTATATACAGAGAACCCTAAAGATTCCAGCAAATAACTACTAGAACTGACAAATGAATTCAGTATAGTAGCAGGATACAAAATTAATATTCAAAAATCGATCGTACTTTTATACACCAATAGTGAACTAGAAAGGGAAAATAAGAAAACACTCTCAATTACAATTACATTTTTAAAAAACAACTTAAAAAAAACAAAATAGAATGTATCCACTACCTAATAGAGTGGTACCTCGAGATACAAGTGCCCTAACATACGAGATTTTTGAGATACGAGCCGTTGAGCGAGCGATTTTTGCTTTGAAATACGAACAACATTTGAGATAGGAATAATCGCACGGATCGGCCAGCTGCACACGACCCACCAGTTTACCTTGACTTGAGCGTCTCATAGTTTCCCATGCCTCAAGGTTACGGAACGAATTAAACTCGTATCTCGAGGTACCACTGTATACTATCTAATAAAGAGGGAATATGCTAATTGACCATCACATCCTCACAAAGATGGCAGTGCCCACAGCCGATAAGGAGGGAATATGCTAATGGATGCCACGCACTCAAAAATGGCGATACCCACAGCCACAAGATAGTGGCACCCAGTCCCCTCAGCCCCGTTTGAGCGGCAGACACTGCCTCCAGAGTTCCCCATTTTCCTCAGCCCCCCAGCCACTCAGGGCTGGCCTGAGGCGCAGGCAAGCCTCAGATGGCAGCTGCCCAGCCACCCAGGGCTGGCCAAAGCTTGCGCTGCTGGCAGTAGTAGCAGCAGAGATATGATGGGGGCATCGCCTTACCCTAATTGCCGGGTCACTCCCAACCCTGAGGACTCCCAGACTGTGAGAGGGGGCAGGCCGGGCTGAAGGACACTCCTCTCCAGTGCATAAATTTTTATGCACTTGGCCTCTAGTTAAACTATACTCAAGGTCATAGTAATCAAAGGGACATGGTACTGACATAAAGAAAAGACAGTCAGATCAATGGAACAAAACAGAGAGCCCAAAATAAACCTATGACTATAAAGTCAATTAATCTATGACAAAGAACAAGAGCATATAATAGGGTCAAGATAGTCTATTCAATAAATGATGTGGTGAAAACTAGACAGATACATGGAAAAAAAAAACTAGACCACCTTCTTACACTAAATACAAGAATAAACTCAAAATGAATTAAAAACTTAAATATAAACTATGAAACCATAAAACTTCTAGATGAAAGCTGGCAATAAAGTCTTTGACATCAATCTTAGAAAAATACATATTTTGGAAATATCTCCTTAAGCAAAGGCAATAAAAGCAAAAATAAACAAATGGTGCTATAGCAAACTGCAAAGTTTTGCATAGTAAAGAGAACCATCAACAAAATGAAAAAGCAACCTACTCAATGGGAGAAGATATTTGAAAATGATCATCCAATGAGGGCTAATATTAAAAATATATTAAGAACTCATTAAAAAACACACCCATAAATAATCCAATTTAAAAAGTGGACAGAAGACCTGAATAGATACTTTTCAAGAAACATACAAATGGTCAATAGATATATGAAAAGTTGCTTGATATTACTAATTATCAGAGATGCAAAACCACAATGAGATACCATCTCACATCTGTCAGAATAGGCTATCAACAATAAATCAACAAATAAAAAGTGTCAACGAGAATATGGATAAAAGGGAACCCTAGTGTACTATTTGTGGAAATATATATTGGAAAATAGAGTGGAGTTTCCTAAAAAAAAAAAAAAAATTAAAAATTAAACTGCCTTATGATCTAGTGAACCCACTTCTGGGGATTATCCAAAGAAACCCAAAACACTAATTCAAAAGAATATATGCACCCTTATATTCCTTGCAGCACTATTTATAACTACAGGCCTGGTGCACAAAATTCATGCACTGCGTGGATGAGAGGAGAGTGTCCCTTAGCCTGGCCTACACCCTTTCCAGTCTGGGACCCCTCAGGGAATGTCGACTGCCTCTCACAATCTGGGACCACTGGCACCCAGGACCTGGGGCAGCTTCACCCAGGCCAGCTGCAGCCACAGGGGACCATGGGCGGGTGGCTTCACCCGGGACCGTAGGGCAGGCAGCTTGTCCTTCTCCAAGGCCACAGCTGCAGGCACAGCCACTGGCACCCAGGACCAAGGGTTGGGCGGTTTGTCCCCCTCCCGGGCCACAGCCCAAGCCGCTGGCGCCCGGGTCTTCTGGGCGGGCAGCTTGTCCCTCTCCTGGCTGCAGTGTGGCTGGTCCCCATTCCTTTCTTGTGAGCTCATTTGTGCCTGGCTGGTCCCCATTCCTCTCTCCAGAGCTGATTTGTGCCTGGCTGGTCCCCATTCCTCTCTCCCCAGTGTTGAGTGTCTGAGCTGTTATGGCATGATGACCATTTGCATATTAGCTCTTTATTACACAGTGGTACCTCGAGATACGAGTTTAATTCGTTCCATAACCTTGCTCTTATATCAAGTTGCTTGTATCTCAAAGCAAATTTCCCCATTGAAATCAATTGAAATGCCGTTAATCCTTTCCAGCCCCCAAAATGCCACCCCAGTTGTTCTTGTTATGTGTTTTTGAATAAGAAAAATGTATTTATAAATGACAAATATTGTATAAAAACATAATAAAAGAATGTAAAGGAATAAACTGGATTTATAAAGTGTATTTACCTACTCGTTATACTTTTTTTTTAATATATTTTTATTGATTTTTTACAGAGAGGAAGGGAGAGGGATAGAGAGTTAGAAACATCGATGAGAGAGAGACATTGATCAGCCGCTTCCTGCATGCCCCCTACTGGAGACGTGCCCGCAACCAGGATACATGCCCTTGACGGAATCGAACCTGGGACCTTTCAGTCCGCAGGCTGATGCTCTATCCACTGAGCCAAACCGGTTTTGGCTCGTTACACTCTTAATGCTATACTTTATCCCTAAACTGAATGTAACTTAACTAATCTTCACTGAACTTAATTGCTACTGGTCTTTGCATTTTTGGCCGATTTCAAAAAAAACATATCCAACGAGGTTTGCCTTTTCCTCCCTTTCAGAATGTTTCTGAAATGGGTGAGGCAAGTTTCATTGAACAGCTCTGTTGCATGACCAGTAGCAACTTTTTCGAGTTGTTTCTTTTCCACTAAGTGTGACACCCTCTCCCACATGCCTAAGATCTCCTTTATCTCACTTGTAGAGATCTCCTCCACCTCTGGCTCCTCCTAGAAACCAATTTCTTGGAAAACCTCCGCATGTTGCTGAGACTGCAACTCTTGTAACTCCTCTGGGTGAGTTCCTCCACGAGCTCATTCACGTCTCTCTCATCCACCTCCAGGCCTATGGATTTTTTCCAGAGACACTATCTCCTCCTCCACTGGCACCTCGGGTTCGAATCCTTCGAAGGTCCTTTCGGCTAAGGCCTCAGGCCACAGCTTCTTCCATGCAGAGGTCAAAGTCCTCGTTGTAACACCCAGCCAGGCCTGATCAGTAATTCTGAGGCATATCACGATGTTAAAGTGGTTCTTCCAGAACTCTCGAAGGGTGAGGTTTGTGTTCTCCATCACCTCAAAGCAGTGCCAAAACAGGTGTTTGATGTACAGCTTTTTAAAATTAGAAATCACCTCCTGATCCATGGGCTGCAGGATAGGAGTGGTGTTGGGAGGTAGGTAGACAACCTTTATAAACTTGAACTCTTCGAGGAGTTCATCTTCGAGGTTCGGTGGGTGAGCAGGAGCATTGTCGAGGACGAGGAGGGCTTGCATGGCTAGGTTGTTTTCCTGTAGATATTTCTTAACAGAAGGGCAGAAAACCAGGTTTACCCACTCCACAAAGAACTGCCTGATAACCCATGCCTTTGGGTTTGCCCTCCACATAACTTGCAGTTTATCTTTTAAAATCTTTTTTAAAAAATATATTTTATTGATTTTTCACAGAGAGGAAGGGAGAGAGATAGAAAGCTAGAAACATCGATGAGAGAGAGTCATCGATCAGCCGCCTCCTGCACGCCCCCTACTGGGGATGTGCCCGCAACCAATGTACATGCCCTTGACTGGAATCGAATCTGGGACCCTTCAGTCCGCAGGCCGATGCTCTATCCACTGAGCCAAACCGGTTTTGGCTATCTTTTAAAATCTTATGTGACTAAAGACTCTGGGGTTTTCCAAATGGTACACGAGCAGAGGCTTGATCTTGCAGTTG
This sequence comes from Lasiurus cinereus, assembly GCA_011751065.1. NCBI lineage: Eukaryota > Metazoa > Chordata > Mammalia > Chiroptera > Vespertilionidae > Lasiurus > Lasiurus cinereus. The sequence continues at coordinate 30,522,984 of JAAGEH010000307.1, forward strand.
CCACTCTCATTGGCACACAGTGCGAGAGTTAGCCTATCCTTCATGGGTTTGTGGCCTGGCATCGCCTTCTCCTATTTGGCATCTTCTTCCAGAAAAGCCCTGTCTCGTCACAGTTGAAGACTTGCTGGGGGATATATACTGGCTTCTATCAGTTTGGAAAAAGTTTTGAGGTAATCCTCAGCTGCCTTCACATCCGAACTTGATGCCTCACCATGCCTGAAGATGGAGTGAATGCCGGACCTTTTCCTGAAGTTATCAAACCAGCCTCTACTGGCTTTAAATGAGTCTTTCGATGCTTTATCCGTGGAAGTGTGCGGGGTCTGCTCCAGCAAATCACCGTAAATCGCTCGCGCCTTCTCGCATATGATGCCCTGTGTTAATGTATCTCCTTTAAGCTGCTTCTCCATCACCCACACCATCAGTAGATTCTCCATCTTTTCATGGAGAGAGCTACGGAGCTTAGAAATTATTGTAACGCCCTTAGCTGGCGTTATACCCTTTATCGACTCCTGTTTAAGCACAGTGCATATTGTTGAAGTACTACGCCTGTACTGCCTCGCCAAGTCAGCCACTCACACACCTTGCTCATATTTTTCTATGATTTCACGCTTTAATTCAATAGACATCATCCTCTTCCGAGCACTGACCTTTCCACTCGCTTTCTTCGGACCCATGGTTATAAAAATAAATGTGATAAAGTATGTAAATGCACAAAAGATGCTTCAACAACGAGGTAAACAAGCACACTGGCTGAGGCGTGGGAAACTATGAGACACTCCAGTCGCGGTAAACTGATGGGTCGTGTGCAGCCAGCCGATCCGTGCGATTACTCCTATCTCAAATGTTGCTCGTATTTCAAAGCAAAAAATCGCTCGCTCGACGGCTCGTATCTCAAAAATCTCGTATGTAAGGGCACTCGTATCTGAGGTACCACTGTATAGGATAGCGAAGACTTGGAAGCAACCCAAATGCCCATCAACAGACAAGTAGATAAAAAAAGAGCTGTGATACATATATACAATGGAACATTCATTACTCAGCCATAAAAAAAAATGAATGAAATCATACCATTTGAGACAGGATGGATAGTAAAATAAGTCAGTCAGAGAAAGGCAAATATATGATATCACTTACATGTGGAATCTAAAGAACAAAAAAAATTGAAATAGACTCACAGACACAAAGAACAAACTGGTGATTGCTAGAAGGAAGAGGAATTGGGTGACTGAATAAAAGAGGTAAAGGATTAAGAAACACAAATTGGTGGTTCAAATTGGGAGCAAATATACAATTCAATGTAGAAATGATGTATTACAGAATTGTATTATCTGAAATCTAAATTTTATTAATTAATGTCATAGCCTGGCTGGTGGGGCTCAGTGGTTGCAGGTCAACTTATTAATCAAGAAGTCAAAGTTTGATTCCTATCAGAGCACATGCTCAGGTTTCAGGCTTGATCCCAAGTAGGAGGTGTGCAGGAGGCAGCTGATCGATAAGTCTCTCATCATTGATGTTTCTATCCCTCTTTCCTTCTGCCTTCCTCTTTGAAATCAATAAAAATACATATTTTTAAAAAGCACAGTGAGCCGAGACCGGTTTGGCTCAGTGGATAGAGCGTTGGCTTGTGGACTGAAAGGTCCCAGGTTCGATTCCGGTTGGGGGCATGTACCTTGCTTGCGGGCACATCTCCACTGTGGGGCGTGCAGGCCAGTAGGGGATATGCAGGAGGTAGCCAATCAATGATTCTCTCTCATTATTGATGTTTCTATCTCTCTCTCCCTCTCTGAAATCAATAAAAATATACATTTTTTAAAAGCACAAATTGGTAGTATAAAATAGTAACAGGGACACAATAAAGCACAGAGTATATAGTCAATACTATTGTGATAACTATGTGTAGTGTCAGTTGGTACTGGAAATATCAAAGGAAATACTATGTAAAAGTATATGACTGTCTTACCCCTATGCTGAATATTTTAAATCAATACAAAATAAAATTGAAAGAAAAAACAGGTCTCATCTGCAGATACTAAAATCTAGCTAATTAGGAAAGATTCCATTGTTACAATAACAGCTAAATCCATTTAAAATCTTCCCATATATTCTGTCAGGTTATGCATCAACTAAAACCACACCCTTTCCTGCATTAACCCTAAGAATAGTGTATTACAATGCCACATACATATAATCAAATCATGAATCATGACCAAGTTCCTATTGCCTAAGGAAAGCCAGTTAATGATATAGTAAAACACTGACTCAAGTTTAGAAAAAAGCCTTGAAGAATATTCTTTAATTCAACAGAGAGATGGTTATGATAGGATCTTCCTTTAAGAAGTTTCAAATCCAAAGAGAGTTAGTTATAATTCAAAGCAGAATAAAATAAGCACTATCTATATATATATATATATATATAAAAGCCAAGCGCCCAAAATGCCGGAACAACCAGTATGACCTATCACTATGACATGCACTATGGTGGCCAATTGGCCCGATCAGGGTCCCAATAGGCCCCCCAATCCTGATCAGGAGCAGAGCCAGCCTGGCCATGATCGGCCCCCATCGAGGCAGGCCGGCTGGACCCCACCCATGCATGATTCATGTACTAGGCCTCTAGTTATCCTAAACATTAGTGAGAGATAATCTGCATAAGAACAGTATCTTACTAGATATGGGATCGTGGGAAAAAGATAAAAATGACAATTTTGGGCTTAAGTATCTGGGATTGCATTAATATCATTAACTAGAGCAGAGAATAAAAACAGGTTTAGAAAAGGTTGCTGGAACTACACAACAGCTGAAATTATGGCTAGAGTTCTAGAAAGTTGAGAAGGTACAAAATTTGGAACTCGGTGGCACAAAATAGGTACTTGGACGTTATGTAGGGAAATTGAATAGCTTAATGAAACCAAGAACAAACTATTAAGATAAATAAATATTTAACTGGAAAGAAGTAGTAAAGTCAAGTAAGACTTAGAAAAATAGAGAGGTAGGGAAAAACTGGAATGGTATACTATAGTAATAGCTAAACAAGAAAACATTTCAAGAAAGAAAGTTAGGAAAGCTAAAAATATTGAAACATTTTGAGGCGGTCAGATAGTTAAACATGATTGTGTCAAATACTCTTGATCTTATTTAAATAGAAGGCAAAGCCATTAGCTGAGATATGGAAGTTGGAGAGTTTGGGGAATAGGGGACAATAGAGAAGGTAACAATGACTCAGGGACTCAGAATACAGTGCTAATTAGATAGTAGAGGGTTTAATAAATAAATTATGGCATTCTTATACAATAGAATATTATAGTCACTAAAAATTTGTTTTAAAGGGATGTTTAGTGATGTGAGAAAGTATTTTTGGTATGTTACACAAAAAAAGGGCAATAAAAAAACTAAATACAGTATGACCCTAATTTGGGGTGGAAAAATTCACAATGTTAACAATAGGATAACAATGTGATTTGATTTTATTTTGCTTATCTACACTTACTTTTCCTATGATAGGTATGTATTACTTTTACATTATGACTTAAAAAAATCATTTACAAAAATCAAGATAAAATGGAAGCTAATATTACCTGAGTAGCATCAAGTGTTAGGCACTGAGCTAGGTGCTTTTGAATACATTTTCTCATAGAGGAGGCAAGTAGTTAGGAAACCAACTACCACTGCTCAAAATCAATTTATTTAAGTCCCAGTATGAAAATAAATAAGTCTTTTTCTATGAGTTATATCATAGAAATTTTCAGCCAAGAAGTTAGTTATATCTTAATAACAAAAGTGTGAGAAACTAGTATTATAAAAGAGCAGACAGCTACCTACATTCTAGGATATCAAGGGGGAAAATGAGTTCATGAACCAAAATGGTAAATACCAAATGCTCAAGAAAAGAACAGCATGCTGTATGGGACTCTTGCATTAGGTGGTGATAGAAGGAATTCAGTCTGTTAACACAGGAAAGGGAGAGAATGAAAGAAAAAGAGCCTGGCAAACAGCTTCCTGATGGAACTGAGAGAACTCCAAGTTCTGGAAGAAGCCAATGAGAGAAAGGCCATCACCAGCAACCATATAAGAGAAAGCAGCAGCCATGACTGGATCACTTGATTCCTCTCTTCTGTTCCTCTTTAATGAACAGATTAAAAAGAAACCTGGCCAGTCTGGCTCAGTTGGTTGGAGCATTGTGCCATATGCTGAAGGGTGGCAGGTTCGATTCCTGGTCAGGGCACATATTCCGGTTTGGGGTTTGATCCCCAATCTAGGCATGTCAGGAGGCAACTGACTGATGTTTCTCTCTCATATCAATGTTTCTCTCTCTCTCTCTTTCTCTGTAAAACAAGAGAGATTAAAAAGATTCTCAGAGCTAGTAAGACTTATTAGATATAGTGTGATTTCAGGGATCCCACAATAACCCCCCAAAATGCCCAAGGCCCTATCTTTAATCTTTAAGATTGAAAAGCAAGTACCCAGTTGATTCAACACGTATCTTTCATTTATACTTAAATAATTAAACTACTAAGTAAAAAGGCCCTGCTATATTCTGAGGGGACTACCAAGGACCATGTTTCTATTATATTTGATAGTGCACATGTCCCTCCCTCTCACACTGATCCAAAGCTAGCTGACTCAAGAGAGTTAATCAGATTTTCTCTCCATTCTAAATATTAGATAAATGAGAGAAACAAATGGCTAATAGCGGGGATTAAAATTAATATTCACAACAGACTCCTATAGAGAAGTTTCTAGAAATTCTGCTGCTGAGAGGCCCAATATAGCCCTGGTTTGTCTTTCTTTACCAGGTCTTGGCTGTGTGCTATTGGCACAATTTATGTGTAGTGAAAACTAGAAGCAGAATACACTGGTGTTTTTTCCTAAGTCCAAACTTTAATGAGAACATTGCTGTTAAGGCAAACCAATACTACTCTGAATAATTTACAAAGTTTATTTTCCAACTTGCTGGTACATGGCTGTATGTTCTCAATAGATTTATTAATAAAAGTACTGCCGATTAAGAGCCTTTTCCAAGAAGTCATCTTTTCCACTTAACCTAACCTTGTTTCATAAATTTATGAAGACCTTGCTATGAGGAACATATTTACTTTACTACACCTTTTATGGCCCAATCGAAGATGATGAAATAATGAAAGCTCTCAGATATTCCTTGTCAACTGGCATCTATTGTTTAATAATTATTTCCTTGGTTATACCAGAAGGGGGAAGGGAAGTTACATGATTACTTCACCAATTATCATTACACTTTCAGGAAACTGGAATAATATTAAATTATAATAGATAAGAACAAGACAAAAAAACAACAACAAAAAACAACTGTGCCTGGCCATTGTGTCTCAGAAGTTGAGTTACTCATGAACCAGGAGGTCACAGTTTGATTTCCTGTCATTTCGGACTCAATCCCCAGTAGGAGGTGTGCAGGAGACAGCTGATGGATGATTTTCTCTCATCATTGGTGTTTCTCTCTCCCTCTCTTTTCCTCTCTCTGAAACCAATAAAATATATTAGAAAACAAATAAACCCTACAATGTAAGCTAACAAAGAAAATGACCAGTAATATGCCAAACTACTAGGATTGATTATTGTTTTTGTGGCATGTAAATAATCTCTTTTCCTTTTGATTTTACCTGAAAAGACCTAAATGTTAAATCACAACAATTCAAAGTCAGGACAGAGACAGAATCTCCTTGGAAATCAATACTTTGAAAAGATCATGCTAGTTTAAGTCTTACAGGATTTCAAAACTACAGAGAATTCAAACTAAAATTGTAATACTCAAAGTAAAAAACAACTAAAAGAAATAGTTATGCAAATTAAACCACAAAAAGATACCACTTCACACACCCTAGAATGACTATCATAAAAAAAGACAGGCAATGACAGGTGTTGGCAAGGATATGGAGAAAATAAATCCTCATACACTGTTCGTGGGAATGTTAAGTGAAGCAGCCACTTTGGAGTTATGACCTGGTAATTCCACTCCTAGTTATCTACCCAAAAGAAATGAAAACATATGACCATACAAAGTTGTGTACATGAATGTTTATACCTGCATTATTCATAATAGTCAAAAAGTGGAAACAATCCAAATGTCCATTAATTGTGAATAGATAAAATATGATAATTCTATAAAATAAGATTCCACTCAACAATTAAAAGGAATGAAGCGTTCACACTTACTATAACATGGGTGAAACTCAAAAACATTATGTTAAGCAAAGAAGCCAGACACAAAAGACCACATATTGTATGATTCTGTTTACATGAAACGTATAGAAAAGGCAAATCTTACAGAAACAAAAAGTAGATTAGTGGCTGCCTAGTGGTGGGAGTGGGAATAAGGAGTGACTACAAATGAGCAAAAAGTTTCTTTTGGGGATGATGGAAATATTCTGAATGAGATTTAGTAAGAATTATTGAATTTTTATACTTAAACAAGTGAATTTTATGCATATAAGTTATACATCAATAAAACTGTTTTATAAAAAATAAACAGCTATATTTTTATATGATTTCTTTAAATAAAATACCATTACAAGTATTTACAGGAAAACATATATATATATACATATATATATATATATATATATATATATATATTTAAATAAATCCTATTTAATAAAAGGCCAGAGGCGTCACGACTGTAATAAACAGAGATCGGTCCACAATGGCCCCTCATGGGCTGGCCCCACTCCCAAGCAAGCAGTTAGGGGCAATCAGGCAGGTAAGTAGAATGGTTAGGGGTGACCAGGTAGGCAAGCCAGTGGTTAGGGGTGATCAGGCAGGCAGGCCAGCAGTTAGGGGAGATCAAATAGGCAGACAGCCCCTCGCCAGGCTGGCCCTGCTTCCAAGCAATCATTTAGGGGTAATCAGGTAGGCAAGTGGTTAGGGGTGATCAGGTAGACAGGCGAGCAGTTAGAGGCAATCAGGTAGGCAGATGGCCCCTCACAGGGCTGGCCCCGCCCCAGCCAAGAAAAAGGGAGGCCTAGACCAGCCAAGCCATCGCACCCCAGCCTGTCGCCTGCAGAGGGAGGCCACTGGTGGCAGGGGAGGTACAGTGCTGCACAGATGGCAAGCAATGGCAGTGGTGGGGGTGGCGTCAGCTGCCTCCAGCCAGGGGAAGGACAGCCCTGATGGGCCCTGATCTCAGGCAAGGCCTAAGGATCCTACCCAAGAGGTCCCGGATTATGAGAGGGTGCAGTCCGGGCTGGGGGAACCCCTCCGAATGCATGAATTTTCGTGCACCAAGCCTCTAGTATATATATGTTTAGAAGGCTTTGGATCCTAGAAGTTTTGGAATGAAAAAAAAATTTTTTTTCCACCAAGTTCTGAATCCATTAGCCTTCAATTTTTGATATGTTCAAACAAGTCAAAGCATATCAGTATTTCTCCAAACATACCTCTCAAATAACCACCTAAACACTGCACCATGGATTGACTGGGATCCCAACATGGATGGTGTTAGATCTGATCAAATAATTGAACTGATATCCCCTCCCCTGGAAAACTGACCTATAGATCATTTCGCAACTGACTTTGCCTTTCACTTAGAACACATTCGGAACTTGCCCTTCCAGATTTGCCCAGGATTCGACCCACCCAGAGAATTCTCTGCCAAAAAGGATTTTAAATCCTGTAAAATTTCTTATTTCCCATT
>JAAGEH010000307.1:30530656-30621201 GCA_011751065.1 Lasiurus cinereus
CAGGCGAGTGGTTAGGGTGATCACACAGGCAGGCAGAGTGGTTAGGGAAGATCAGGCAGGCAGGCGAGTGATTAGGGGAGATCACAGAGGCAGGCAGAGTGGTTAGGGGAGATTAGGCAGGCAAGTGATAGTTAAGGGTGATCAGGCAGGCAGGCAAAGAGGATAGGGGCAAATGAGGCAGGCAAAAGTTAGGGGAGATGAGGCAGACAGGCAGAGTGGTTAGGGGCAATCAGGCAAGCAGGCAGGCAGGAGAGCAGTTAGGAGCCAGAGGTCCTGGATTATGAGAAGGATGTCCAACTGCCAGTTTGCCAGTTTAGCCCCGGGGAATCCTGCAAGATAGAGCCTAAACTGGCGGTCGGACATCCCTCAAGGGGTCCTGGATTTCGAGAGAATACAGCCAGGCTGAGGAACACCCCCCCCATTCTGTGCACCAGGCCTCTAGTAAATTCATATTTCTTTACCCTCTTTACCCTTTCAGACTCCTTCGATGACCCTAACAGATGGAAGGCCTCATCTGGTCTCTAGTTTCTACTCCCTTGTCAATTAAGGCAATAATGCTATTGATAGTAATAAGAGCAGCTGTAGCCAGTTTGGCTCAGTGGATAGAGTGTCAACCTCCAGACTGAAGGGTCCTGGGTTCGATTCTGGTCAAGGGCACATGCCCAAGTTACATGCAGGAGGAGGCATGCAGGAGGCAGCCAATCAATGATTCTCTCTCATCATTGATGTTTCTATCTCTCTCCCTCTCCCTTCCTCTCTGAAATCAATTAAAAATATATATTTATAATAATAACAGCAAATAGTTAGCATGTACTATTTATCAAGTGTCAGATATACTTTTCAAGTCTTAACTCATTTAATCCTCACAACTCTATGATGTAGATATTACTACTATCCCTATTTCAGTTACAAAAACTTAAGTTGTATAAAGTTAAAGAATAAGTAGTAGAGTACAGGAATTCAAATCCAGATAAACTGGCTCCACAGTTGAACCCTTAGCAAACAGTAATTTCACTCACATCAATACACAAAAACTATGCTTACACAAAACCACCTTTACACAAAAAACTTGGCTCTGATCACTAAGAGAAAGGGTAACACTTAACGGCCAATCATTACCAGATACTTCTACTCTACTGACTATGGCTACCATGCTAGGAGGGAAGCTATCAGACCTTGTTAAAAAAGCAAGTAAGAAAAAAAAAATAGATTAAAAAAAAGAGAGACATATGTACTACTATTTGTAATACTTTAAACAATAAAAATAAAGCAAATAAAAATATACAAAACTCATCATGAAGTTCAACTTTGCCTTAAAAATATGTAAACCAGTTAATATTACCAGTAATCATAGGGTAACTACAAGGATTAAATGTGTTATTGCACTAACAAGATATTACAGATACATAAGAGCTCAATAAAGGTCATTTCAATTAATTACCTCATGCTTCCTTTTCCTTCATATTGCAGCATAAGGAAGGAATATATATGCTTTATTTGCATTCTTTTAGTATTTATCACAGGATATACCCTGGTTTGTTATTCTAAAACATAATCCTGATTAAACCATGTGTACGTAATATGACTCAAGACTATAGCATCTTCCTTGTTTACATATTTCTAAATATTTACTATAAATATCATAAAAAAGTTGTATTATATTTTTTAAGTAATTTAAATGCCAAAAGTATTAACATATCTTGGTTATTTAAATGTATTTGTATTTTAGGAAATACCTAACAGATTACTGTTGTTCATTCAATCATCTGAAATAAAAACTAAGACTATAAAACAGACCTAAATTATTCAAAATCAAATACGTTGTTTGATTTCCACTTATCTATACAGGGTAAAATTAAAATAGAAAAATAATCAAGATAAATTGCTGCTGGGTGTTTAGTCCAGATTCCCCAGAATTAGAATGTAAGGGACCTGGACCATTGTCATCACTGGTCATGAAAAGGTTTGTTATAATTGCAAGAATCCAAATGGCAACAAAATTGCTACTAAAAATGAGTTCAGGTATGCCTACAAAGGTTATACCTTTAATCCTCAGTACAGGATCAGGAAAAGCTATGCAGAAGAAGAAATAAAATATTCAGAGAATTTGTTAAATGCATAATGAACTATTTATCTGGATAATAAGACTGTACTAAAATACTAATCAAGTGCTTTGTAAAGAATCTGCAATCTTATGCTATACAGACCACTATTAACTTCTTGTACTAAGGCTTTAAAAGGTATCAGTAAGTTCTACATCTAGTATTTGGGGGTAGAAATCCAAGTTATGTTTTATAACTCTATGCCCTTTTCCCTTGCAACACATTTGTTTATATAACTTGGCCAGCATTTTTCTAAGTATGTTCCATGGATACTCAAGAAAAAAAAAATTAAGTCAAATAAATTGAGAAATTAAGTATTCTCTGCTAGGTAGCCAGTAACACTGCATGTTATTCACCCTATAAAATCCAGTGGGGACCTCGCTCGCACCTGCCTTGACCTGGTGCCGTCTTGCTCACCTACTCCACTATCCCATCGTGTTCTTGTCGGGGCCCATAGGGCCAGCAGAGCCTCTACTGCTGCCAGCTGCCAGCACCACATTGACGACGCCCACCATGTTCTACGCCATACCCTGGTGGTCAGCACACATCTAAGAACTCTAGTTGGCCTAACTCCCACCATGAGGACAATTTGCATATTAGCCTTTTATTACATAGGATAAGCCTGAATACTGATGTAACCAAAATTTAAAGCCACTTGGGAGGATGGGAGAATGGGAAATGAGGGGATCTCATGAAAAAGCTAAATCTTTATTATACAGTCAGAAATCAACAAATAATATCTACAATAAGATAATCAAGTAAAGGCAAGGTAAATATGTTTAAAACAAAGAAAACACCATTAAAAACCCAAACAGTGTTATTCAACAGGTCAATAATGCATTTCAAACAGGGTAATTAATTGTTATATGGGGCTGTCTTAGAGCACAAGTCAGCAAACTGAGGCCTGTGGGCCAAATCTAGCCCACTCACTGCCTGTTGTTAATTGTTTTACCGGAATGCAGCCACACATACTCATTTCATTCATTTATGTATTGTCTATGACTGTTTTTGCACTATAACATTAGTGAGTAGTTGCCAAAGAGACCGTATGGCCCTCAAAGCCTAAAATATTTACTATCTGGCCCTTTACAGAAAAAGTTTGTCAATTCTTGTTTACTGAATTGCATATTAGTATTCCCCCAAAAGTAATTATGAAAATCAAAGCTTCACATCCCATATTTTCAACCCATCCTCCCTAACTCCCTACTAGTAATGAGAAGTAGAACTCTGGTTTGAGAACCACTGAGCTATAAAAAATTTAAAATGATTGTCCCTGAGGAGAACTCAGAGATCAGGTAAAGACAAGGAAAGGAAATGCTGAGGGCTGTTTTTTTCCCCACCATAAGCACTGAAACACTAATTGATTTTTTTCAAAGTATTCACATGTATTTCTTTAAGAAAAATAAATTTTAAGGCAAATATATATATATAGTTATTCTCTAACATAAAATGTGTGATTTGTATTTGCTAGATAATAAATTGTGACATCTATTATATTTGCTCTGGAGAATATTTTAATTGCACATATCCAAAGCTGCTAAGTAAATGACCCTTAGATAAGAAGTTATTTGTTGAATGTGAATTAATATTTCAAACCACTCAGATCCCAAGAAAAGTCAGTCATGATAGTACATTTTACAAATGATCTTTGTTAAAGTTTGAAATTTTTGACATAAAAAAGCCAAATAGATAAAATGTTTAATAAATATTCCAACTCTCATAAGTAGAAATTGAGAAAAATTTTTAAAGATCTATACAGCAAATAAAAGTTTTTTAATTTTCTTTAATTCAGTTTTCTCTTAAATTGATTGGAAGTTTAAAAGTAAACATACTAAAATAGAACCACAAAAGACTGAATTAAAAGTAGGATCAACACTTCCATTTAGTACCTTCTATAAAAATGTGATAATGTATATCTGTGGTATGTTCTGCCCAGAAAAGAAATAACACATCCAAAAAGCAGATAGTATTCTTAGGTTTGACTAATCTCTAAAGTGTTCTAATGACCACTTATTTCCAATTCAATTAAATTTTTAAATTGTCTGATCTTCCCACACATAGGACAAGCTTTAAATATATATTTTGTTAATAGGAACCTGAAGAATAAGAATCAAAATGTTTTAAAATGTGAAAATAAACACAATTCACTACGAAAACTAAAAATCTAAGAAACTACAAGTAACAATATGCATTTTAGGGAGTGTAAACAACACTCTTAGGAGTAAACAGTACTATTTTCAAAAAAAAGGCATTTTTTCTCTTGAACGTTATAGAGAATACATTATATTGGTAAAGTGTATTTTGAAATGTATAGAATGACACAGCTAGTTAAGTAATTACAATAATAATCCTAAAATATCAAAATAAACATTTTAATGTTTCAGTTTGAAAATACTGAAGGTTTATTTTACTGAAAAGATTCAGCTGTTCAATTGTGAATGTATAAGAAAAGGATCAAAACTGCAGTTCCTCTTGATACAAAAGTTATAAAATTTTACAACAGCTCTGCTAACCTAGCTTTCTTTTAAAAGAAATACAAGAAAAAGTTTAATGCTTTTATAAAATTCTAATTATATTCATAATCCTGGACATTATAACTGAAAATAATTAATCTAGCTACTTTGAAATTGTGGACTAAAAAATGGAGAAAAAAATATTTTTAGGCATCATCCTTCTCATTTATTTAGGAGTAAAATTGGCACAGAAATAAAATATTATTTCCCTTTCCATTCAAAAGGTCCTGAAATCTATCATTATTTTAGGTAATATTTGACATATATCCATAGCACGCTCACGCTCTCTCTCTCTCTCTCCCTCCCGCTCTCTCTCATACACACACATATACACACACACTCAAAAGCATTTTTAAAATAAAAGCATTTAAAAGGTTAAAAGCTTTCATTATCAACTTACTTTTTTTTGATACCAGACTATAGCATCAGTGACTTTGGACGCCATTTATTCCACTGTAATCACACGTTCGTCATTGTAAGCTGTTCAAGAGAGAAAAACATACAAATGACTTTACTTCCACCTTCCAAAAGGAAACTGAGCAACATGCACATCTAGTACTCTGGTTACTTGTACAGCAAAGTGTGTATGACTACACTTATATTACACCCTTCCTCATTACTATTTTAGCAACAGGTTCTCGTAAGTAAACAAAATCAGTTGCCATAATAAAAGAAGATCTTTCTATGTGATTATAAAACTTGAATTTTCTTAAAAAATAATTACATTAAAAAATCATTTTAAATAAATTTCAGAATGTTCAAGGTTATACTGGAAATTTTTCATTTATAAATTCACACATGATAGGAATTCACTCAGTAACATGATTTTTGGTATAGCTTCTATCTAGGAACTAATGTAAATTACTGTTTCTAAAGGATGGCTTGATAGAGATATCAAAATGTATTTAATTTTCCCTAATACCTAGTATATATAAAATTGAACTGAAATAAACCTAACATTTATATTAAATACTAAGCCAGTATTAGAGTTAGTTACATAGGAATGATTAATATGAAGGCTTTCCACAATATCACTGGTTACTAACATTTAGACATTTACCAAAGACCATTTCATAAGCATCTTTTTTGTCTAAAATAATTTTCAGAGAAGAACTAATTCCTAGAAAGAATTAATTCCAGACTGATTCCAGTAATACTCTTCTAGTTTTAAGACAGGCTGTTCAGAGGGCACCTCTGATATGGTGATAAGAATAAGCCTAAAAGGTTCAAACACAGATACTTGCCCCTCAACTCATTACAAACCAGGATCATTCAAGGCCACCAGATCTCAAGGAAATCCTGAAGTAAAGTACCCAGCTGAGCTGATCCTAGCACATGCAGATCTGCAACTGGAGCCAGTTGGTAGCACTACACAATTTGTCCAGTCAACAAAATACCAGAGGTTTATTTATCATTGCTAGGCATACTAAACGATTCAGATGTAATAATTATCAGCAAGTTCAAATGTTCTGATGATCAACCTCTAAAATTTAAGGCAGAATTTAGTTAATGCCTATATTTTTTTACAGTGCTATAGATTAGATTATTTTATTACTTTTAAGATACTGATTCCATCCTTTATAAAAAAATGTTTTTATTGATTTCAGAGAAAGGAGGAGGAAGAGATAGAAACATCTCATCCAATGGCTGCCTCCTGCATGTCCCCTACTGAGGATTAAGCCCACAACCCAGGCAAGTGCCCTAAGCTGGAATAGAACTGGTAACTCCTTCCTGGTGCATGGGATGACGCTCAGCAAACTGAGTCACACCAGCCAGATCTGACTCCATCTTTAATTGATCCAATTTAAGCAAACTATGCTCTGAAATTCCTGAGAAATGCTCTGGCATTTGTCATAGAAAGAACAGAATAAAAATACCTGGATTCAGATATTGTCTTCCTCTGCTATGTAATACTAGAGGTCTGGTGCACAAAATTTGTGCCCTTGGGGGAAGGGTCCCTCAGCCTGACTTGCACCATCTCACAGTCTGGGAGACCTCAGGGGATGTCCAACTGACAGCTGGGACAGTTGGACAGAGGGAGAGCCTCCCACCACTGCCGCTGCATTCACCAGCTGTGAGCCCAGCTTCTAGCTGATCAGCGCTCCTGCCATAAGAGCACATTGACCACCTGGAACAACTCCTGCGTTGAGCATCTGCCCCCTGGTGGTCAGTGTGCATCATTTCAACCAGTCGTTCCATTGTTTGGTCGATTTGCACATTAGCCTTTTATTATATAGGATTGAAAGAGTCAATCTCTTGGAGGTCAGTTTCTTTCATTAGTATAGTAGGAATAACTAAACCTACCCATCCCTTGACAAGAAAAAAAATTCTGAGATGTTCTAAAAGAAACATAGCTGCAGAAGTGCCAGGGTTTGATCAGCAGCCCCTGAACGACAGATGAACAGATTACACCAACACAGAAAATAAGAGAAAGTCTGGTCAAAGGAGCCAGGCCACCTAGATTGCCTGGCTCATTAGCCTTTTATTGCAGTTTTTATCTTTAGATACAACCAGTAGGGTGAGTAATCTTGGGAGGACACATGTTTACATTGTTCTTTAGGCAGGGACATTCAGGGATTACAGTAAACACCCCGGGGTCTGCATATGCACAGACTTGCTTGGAAAGGTCAAGGAATAATTGGGGATGTTGCCTTCAACACTCCCCCTAAATTGGAATTCCAATAAATGAGGCAGATGGCCTTCCTCACACTTCCCTTTTATCAGAATGTCCTTATAAACTTTTCCAACCAAGTCTCGTGTGCTCCCCAACACAGAACAGTGGGAGAAAGTGACAGAAAAGTTAGCCTGTTAATAGCTGTGGACCAGCTCTACAAAAAACTGCTCACATTCCTGTTTATCTGTTGGGATTTATGATTAATTTCCAAGTGGCTACTTCCTCCATTATTCAAAAGAGAGAAGAGCCAGGAGCCTCTGGTTTTTTATTTACACAAGAACTTTCCAATCTGCTGTTCACAGCTAATCCACAGGAGTGGACAGGACACTTGCTTGCTGCAACTCTCCAAGAACTAGCCCCACTTCTCCCATCCTTTTTGTCTATAGCTAAATCCTTTCAAACAGCTTACATCTTTCTTCCCCCTACTTGATGCATAAAAACTTTTGCAAAGCTCCACCGAGCCATTCTGGTGGTGGTTTAGACTCCATGCCCAAACAGGTCTTCTTCCCCCCACCCCCCTTTTTTTTTTTAAATGACCAATGGCCTAATAAACACATTCTTTTAAAAAGAATTTTAGCCATGGAAGTTAAAACTTTTCGTTTAACATCCTTATAGAGGTTTTGTGACTGATAACATACAATAAATGCCTACTGCAGAGTACAACACATAGATTATAATTTTTATTATTATTAATGATTTCTTTTTAAAATTATGCAATCTAGGAACTGGCAAGTATTTATATTTCCTTTTTTAAACATGGCAAACAGTTTAGGGAAGGAATACATGCAATAATTTTTGTTGACCTTTAAAATAAAATTAGTTACTTAATTATCATAAAATCATAATGTCAATTCTCAACTACATACACATGGATTATTTAGATTTCAAAGGTCACCTCCACTGAAGTTTCTCAGTCAGATATGGCTGCTTCCATTTCTCTCACCAGGGCTTTTTGGGGAAGCTTTCTTTTACTGACTTTAATCTCCCATTCTGGTTTTTCTGTCCTGGAGGTGTTTGGGGGTGCTTCATTTAGCTTTAGCCATATTTCATCCTATAGGTTTTCTCCATTAGTACAAATATTACACCTCCATTACATAGGTGGGTAAAAGTAGGTTTACAGTTGTTCATATAGAAAATTCAAGTTAATAAGCAATAATACAAGAATAAAGTCTGTATTTCATGTACTCCCAATTGTAAACCTATTTCTGCCCACCCCTGTCTTTGTTTAAGACAATCATGTATGTTTTCCAAATTGGTTATAACTCTCCCTCTCTTACCACCCTGGCAACCATGTCGCCAAAAGCAAACTACAAAAAATGGTACAACAAGTATGAGAATATCAACTTATCACTTTATTCCCCCTTTCATTTTACCCAATTTTAAGGATTATTCCAGATTACATACTAAAAGATCCTCTTTCCTAATTAATATCTCAGAAGTGTAAATAATATGCATCTCATATGCAAAATGTGAAAGGATATTTTATTAACCCAATTATTAAATGTACAAAATATTTAATATATTCAAGGAATACTTAAATGGTCACATATAAATATTAATTTTTTAAAAGCTTCAATAAAGTGTGGAAAACGTTGCCTGCTTCGTTTAATAAATGACTGAAAAGTGATTTATATACTTTGGTTTACAACAAGCTACACTTAGAATAATTTTTAAAAATTAACTATAATAGTACACTGGGTATATAAAATGTTCAAAATGTTTAAATTATGTTTATTTGGATTTATAGAAATAAAAATTCAGTTTCGTTTTAAAAAAAGAAAAACACCTTTCTTTAGTAATGGTAAAGTTTGCTCTGCAAACTCATTTGATAATTTTTGCATTGTGTCAACAAGACTTCTGTGACACCAGGTGACTCATACCTATTTTTAAAACAGGTTTTACAGCATAGTAGGATAGATTTATAAACTGGACAAAGTACACTCAAAGACACACAAATTTTAATGAATATAAAAACCAAAAGGTAATAAATTAAATAATTTTATGAATAAAGATTATTTCTAAAGCTTTTCCAACTTCTTTGATTCTGACAATCCATGAATACCAGTTTATAGACTCTATTATCTTAGTTTGTGTTATATAACTTTTAAAGCTAAATTATGTCATTAAAGTTAATTTACAGAGGAAAAAAATAGCATAGAAAGTTTACAGAGTATCTTGAATAATCTTAATCTTTCTCAATCAATTAATCTTGAGAAATGGATGGATAGTAAAATCAGAGTTAACTGCAGATATAACATTTCAATCTTACTATAGACAGTTACTCTAAGTTATTTCTCTCTATTATTTTCTATGAAAGTGATTATGACTATTTGGGGTTTTTTATTTTATTAAATTTATTCAGGTGACATTAGTTAATAAAATTATATAGGTTTCAGGTGTATAATTCTGTAATACACCATCTGTATAATGTATTGGGTGTTCACCATCCCAAGTCACATCTCCATCATAATTTATCCCACTATACTCGCTTCTACCTCCCATATCTCCCTTTCCCTCTGATAAATGTCTGAGTTTTTATTTTATTTTTTGCTTAATCCCTTCACCTTTTCCACACAACCCTGCAACCCCTCTCCCTCTGATAGCTGTCAGTCTGTTCTCTATCTACGAGTCTGTTTCTATTTTGTTAGTTCATTTTGTTTATTAGATTCCACATATTAGTCAACTCATATGGTACCTGTCTTTCTCTCACTGGCTTATGTCACTTAGAATAGTGCTCTCCAGATCCATCCATGCTGTCACAAAGGTTAAGATTTCCTTAGTTTTTACGGCTGAGTAGTATCCCATTAGGTAAATAAATGTATCACAACTTTTTTATCCACTCATTTACTGATGAACACTTGGGCTGCTTCCAAATCTTGGCTAGGGTGAATACATTCTTTTGAATTAGTGTTTTGGGTATCTCAAGATATATTATCAGAAGTGGAATCACCGGGTCATAAGGAAGTCCCATTTAAAATTTTTTTAGGTAACTCCATACTGCTTTCTACAGTGGCTGCACCAATCTGTATCCAGATTGGTGTATTCTAGAGTGCACTAGAATACTTTTTTCCACATTCTTGCCAACGTTTCTTGTTTGTTGATTTAAAGATGATGGCCATTCTGACAGGTGTGAGGTGATATCTCATAGTTTTAATTTATATTTTTCTGATTATTAGAGACATTGAGCATCTTTTCATATGTCTACTGGACATTTATATGTCCTCTTTGGAGAAGTGTCTATTCAGGTCCATTGCCCATTTTTAATTGGAGTGTTTGATTTTTGGTGTTGAATTTTATAAATTCTAGATATTTACCCCTTATTAGATGTACCACTGGCAAATGTTCTCCCATTCAGTAGGTTGTCTTTTTATTTTGTTGGTGGTTTCCTTTGCTGTTCAAAAACTTTTTAGTTTGATGTAGTCTCATTTATTTTTAATTTTGTTTCACTTGGCTGAGGAGATATATCAGAAAGTATATTGCTACGAGAAGTATCCTATATTTTACTGCCTGTTTTCTTTTAAGATATCTACGGTTTTGCGTTTAACATTTAAGTCTTTAATCCATTTTGAGTTTATTCTTATTTATGTATAAGGTGGTCTAGCTTCATTTTTTTTGCTCATATCTGTCAAATTTTCCCAACGCCATTTACCCCATTGTATGTTTTTATCTCCTTGTTCAAATATTAATTGACCATAAAGGCATGGGTTTATTTCTAGGCTCTTTATTTTGTTCCACTGATCTATATGTCTGTTTTTATTCCAGTACTATGCTGTTCTGATTACCATGGCCTTATACTATAGTTTGATATCAGGTAGTGTTTTTCCTCAATATTGCTGTGGCTATTTGGGCTGTTTTGTGGTTCACATAAATTTTTGGAATATTTGTTCTAGTTTTCTGAAATGCATTATTGGTATCTTGATAGCAATTGCTATCTATAGGTAGAGCTTTGGGTAGTATGGACATTTTAATTATGTTAATTCTTCCTATCTATGTACACAGTATATGCTTATAGCTACTTGTATCTTCTTAAATATATTTCTCAGTATCTTATAATTTTCTGTGTACAGGTCATTACATCTTTGGTTAAATTTATGCCTAGGTTTTGGGGTTTTGTTTTGTTTTTTTAAGCAATTGTGAATGGAATTGTTTTCTTAGTTTTTCTTTCTGATACTTCATTATTGATGTATAAAACTGCAACTGAATTCTGGATACTTATTTTATACCCTGCTACTTTAATGAATTCACTTATCACTTCTAATAGTTTTATGCTGGAATCTTTAGGGTTCTCTATATACAGTATCATGTCACCTGAAAATAATGACAGTTCTACTTCTTCCTTTCCAATTTGGTTGTCTTTTATTTCTTCTTGTCTGATTGCTCTGACTAAAACTTCCAGTGCTATGTTGAATAAGAGTGGTGAAAGTGGACATCCCTATCTCATTCCGGATCTAAGTGTAATAGGAACACAGAACAGGATGAGAAATCTTTAGAGAGTTGAAATTAAAGTCTGAAGGGTAGAATATTAATATAATTCTAAGAGTAGCAGGGAGTGTTAGTTTTTGCCCATTGAGGATGACGTTGGCAGTAGGTTTGTCTATGTGGCCTTTATTCATGAGTATCTGATCACTTAATAAAAATATTTATATATGAACAATTACTAATTGTATTGTTCTAGGCACTGAAGATACAACAATGAACAAGAATCAAAGTCCCTGTCCTGATGAAACTTACATTGTAACAGAGAATATAGAAAATGAATATCAAGTAAGATAATTTTCAATGCCATGAAGGAAATAAACAGAGAGATTTGATTGGGGTGGGGTAGGGACTTTTGGAAAGAATGTTCAAAAAATTCCCTTATGAGCCATAGCAAACAATCTTATCATAAAGATAGGAACCCACTACAGAGATTCCAATAAAGCAATGATGATATAATTTGCAAAAACCACTCTGAGAGCTGTGCAGAGAAAAGACTGGACCAAAGAGTTCAGACTGGAAGTGGTAAGGCTAGTTAAGAAAGTCTTATGCCCATTGAGCATACCTACTAAACATAAAAATAAAGAAGTCCAACAGTATTTAGATACATGAGTCTGAAGCTGAAAATAAAGATAAAGATGCTTATGTACGTATATGCATTTGTCACTACT
The DNA here is from genome assembly GCA_011751065.1 of Lasiurus cinereus. Lineage (NCBI taxonomy): Eukaryota > Metazoa > Chordata > Mammalia > Chiroptera > Vespertilionidae > Lasiurus > Lasiurus cinereus. Next base: position 30,543,093 of record JAAGEH010000307.1, read on the forward strand.
GAATATTTATTTAAGATGTGTGACTTTCACAGATCATTTCAATAAAATCATGTGACTGACTCATGTCACTTAAGAAGAGTATAATTAAAGAAAAAAGGGTCCAGCCCCAAGTCTACTACTATTAAAAGGAAGAGGAGTAAGAAAGGCCAAGACAGAAAATAAGTAGAAATAATGGGGATGTAATGTCACAAAATCCAAGAGAGAAGAATCTTTCACAAAGGATTAAGTAAGCTGCTAAAAGATTACTGGATTTAACAAAATAAAGGTTTAGAAATTACTCTGGTAGGAATAATTTCAATGGAGTAAAGAAGGAAGTCCGAGTGGAATAAGAAGTGGCTGATAAAGAAGACAGTGTAAAAAAATTACCATAGATTGATATTTGATTCCCCTTATTCTATGGTCCTCTTCCTTTTGCAAAAATTTTTACCCAAAAGAAAGATTTTTCCTATCCTTTCTTGTATCGAAGAGTGGCTGTGGTCCAGACACAAACAAGCATTAGATGGAACTTCTAGTTAGGCCCTTTTAAGAAACCTGACTCAGTTGGACAAATCCCTTTTGTTCTTCCCAATCTTCCCATTTTCTGCTCCCTGGAATGCTATTTTAAAGGTTGAAGCTCAGGTAACCACATGGACAGTGACATTGAGAATAGAAGCCAGGTGAATTCACCATGCCAGTTCTGGCCTGCCTACCTCATTACTTCTCATATCAAAGACTATACATCTTTCTAATTTTAGTCATTGTTATTAACCGTCAAACCAAGTCTAACTGAGGCTGCTGGATATATGTAGGAATTCAGAACCAGTGATCCCTTTAAAATGTGCCTCTATGGTATGTAGACTGTTTTGAGCTAAAGGCGACCATGACCCTGGGAGCTCAAGAGAAACACCTTTGCCTCTTCTTAACTACCTATTTATATGGCAGTGCAAACTTTTATTCTACTGAACAACTGTTATTCTCACACTCCTGCAATGACCTTCCTCCCTCTGAAGTCCCAAGGTGATCCTTAGCTCAGAATGTTCTATATACCACATTTTTCTCTCATGTATGTGGGGTCTCCTGACTCTCTCATGTACAGCACTCCCGTACATATGCATGTAATTAAATTTGATCATTTTCTCTTGTTAATAGGTTTCAGGTTTATTTATTAGCTCCTGAAAGAATCTTGAGGTAGAGGAAAGTTTCTTCATCCCTGTAAAAAGAGCTATTTAGCAAATAGAGACTTCCCTACCTTGCCTTCTCCTGCCTCCTTAATCTACCACCAAGGTATTTCATGTAACCTTCCTTAATCTCTCCTGATTTCAAATGCATAAAAAGAACTACAAAACTGCATTCTCTGGAGCATTTTCCAGTCCTTTGAGATCTTGCTTCCTGGCATGTCCTCAGTTTAGCTCAAATAAATTTTCCACAGGTATAGACATTTTTACATTGACATCCTCCACACATAATACTTATGGTTCATGCTTTTTTTCCCATCAAAACTTTGTAAGCATTTTTCTACTGTCTTCTGGAATTGACCATAATAAGAAGTTTGCAACTAGCTAGATTATCACCTCTTTACCCCGCCCCTTCTATAGGTCACGTTCTCTTTTGGGCCAGGATGCCAAAATAATTCTCTTCTTAGTTTTTAAATTAGTAACTACTAGAATTTTAGTCCATTTTAATAATTTCACAGTCCATCTCCCTCCCCACCTCCAACCCCAGTATTTAGTGCCTTTCAAACAGCAAATGTACCTTTTTATCTCAGAAACTTATGTCTGTACTATATTTCTAAATACTATTTCTGTTCATTTTGTTGGAGACTCTATTCTAAGAAATAGTCTTTTCATGGTCACTTTGTCATTTTTTTCCTTGTAGCATATTTATAAAAGTTGCCATGTTTTTTTTTAAAGTCTTGATCATGTTTAACATGGGAAATGCTGAACTGAGCTCCTACTTACTCTAATATCAAATGTTCTTTCTGACTACCTCAACACCCTTCTCACATTAGCTGAGGCCATTTTGATTTCCGTGCATACATGTGCACACAAACACACATACATACACATACATATATATACACAAACAAACACACACATCAGTATGAGAACTGAATACTGATTTTAATCTTTTTCTATAACTTGGAGATGAAGAAAATGAGATAAGGGAGAGCTTAATGTTTTATAGGCCTAATTTTTCCTTAATCTGGGATGTGGGGCTAGAATGACAAGCCTTGTCATGTACACCCTGCATTTACTCATTCTTTCCTTGGCCTCCACTTTTTGAAGTATTTGGCCTACAGTTTGTACATATCTCTTTTTGTCCACCGTTATTCCATTTTTTGCTCTCTCTTCTAACACCTATTTTCCTTCTTGCAGATGGTTTTAGTGAAGGAAAATTCTGTGATCCTACTTCATTTTCATTTATAAATCCCTACATTTATGTTTTTTACCATTTATTTTATAAGTAGCAAATGCATTCTTTTAAATAACAAGAGTTGCACTTTTATTTATGTTATTTCTAACAGATGGGGGAAAACCAGTTTCAATTATTTTCAAAAATTCAAGATACAAAACAGAATATATAGGGCCATAGATAAAGCTTTTTTGTAAAACTGTTATATCTTCATGAAAAAATAAAATTAGATTCATTTTCTCTCCTCAAAACTACTCTTTTACTAATTACTCAATTTGCTACTTAAGTTATGAATCCTAAAATCAATCTTATCTCTTTCCCTCTCCTGCCACCACCAATTCTATACCTGGCAATGAGGAATCACTCAGCAAATAAAAGGAATAAATTAATATAGTCTATTTGTCATACTACCAAAAACAACTACCACAGATTTAGTACAAAATCATATTATCTATTACCAGGACTACCCATAGTAGTCTCTAATCCTTTCTATTTTTAAAAAAATATATATTTCTTTATTGATATCAGAGAGGAAGGGAGAAGGAGAGAGAGACAGAAACATCAATGATGAGAGAGAATCATTGATTGTCTGCCTCCTGCACGCCCCCCACTGAGGATCGAGCCTGCAACCCAGGCATGTGCCCTTGGTCGGAATCAAACCTGGGACCCCTCAATCTGCAAGCTGACACTCTATCCACTGAGCCAAGCCGGCTAGGGCCATTTCTTTACTTTCACCATTTACTTTCCTAAAATACTGATTTCAACGAGTTTCTCTCCTCAAAAATATATTATTTCACACTGCCTAAGAAAAGAGTTTAATCAGCACAGTATACAAAAAACCCTTCTTTTACAATCTGATCATAGCTTTTACAATCATGTCGGCCTTCCACACATGACCTCATACCTATTCTCTCCAATCTGCCATTCATTTACATATCCAATAATCTTAAATATACTTTATACTTTCATGCTTGCTCTCTAGTCCTAGTGATATTTCCTCTATTGAAAATAACTTTCTTCCTGTCCTAATCTATTTGACAAGTTAATTTGGATTTGTCTAAGTTCAGATCATTACAGGAAATTAGCTTGTGAGAACATCCAAGCAATAGTGTTCCAATTATTTAATTACTTAAAGATTAATTTATGATTTAAGTATTTCAAACTATCAGGAAAAAAAAAAGTTAGACTAAAATACAGGCATTTAACTTCACTCCCTTACAAAGTGCAATTGAAACTACAGAAAGGCATACATAAAATCCCAAAAGGACAACATCTGGAGAGTTTCTGGGTAAGGGAATGATTCCAGGATAGCAGCATGGAAGCTTCATCCTTTCCACATACCTTGCCCTATGTATCTCTTCCCATCTGACTGTTCCTGAGTTGTATCCTTTTGTAATAAACTGGTAATCTACTAAGTATGTAATATGTTTCTCTGAGTTCTGTGAGTTGGTCTAGATTTTAATGGAACCGAAGCAGGGGCTTGTGGGAACCTCTAATCTACAGTATTGGCATTTGAAGGGACTAAGCCCTTAACCTGTGTGGTGTGATGTGATGTGTCAAAAGAGAGACACCCAGCTGGTGTTGGAGACTTGCTTGGTTTTGGAACCAATGGTTGGAATTGGTGCCAGAATTGTACTCTTAAAACATGTATCTGTAGCCCTAGCTGGTTTGGCTCAGTGGATGGAGATCTGGCCTGGGGGCTGAAGGGTTCTGGGTTCGATTCCAGTTATGGGCACATGCTGGGTTGCCAGTTCGATCCCCAGTGGGGTATGTGAAGGAGACAGCCAATCAATGATATTCTCTCATCATTGATGTTTCTGTCTCTCCCTCTCCCTTCCTCTCTGAAATCCATAAAAATATATCTAAAACAAAAACAAAAACATGTACCTGTAGAACTTTATTAAAGATTACAATGTGAAACTAGTTTTAGTCTTCAATTTTGAAATAGTTATAGCTTCGGTAAAATGGAATCCTAATATTTATAAATATGATTCAATTATGTGAATATATTCCAAAATATTCATTTAATATATTGGACCTCTTACCTAAAATAGTCCACTTTTGGAGAAACCAAGATGGTAGCATAGGTAAACACCTAAACTGCTGCCTTGCACAACAATTTCAAAACTACAACTAAAAGATAAAACGGACATCATCCAGAACCACAAGAAGGCTGGCTAAGTGGAAATTCTACAACTAGAAGGAAAGAGAAAAGCACACTAAGACTCACAGGAGCTGTGGAAGGCAGAGGTGCGTGCACGCAGAGAGGGCTGGCAATTGAGTATGTGGCTGGCTTTCTCAATCGGGAGGGAGACACAAGCTCCCGACTGCTCTGAACTCCAATTCCGGGCAAGACTCTGGGACCCAGACTCATACGGGGAGAAACTGGATTGTCTGGTAGTAGGTGAAACTCAAAGGTGGCTTTCTCTCAGAGGTGCTTGCAGCGATTACCATGGGACACTGAGACCCAGGGGCCTCTTCAGGCAGAGCTAATGGGAAGCCATTGCTGTTTGCTCCGTCCTGAGATCCTGCCCCACGAAGCCACTGCTGTTTGCTCCACCCTGAGACTCCACTCCATGCAAACTGAGTGCGGAGGCTTTTGCATATGAATGTCTTGGGCCTTTGAATTCTAAACTTACCTAACAAACTGCAGCTGAGTCAGTGAGACCCAGAACATCCAAAAGAAGGCCCAAGGCCTCGCAACAGCTTGCACTGCTTCACAGCTGGGCCTCATCTGGCACCTCCAAAAACCCAAACAAAGAGGAATCTGCAGATCTCTCTGTAGCTCCTGCTGGTTGGCCTCAGGCAGAGACTAAATTAACAACTCCTTGGAGATCCGAGAGCCAGTGTACCCAGGAGTCAGAGTGGGACTACCCAGATTATAACTCTTCAGATCCATAAGGGACACACTCAGGGGGCAGACTGAGTGAGCACTGAAGCCCCACTGAAACAAATCTTGTCTCAAAAGGGTGTCTCCAGAAGAGAAGTTCTCCCATTATAGACACAGCTGATCTTCATAGCCCATTGGCTTGGAGGTCAATTCCTCCCAGTAATACCAACAACAATCAAGGCTTAACTACAACAAGACTGTTCACACAATCCACAAAAGGATACACCAAGAGTGTCTAACTCAGGTAACTGGGAGGCTGAGCCACTGGGCCCTAGGACACCTAGCACACAAAACCACTCTTATCAACTCAGGGAAGCAGCCAAAATGCAAAGCTAAGAAACAGGTCACAAATGAAAGGAATGGAGGAAAGCAAATGACTGGATATAGAGTTCAAAACCACGGTAATAAGGTTTTTCAAGAATTTTCTAGAAAAGGCCAATAAATTTAGTGAGAACCTCGAGGATATGAAAAAGGACCAACTAGAAATTAAGCATATACTGACTGAAATAAAAAAAAATAATATATAGAAATTCAACAACAGACTACAGGATCGCAAGAATCAAGACAAAGATTTGAAATACAAAGAAGAAAAAACACCCAACTGGAAAAGCAAAAAGAAAAATAATCCAAAAATATGAAGATAGTGTAAGGAGCCTCTGGGACAACTTCAAGTATACCAACATCCAAATTATGGGGGTGCCAGAAGAAACGAGAGAGCAACATACTGAAAACCTATTTGAAGAAATAATGACAGAAAACTTCCCCCACTTAGTGAAAGAAATAGACAAAAGGAATCCAAAGAGGACCACACCAAGACACATCATAATTAAAATGCCAAGAGCAAAAGACAAAGAGAGTATATACTATTAAAAGCAGCAAGAGAAAAACAATTACCTACAACCGAGCACCCATACAATTGTCAGCTGATTTCTCAACAGAAACTATGCAGGCCAGAAGGAAGTGGCAAGAAATATTCAAAGTGATGAATAGCAAGAATCTACAACCAAGATTACTCTACCCTGCAAAGCTATCATTCAGAATTGAAGGTCAGATAAAGAGCTTCACAGATTAGAAAAAGCTAAAGGAGTTCATCACCACCAAACTAATATTATATGAAATGCTGAAAGGTATTCAAGAAGAGGAAGAAGAACAAGGTAAAGATAAAAATTATGAACAAATAGATATCTATCAACAAGTAAATCTAAAAATCAAGTGAATAAAAAAATCTGATGAACAGAATAAACTGGTGAATATAATAGAATCAGGAGCATAGAAAGGGAGTAAACTGACAATTCTCAGGGATAAGGGGTGTGGGGGTGTGGGAAGACACTGGACAAAAATCATACACCTATGGGGGGGGGTAAGGTTAGAGGGTGGGGTGGGAACCGGGTGGAGGGTAGCCATTGGGGGAGCAGAGGAACAATTGTAATAATCTGACAATAATGATTTATTAAAATAAAAAAATAAATAAAATAGTCTATTTTCATTATTTGCGGACTCTGTTATTTGTAAATTTGCTACTAGCAAAACTTTCCTTGTAAGTTTGAAATAAATACTCACAACACTTTCCTAATTATTTGCAGACATGTACAGAATACCAAAAAATTTGAGTTGTCTAATGTACATGTTTCCAGCTAAGTTTGAACAAGGTGATGCACTGTCTTTTTTAAACAATTCTCAAACTGTAAACAAGTAATCTTTTTGTGGTCTGCTTAGTGATGCTTTGTTTTTTGTTCATTTTCTATTTAAAATACTGTCCAAGAATAGTGCTGAAGTGCTGTTTAGTGCTCCTAAATGGATCACAGCAGTATTTTTAGTTAGTGTTGCAATATTTTCTCATGATGATAAATGAATTACAACACTCTTAGAGAAATAAACACTTCTCATCAATTTATGAATCCTACTTAAGTTATGAATCTTAGAATCCATCTTAATAATAACCTAGTCATGTTTTTCAAACTCACTATTTCTGTTGATGAAAAGTTCTATATAATAAAAGTGTAATATACAAATCGACCAAAGGGCGGAAGGCGCATCCCAGCGAGCAGAGGGAGGAGATAGTGATGGGGGGGTGGGTGGCAACTAGTGCTGGGGTGATTTGTGCGGGGCGGGCCACTCACAGTCCCCAGATCAGACTGCCAGGGTTACCTCCCACAGAGGGAGGCCAGATTTTAGCTTAGGCCCACTCCTTGCAGGCCTAATCCATCAGGTGGATACCTCCTCAGGGCTTCCGGACTGCAAGAAGGTACAGGCTGGTCTGAGGGACCCCTCCCCAGTGCATGAATTTTTGTGCACCAGGCCTCTAGTCCTAGAAAATAAAAGGCTAATATGCAAATCGACCAAACAGTAAAATGACTGGTCACTATGATGTGCATTGATCACCAGGGGGCAGATGTTCAACACAGGAGCTGCCCCCTGGTAGTCAGTGTGCTCCCACAGGGAGAGCGCCCCTCAGCTAGAAAGCAGGTTCACGGCTGGTGAGCGCAGTGATGGAGCCTCTCCCACCTCCATAGCAGCACTAAGGATGTCTGACTAATGGACATCCCCTGAGGGCTCCCAGACTGTGAAAAGGTGCAGGCTGAGCTAAGGGACCCCCCCCCCCCGCCAAGTGCAAGAATTTTGTGCACCAGGCCTCTAGTTTGTTTATTAAAGAAGAAAATGGGCCCTAGCCAGTTTGGCTCAATGGATAAAGCATTGGCCTACAAACTAAAGGATAGCAGGTTTGATTCCGGTCAAGAGCACATGCCTGGCTTGCTGGCTCAATCCCCAGTGGGAGGCATCCAGGAGGCAGCCAATCAATGATTCTCATCACTGATATTTCTATCTCTCTCTCCTTCTCCCTTTCTCTCTGAAATAAAAAAAAAAAAAAAGCAAATGCAATTAGTTGCTTACCTTTTAACTCCTCATACATTCCTACATTTGTTTCAAGGGAAAGAGGAATGACCAGGAAGAAAAACAATCACATTCATCCAATCAAACTATATAGAATATTTTGATTATGGCTATGCAAAGGTATACATTCTTTTTTAAAAAATATATTTTTATTGATTTCAGAGAGGAAGGGAGAGGGACAGAGAGATAGAAACATCCATGAGAATCATTGATCAGCTGCCTCCTGCATACGCCCTACTGGGGATCAAGCCTGCAACCAGGGGATGTGCCCTTGACCAGAATCCAACCTGGGACCCTTTAGTTCACAGGCCGATGCTCTATCCACTGAGCAAAACTGACTAGGACCAAAGGTATACATTCTAAAAGCTTGGTATTTGCCCAGCTGGTGTGGCTCAGTGGTTGAATATCTACCTATGAACCAGGAGGTCACAGTTTGATTCCTAGTGAGGGCACATACCCCGGATTACAGGCTCGATCCCCAGGAGGCAGCCAATCAGTGATTTTCTCTCATCATTGATGGTTCTCTTTCTCTCTTCCTCTTCCTTCCTCTCTGAAATCAGTAAAAGCATTTTTTAAAGTTTTTTTAAGCTTGGTATTTAAAAATACACTAAAAATACTACTTTATGTGTTTTCTATTTAAATTATCATTTTAAAACTTAATATACAAGATCTTCCACTTCTAGCCATAATAAAGTATCAGAGACCCCTTTAATCCTGCCACCTTAAAAACTAAAATAATGGCCCTGACTGTTTTAGCTCAGTGGATAGAGTGTTGGCCTGCAGACTGAAGGGTCTCGAGTTCAATTCCGGTCAAGGGCATGTACCTTGGTTGAGAGTACGTCCCCACTAAGGGGTGTGCAGGAGGCAGCTGATCGATGTTTCTCTCTCATCAGTGTTTCTAACTCACTATCCCTCTCCCTTCCTCTCTGTGAAAAATCAATAAAATATATTTTAAAAAATAATAATAATGGACAAAATCTGTGAAATGTTTTAAGACATCTGGCAACAGGCAATGAAAAGTAGTAATCTCTGAAAGAGGAAACAAAAACAAAGTGTGCCCTGTGACTTCCCAAAAGTACTGCATGTACAGTTTCCATGACACAATGCTAGGAGGGGAAAACCAGAGTCTGCTTTAGAAACCCAAGCTGAAAAGACAAATTTGACTGTTCAGGGAAACTAAGGCAGCCAAAGTTGCTAGGGCAAAGTACCAGAGAAGAGAAAGTAGCATAAAGAGAGTCTGGAGCTCTGCAGAGGAACCGCTAATTCTTCACCAGCATGTAGTATGTAATAAAACCCACTCAGCCAGTGATAAGAGTCACCAGAAAAAAGCAGGTAGGAAAATTAACCAAAGTTCACAGAGAAATGGTAAGAGTTCACAGACAGAGTAGAGAAATCCTATAAAAATGGGCAGTAGCTAAAATATTCTGAGTGGCCCTAACTGGTCTGGCTCAGTAGTTAGAGCGCGTTGGCTTGTGGACTGAGAAGTCCCAGGGTTGATACCTTGGTTGCAGGCACATCCCCAGTAGGAGGTGTGTAGGAGGCAGCTGATTGATGTTTCTCTCTCATAGATGTTTCTACTGTCTATCCCTCTCCCTTCCTCTCTGTAAAAAATCAGTAAAATATATTAAATAAAAAAATAAATAAATAAAATATTCTGAGTAGTACTGCCCCAGTAGTAAAGCCAAATTAGTCTTATACTGATTTTTTAGGTCTTACCTAACAAAACTTAAAAAGCAAACTGGGGAGGGTTAAATTTTTTCTAAGTAACTCAACTATGTCCCAGAACAAAGCTCAAACATTTAAACGAATACAAAAAGCCAGCTCTAAACAACAAAATTCACAATGTCTGGTATCCAAACAAAAATCAGTAGGCATGCAAAAAAACAACAACACAAACAAACAGGAAAATATGATTCATAAGGAGAAAAATTAGTTACTTGAAGTGAACTCAGCAATGACAAAGGTGTTAGGATTAGTAAGCAAGGACATAAAAACACCTGTTACATACAAAACATTGCTGAAAGAAATTTAAGAGACAAAATAAATGAAAAGAAAGCTTATGTTCACAATTTTTATATTATATTACTACATTAATATTATTTAAGGTCCATATACCTAAAGAGATTCAATGCAATTCCCATTAAAATTCCAATGGCATTTTTTTGTTTTTTGTTTTGCAGAAAAAAGAAAACAAAAAAAAACACACAAACCTATCCTAAAACTTATACGGAATCTCAAGGGACCCCAAATAGCCAAAATTATTTTGAAAAAGAACGAATTTGGAGGACTCACATTTTCTGACTTCAAAACATATTATAAAGCTATAGTAATCACAATAGTGTAGTACTGGCATAAAGGCAAATACACTGATAAAATAAAATAGAGACCAGAAATAAACCCTTACATATATAGTCAAGTGATCTTTGACAAGAATGCCAAAACCACTCAAGTGGGAAAGGACAGTCTCATCAACTAGTGGTACTGGGAAAACTGGATATCCACATGCAAAAGAATAAAGGTGCATCCTTCTCTTTGATATCAATACAAATAACTCAAAATGGATTAAAGACTGTCCAGGCAGTGTAGCTCAATGGTTAAGCAATGGCCATGAACCAGGATCTTCAACATTTTTGTAGATATACTTTATATATGTGTATATGTTTGTGTATGTGTTGTGTGTGTGTGTGTGTGTGTGTATGTACATACATATACACATATATAATTCAACATTTTTGTAGATATACTTTTTATATATGTGTATATATATATGTAAGTACTGGGGCAGTACCCACTTTTGATTTCAGAGAGACAGAAACATCAATGATGAGAGAGAATCATTGATCGGCTGCCTCCTGCATGCCCCCCACTGGGGATTGAGCCTGCAACCTGGGCATGTGCTCTTGACCAAAATTGAACCCGGGACCCTTCAGCCTGCAGGACAACGCTCTATCCACTGAGCCAAACCAGCTAGGGCTGTAGATATACTTTTAACGGATCCTTTCTCCTAGTGTTTCTGAAACTATAAAGCTGCATATAGTGCACTTTTCCCTCTTTTACTTCCTCTCATTAAATGTCAAAATTAATCATGTTATGATTATTATCAGGTAGTGGTTCAGCCACAGCCATTTCCTGTCCCAGTTCCTGTTCACTACTCAAAATAAGGTCCAGTATATTTTCTTTCCTAGTGCTCTTAAAACTACCTGTTCTAGGAAGCAGCTGGTTTTTCTTATCTGAAAACTCACCTATATATTTTGTGTCATCTTAGCAATTTGTATGAGAATAACAAGTTGGACTAAAAATGCAGCTTTCCTAAATGTTATTTAACATTTTCAACTTAAGTCTTGATTCTGGTCATCAAGTGAATCACATTTATAAATTGAATGTAATGTATTTATGTTCTGTGCTATCCTGAAGCATGGGACTTTTTCTTGCATTTTCAAGGACAGTCCCAATTTAAAATATTCTGTCCTACTTTCATATCTCAACTTTGGATTTGGAAAAGGTAGTCACCATATATGCAAAGAGTACTTTGCAACATTGATTCTATGTGGCTACAGCCTACGTAAAGAGGTTAAAGGAAGACAACAGTCATTTTAAGATTCTTCTTCTATTTTAAATAATCTCAAAATACATTCCACATATTAAGTGCAAATGCCTCCAGTAGTATTAGTCTAGTCTTCTTTAACAGCTTAGAATGAAATATTACAATAAGATAATGAAATAGTTGCTTAGATGGACAGGCTTGAAAATGAAGTTTTCCTTGCCCAGATAGCTCAGCTGGTTAGAGCATCATCCTGATACACCAAAGTTGTGGTTTGAGCCCGAGTTAGGACACATACAAGAATCAACCAATGAATGCATAAATAAGTGGAACAGGTTGATCTCCCTCTTTCTCTCAAATCAATAAATTAAGAAAAAAAGGAAATGGATGTTTTAATTGACACTGGGGAAAAGAAATATTATAGGTAAATATTAAATAAAAATATAACACAATCTGTTGAGGTTTTCCTATAATCTTAGTATCTATGTATGCGATTCCAATGAGCAAAATTGGGTAGTAATCACTTTCCCAGCCACATTTATATACAATTACGATTTAAATCAGACCTTTACAAATACTTTTGTGCTTTTTTTAATTCCTCACCTGACAATATGGTGTTATTGATTTAAGAAAGAGGGAAGAATTGCCAAAATTACTCAATTGGAAAAGGACAGTCTCATCAACTAGTGGTGCTGGGAAAACTGAATATCCAACTGACCGGGTGGCTCAGTTGGTTGGAATACACGAAAAGGTTGTGGGTTCAATTCCTGATCAGGGCACATACCTGGGTTATAGATTTGATCTCCAGTTGGGGCATATATAGGAGGCAACTGATTGATGCTTCTCTCTCCTTTCCCCTCTCTCTAAAGAAATTCAATGGAAAAGCATATCCTTGGGTGCAAATAAAAAAAAAAAATTTTGCCCTGGCCAGTGTGGTTTGGTTGGGCGATATCGGTGCACAGAAAGATTGCTGGTTTGATTTTGAGTCAGGGCACATGCCCAGGTTTCAGATTGGATCCCTGGTAGGGGGTGTGCAGGAGGCAGCCAATGGATGTTTCTCCCTAAAAATCCATTTTAAAATATTAAAAAAATAAAAATTTGAGAGAAACAAAAACATGGACATGAGAAACACCTATTGATTGCCTCTCATACATGCCCTGACCCCTAGGATCAAACCCACAACTTTTTGGTGTACTGGACCAACTGGGTCATCCAGCCAGGGCCACAAATAGTTTTTATAGAAAGCCACAATTACTTGTCATTCCTTCAACTATCCATATTCCTATTCAGTTCTGTATAAAATGCCCTCCTTCTCTACCAGTGGAAATTACCATGCACCCTTTAAGGCTCCAGTGATAGCTCCCTGCTAAACCCAAACACCTCCTCTTCTACTCTGTCTCTTAAAATTATTTGTTCATTCTTCTTTATTAAGGGCTTACTAATGTGCCAGTACTTTATATATTTTGTTTAATGCTCAATACTCCCCTTTGAAGTATTATCATCTCCACTTAACAGATAAGGAAACTGAAGCTAAAAAAAGGTTTGGTATCATGTTTAGGGTCACAAAGCCAAATAGGAACTCAAATGCTGATCTGTTTCAACTTTAACTGCATTCTCTTTCCACCAAACCAGGCTTTACAGCACTTCCTTACAGAATATATCAACATTTGTTCAAATATCTCTCTCTCCCACTAAACAAATTTCCTCAAAGACAGGGAAGGTGACTCTATCCCTGAATTTTATTAGCCTCAGTCTAGTAAAGTTTTTTTTTAATCACGACTTCTTTGCAATTTTGCATGAAATGGATTAGCCAAAAAGGTTCATGGTTTTAAAATTGCTTAGGCCAGTGGTCGGCAAACTCATTAGTCAACAGAGCTACAAACCACGTGTGGCTCAGGAGCCGCAGGTTGCCGACCACTGGCTTGCCATCTACTTGATTTTTAGGACTCTGTCCACAGTGTCAGGGTTGGACTCAAGTTTGCTTTTGGAGGCTTGACTAGGCAGGAGTGCTGCCACTGCACACTATAGTGAGTTTGCTTACCACAGTTTTATGCCCTAGCCGAAAGTGGTGAAAATGAGAAAACAGAGACTTCCTACCTTACTAACCACCTATCGTAATACTACCTGATGCATGCTGAACAACTAACCTGTTGGGGAGGCAGGCTATTTCCCCAGCAAGAAATTTTCCTGTGAGCAGCTTGTGTCTGGTCTCAGGCATGGCTCATTCTCCCCAAAACTCCCATCCCTTCAGAATCTGGACGCCGAGCCACTACAACTAACGGTGGATGCCCATTTCCTTCTCTTAGCAACCCTCACTCCAAAAAGTTAGCGTTTCAAGTGGTTATGCTATTTTAAGGCTCCCTAAGGCTAACGTACATAGTTTCCAAATTCTCAGAATTCTCCCTTCCAACTCAAAATATGTTACGAGCAATTATAGTTTGGGAGAGAAAACAAATTTAAAAAAAAAAATACATAATCCCTAAAAGCAAGAGTAAATGCTATAGCTAAAGTACCAGGGAGCTGGGGAGAAATGTTAAGGTGTCTAGCGGGCTAAAGCTAAGCAAAAACTACAAAATCAAAGGATCACAAGTAATCCCCTCCCGCACCCTCCCCCCCCAAAAAAAATTCAAAGTAAGCAGGATATGCCGTTAACAAAAGGAAAAAGCGTAAATTACAAAAATATTTAATACATTCACAATGAATTTAAAAAATTACTACTGGCTACGTAGACGCTTAAATAAAATTGTTCCACATTCTGCACTTCCCTGCTCAGTATATGTTGCTATATAAAGCAGTTCCTTTTTTTTTTTTTTTTTGGTCTTGCCAGGCTAAAAAATAAAATGGGTGATAGGGTCAGTAGCAGAATGAACCCCGAAATTACACAGGAGGTTCTGAGTTGGAAAAGCCACGGACCTGACCAGACAATAGCAGCACCACTGACGGCCAACAGCCGGCGGGCAGGGAGCGCGGAGGGGCGAGGAGGCGGGGGCGCCGCCGCCGCCGCACCGTTTTCTGACAGGCAACACCCCGCAGGCCGGCGCGAGGGACCTCCGCGCCGCTTGGCAGCGAGCGAGTGCGGGGACCAGGACACCGAACTGTTGCCCGCGCCGCGGGGGCAGGGCAGCGACCCTGCCTCCGGCCCGCTGCCGGCGCGCGCAGGGCCGCCCCCTCCTCGGCGCCAAGCCCGCTCTCCGGCCGCGGGCTGGCCTCGGCCGGCCCCCGCCCGGGCTCGGCCCCCCGGTGCCCCCCTGCACGCCCTCCAGGACCCGACGCAGCCCCGGCACCGCGCAAAGGGAAGGCATCAAAGGAGAAAGGCCGCGCGGGAGGGAGGGAGGGAGGGAGGGAGGGAGGGAAGGCGGCGCTGCGCCTCGACCCCACCGAGGACCAAAGGCGGCGACGGCTCGGGAGGAGAGCGGCTGAGCCTCTACCCCTCGCCAAAAGATGGCACGCGGCCGTGGCTGACCCCGGCGCGCAGGTGCCGGCGGCCGCTGGGGAAGTCGCCGGCGGTCGAGGGCGAAGCGCTGGCTCGGGAGCCCCCACCTCCATCCCGCCCGCTGCTCGCCTCGCCAGTCCCGCTCCATCCTCGGGATTCTGTCAGAACCCAACGACTCGCACACGGTGCCTGCCCTAACGCGAGGGTGATGCCCGGTCTCACCTTAGGAGCGGGCGCCACGCCGCTAGGAGGCAGCTGGGGTGCTGGGACACACCGAGGCGAGCACCACCGCCGCCGCCGCCGCCGCCGCCGCCGCCGCCGCGAGAGACCTAGGGACTCACCAGGAGGCTGCCGGCGGGCGCGCTGCCTCCACAGCCTTCGCCCCACCCCCTTTCCCCGCAGGATTTTGCGCCGGAGCTTGCAGTCTCCGCGCGCTGGCGGGGAGGGCGACGGGAGGGGCGGAGCGCCCCGCGGGGGCGTATCCGAGCTCTGGTTAGTTTGATTGGCACCTACCTGTCCAATGAGGCGGCGAACACTCCAAGCTGCACTTTGACTGACTTTTCTCCTACCCAGTAGTCATGGAGAGGCGGGGCAAGTGGGTGTGTTTTTTTAATTGCCGCCCTTCTGGCAAACCGGAACATAAGGAAAGATCGGTTGGTTTTGCACTGGCGGCCAAATGGTCCAATTACCGCGGGCAAAGGGGCCTCTGAACGCAGATTGGCGTCCTCTCCACCTATAGGGAGCCCCAGGGGCGGTGAGAGCCGGCCCCGGATGTGGGCGCGGCCCCGAGCTAGAAGTGAGAAACCCTTTACCGCGGTCGTTTGGGGAGCGGAACTGGGATCTTTTTCTTGGTTATCATGTGACGGGTTCTGGGTTTAATGGGGGGGAAAGTGTGGAAGAGGCCAAGGATCCAAACTGGCGAAGCCCCTGATCTTCCCGTCCCTCTCCGGTCTCCGGCTAGCGGCGCAGCCAGGTGAGTCCGGGGCTCCGACGCGCTGACGTCCTGCACGGGCCTCGCGATGCCTGTGTGCGCTGTGCCTCCGTCCCGTGGCCCCACCGTCCCCCCTTTCACACTCCCAACCCCAAACACACCATAAATTTGCTTTGGCATCAGGCTGCTTCTGCGCGCATTGTGGATCCTGTCTTGCAAGAGCCGCATTCAACTCCATGATGTACTGGGGCCACATCAAAAATGGGGGGCTTAGGGGGAGGGGAGCGTCTGGATGGGGCCCCATGGGCTGTGCGCCCTTGGAAGACGGAGGACGAGGGTGATTTAGGAACGTCCTGCAGTTTTAGGGGCGAGAAGGCGCGAAAAGCAGCTAAGTGGGTAAGCATGCCGCCGTTCCTTGGAAGGATGGTTAGGTTGGCCAAGGCTGTCGCAGCAAGGCCTTTGGAAAGCGCCTCATTATTTAGAAGAGTTGTGTGTGTTGTGGGCTCATGAAGCAAAACTGCCTTTGACATAAGGCAAATTCACCTGGAGAGTAATGGCAGGAGCGAGAGAAGGAAAATGGGGGGCGGGGGGGTGTGGGAAGACCACAGACAACAGATGAGACCACACACAACGGACACCGAGACCGGGCTGGGGGCAGAGCACTTTATTTTTCCATTGGGGGGCAACACAACGTTTCAGTAGGTAAGGAAGCATATGAACTAATAATACTTAACTCTCTGCAAGGTACCAGAAATACCTACCTCCAATGGTAAATATTTTAAGTTGAGCAAATTTTTGTTTTTTGGAATATGCAGACCCCCCCTCCCTTTGAGGAAAAAAGAAGAGTAATAGGATACAAATACGACTGCCGGAATTAATGATTTATTAATAAATTAGTAAAATTGAGGTCGTATTAATCATTGTAGCTCAGCAAACACAGTCCTTCAAGCATCATTTAAATGTCAGCAGAGTGCCTCCCCGTTGAGGGCATTTTAGTACCAGTACGTACAGAACTTGGTTGCCTCCCACATTATAAAACTTGCGACCACAAGAGTGCATCCTTTCCCCCTTGCGTCTTAAAGTACTGTACCTGTATTGAGTGCAGGTTCCCTTCTTATGACTAGTTGATACTCAGTCCTATATGGGGAAAAAAAAAAATGAAGCTTGACTCATCGGATGGAAAAGTTACAGATAAGCAACTATATTATCATGGACTTTTTTTTTTTTTAAATATATAGAGGAAGGGAGAGGGATAGAGAGTTAGAAACATCAATGAGAGAGAGACATTGATTAGCTGCCTCTTGCACGTCCCCCACTGGGGATGTGCCCGCAACCGAGGTACATGCCCTTGACCGGAATCAAACTTGGGACCTTTCAGTCCACAGGCCGACGACGCTCTATCCACTGAGCCAAACCGGTTTCGGCTATCATGGACTTTTGAAAAGTTCACAGAATGGCCAGATAGATTAGAGATCGGGATTGAGCAAACGTAATAGACTCCATCCATAGTTATCAATCAATACATAGCCCTCTACCTTTTCATCCAAGTTCAGTCCCACATCCCACTGTGTGACAGACATCCTTTGGCCAGAAAAGGCGACCAGCACAGAAGAGAAAAAGCATCTGCTTTTCATACTGCAGTATGAAGCACCTGCCAGCTAAATAAACAAGTTGAATGCAAGCAGATGGGTATAGGGAGGGGAAAGGCAATTAGGTGACTCAAGTACTACTGAGATAAAACTCACTGTTTAAAGTAGTAGACATACAGCAGAAAACATCAAAGTTCTAAAATATAATTTACTGAACACACTAGTCTAGGGCATTTGATTCATCTAGCCAGTTTCACCTTTCCTTTGTTTTTCTGCAGTTTTACTCTTACCACCCATGCTCTTGTTACTATCACAACCACCATCCGATCTTTTCATATTTCCATCAGGTATCTATCCTCTCATCTTCAATCTGTCACTCCCCAGTGGGTTATATCCCTGAGTTCATATACATAGATTTCTCCTTTACTGAAAACTTCTTGAATCTCAGTCATATGTCTTACCTTTCATCTTCTCCAAATGTTTCAAGGGGAAGTGAAATGTCAGCTAGTATTATCTTCTGTTGACTCCTCATCCACTGCATGTAGTCTGTCTTCTGACTTCCCATTCTACTTACCTTTTTTCCAGATGATCACAAGACTGATATAAAAAACTCAAATATATATAGAGAATACTGTAAATCTATGTGAATATTAAATAAATACTTAGATCTAAGTATTATAGATTAATGGCCTCCCAATCAAAATAGCTTTTAAGAATTAGTGGAAAAATGAAAGGACTAAAAATAGTAGAAAGTATTCCAGAAAAGAAAACAGTGAGTAGGTACTAGGCCTTCCAGATATTAGAATGTATCTTAGAACATATACACTAACAGTCATAGTACTAGTGCAAAACAAATATAGAACTGTAAGACAGAATAGGGATGTAAGAAACAGCCCCAATTGTTGAATAATTTAGCATCTAATAATTACAAAATGTCAAATTTTAAGTGATGATTATGGAAAAGTAGTGAAAAACTATCATCTATACCCCAAAGCAAAAAAAAAGAATTAGAAAAAAAAATAGACTAAAATAGGTATTTATAAGAATTTAAATGAGAACATTTAACTTAAAAATATAAGACATATAAACTGTGTGAAAAGTTTTATTTATGTGTTCTATATTATTTAGCCCAATGACATATTTATAATCTTAATTATACTTAATGTCTTAATTTTTATTAACCATTCCCTCCTTACTCTTCTCTTAGTTTGATATCATCTTTTTTTTCCCACTGCTTTGATTTGGGATGCTTTTTCTTAGTACTCCTTGAAATTGAATGAAAATTTATAGGTGTGCAAATGTTAAAACAACCCTAAAATATAGGATTCATGTCATGAGTGCCTGGACTTGAGTGATAGCAACAGACTGTTCTTGAGACATATTGAATAGCTTATATCTAAGGGATATACTAAATACGTATTTTATTGTATTTTCTCATGGGCTAAAAGGAATAATGGATGTAATGCTGCCAAAGATAGCTACAAATTTTATAGGTTTTGAAAGGAAGAATGATAGAATGTTTTCAAAATTAGGAAATCTGAGTGGGAAAGATCCAGCTTTGTTCACCAGAATTGGAAATGATTGTTTTTTTTCTGGTACCAAACCATCTTGACTTTCTTTCCTTCTCTTAGGGTGTATTTCCCATTTTTCGACGCTGCAACAGCCTCTTTTAAAGTGTTTAAATGAGAATGTCCTTGGCTCAGAGAGTACTGCTCACCTGGCTTTTCACATTACTCTTCTTGATCATGTTGGTGTTGAAACTGGATGAGAAAGCACCTTGGAACTGGTTCCTTATATTTATTCCAGTCTGGATATTTGATACAATTCTTCTGGTTATGCTGATTGTGAAAATGGCTGGGCGATGTAAGTCGGGCTTTGACCCTCGACATGGATCACACAATATTAAAAAAAAAACTTGGTACCTCATTGCAATGTTACTTAAATTAGCCTTCTGCCTTGCACTCTGTGCTAAACTGGAACAGTTTACTACCATAAATCTGTCCTATGTCTTCATTCCTTTGTGGACCTTACTGGCTGGGGCTTTAATAGAGCTTGGCTATAACGTCTTTTTTGTGAGAGACTGACTTGTAAGGACATCGTCTTATTGCTGTTCAACAAGCTGTCATTAAAGCGTTCTGAATCTTTGCAAGCTTGAAGAATACCGAGGAAAATACCAAATGTAGTTTTATACTGCTTCCATAAAATAGTCTTGGTGAATCATGGACTTCTAGTCAATCCAAAGCTTAATTATTCAATATTTGAGTTATATCTTTATTATCCCTATTTAAATAAAGTTTGTTTTGGACCTTATATTTCTACTTGACTTTTAAATCTGTTGTAGGGATGGGTCAATATTCAAAGTAAATAAATACAAGCCTTCTAACATATATATTTGGGGAGAAGTTTAATATATCATGGCCCCATTACAACCAATGTAGTGGTCATTTGTGCCTCTAAAAAATAACGAAGGGAAAAAAATTGGTTACTGAAATAATTAGAGGGTGCTACTTCATGTTTCCATTAGAAAGAATCTGAGAGTTTTACAGATTTTTGTCTAGGCAAAGTACTTTGTTACCTCTACCTTCTGTTTAGGACAGAAGCAGAAACTTGCCAGACAGGAGGATTTTGTAGTTCAGTAAAAATTATACATGCATGTATTATCTAAATGTAATCTCTCACAAGGAAAAGGAAAAGAAGGGATAACCCACATGCAGTCAGTTGGTCCAGGTGTCAGCAAAATTTTTCTGTAAA
The DNA here is from genome assembly GCA_011751065.1 of Lasiurus cinereus. NCBI lineage: Eukaryota > Metazoa > Chordata > Mammalia > Chiroptera > Vespertilionidae > Lasiurus > Lasiurus cinereus. Next base: position 30,563,511 of record JAAGEH010000307.1, read on the forward strand.
GGGTTATATATTAAATACTTTAAGCTTTTTATTGCAACTACTCAACTCAGGTTTTATGTCGAGAAAGCAGCCATAGACCTTGTCTACAAATTTCATATAATTTCCAATTTTGACAAAATATTCTTTTGATTTTTGTTTCAACTATTTAAAGAGTCCACACCAAAAAAAAAAAAAAAAAAAAAAAAAGATGGCCCATGGCCCTTATTTGCTGACCTCTGAACTAGGTCATAAAACAAAAGTAGAAGATCTGTATAAGATAGTTAAAAGGAAAGGTAGAAGAGATCTCTGAGGAAATTGGGTAAAAATTGTATGTAAAAGCAACGTCATAAGTGTTTTCTTATTTAATTTGGTATACTGCCACACCAAATAAACAACTTAAAGCAGCATAATACGTTATCAATGTGTGCCTCTACAGTTCTGACACCAATTCAGATATGTGTTTTTCCTCCCACCACCAAGGAACTAATTCTGCCACTACCTAGAAATGGTATCACATTTACAGATTAAGGATTCAGTCCCAGAAGACTAATCCTCAGACTTCAGAGGCCAGCCCTGGCCCATGTGGCTCAACTGGTTTGGAACATTCTGTTGTACACCAAAAGTTTGGGTTCCCAGGTAGCACACATACCCAGGTTGTGGGTTCAATCCCCAGTCACAATGCATTCAGGAGGCAATGTTTCTATCTCATTGATGTTTCTCTCCCTCTCCCCTCCTCTTTAGAATCAATAAAACCAAAAATAACCAGAAGCCAATCAAACATCCAGGTTGTGCTACTGACAGGCTATACTAGTAATTGGAGGTGCCCATGATCCCTTCCTCAAGTTAATTTATTTAGGCAGTTCGCAGAACTAAAAGAAACATTTTACTAACTAGATTACCAGTTTATTATAAAAGGTTACAGCTCAGGAATAGCCACATGGAAGAGATGCATGGGGCAAGGTATAGGGAAGGGGCACAGGTTGCCTGCTTTCTAGGTGATCACTCTTCCTCCATCTGTTCACCAACTTGGAAGCTAAATCTGGTCCTTTGGGGATTTTATGGAGGCTTGGTAAACAGTCTTAGTTACTTCATTGGCCATTGGTTACCCAACCCAATCTCCAAAACCTCTACCCTGGGGAGGTGAAGGAAGTACTGAAAAGTTACAACCCTTTAATCACAGGGTTGGTTCCCCTGGCATACAGCCCCTATCCTTAGGTTACCTAGGAGTTTTCTGAGTCCCCTCATTTATTCAAAATACATTTTTATCACACTTATCACTAGGAAATTCCAGTGCGTTAAATTCCTGTGCCAGGAATGGGAATGAAGACCAGATATATTTTTTTAATTTTTTAGAGAGGGAGGGGGATAGAAGCATTGATGAGAAACATCAACGATTGGATGCGTCTTGCTTGTCCTCTACTGGGGATTCGGCCTTGATGTCTTTCTTGGTTCCTGGGACGTCACTGAACCATAACAGCTGGACCAGATATATTTCTTAATAGAAATCACAAGTTCACAGCCTTAGTAATTAAGTACTGAAAGACATAAAAGATAGATATTGCCCGGCCGGTATTGCTCAGTGGTTGAGTATCAAATCAACTCAGGGAGTCAATTAGATTCCTGGTTAGGACACATGCCCAGTTTTCCGGCTCAGTCCCAGTGCGGGACAAGCAGGAGACGGCTGATCAATGGATTCTCTCTCATCACTGATGTTTCTCTTTCTCTCTCTCCATCTCTGAAATCAATATTTTTTTTTTTGAAATTATGCTCACAGACAGAAAAAGCAAAACTAATGAAATAATACATAAACAATTAGTATTGCAGAAAAATTTCTTCATACACTTGTTTTTAGTTATAGGATACTTCCTATGTAACACAGATGTTTACTAGTATTAGCAGTGTTTATAAAAATAATATTCTGCCTTAAGAAAAAAACTTGAAAAATTAAAAGATTCTTAGTGAAGCCGTTATTTAGCAGGTCAGCATGGACCAGAAAAAATTTAATCTGGTCTGGGCAAAAGATTTGTCCAAAATTCTAAGAAAAAGCAACTGATAAATAACTTGTTACAAATCTTGAAGTTATGAAAACTAGAAAATAGCAAATGGATAAATATTTAGTAAATAGATCTAAAGCTTTCTATAGTTTTTAAGTTAACTACTCTTACATATCAAAGTCCTTTTAGTATTATATTACAAAACAAGACACAAATCACCAAAGGAGGTGCCTGCCTTGGGCGTGTGGCTCTGCTGGTCATCCCATACACCAAAAGGTAGCAGGTACAGTTCCTGGTTAGGGCACATACCAGGCTGCAGTCGGGTTGTGTGCAGGAGGCAACAGATCAATGGTTCTCCCTCCCTGCCTCTCTCTAAAGAACAAAAACAAAAAAAGAAAACACTCTTCTTCAAAGTATTGTTATCCCTATAATTCATGACATAGACAGTAAAGGTAAACATGAATTATAAAATGTTAGAACCAAGAAGAAAAAAACACACATTATAATAATGAAAAAACTAAAGATAAATGAAATCAGCCGATGGTCCTTGATAAAGGGAGACATTTAACTCCAAATGCTGTTTCCACAAATAGGTTTCAAATGCTAGATAAAGATAACACTTGATTAAAATCTTTTATGAAAGGTACCTACCTGCTCTAACTGGCTTGGCTCAGTGGATAGAGCATTGGCCTGTGGACTCAAGGGTCCCAAGTTCGATTCCGGTCAAGGGCATGTACCTTGGTTGTGGGCACATCCCCACAGGGAGGGGAGGAGGCAGGAGGCAGCTGATTGATGTTTCTAACTATCTCTCTCCCCTCTTTTCTGTAAAAATTCAATGAAATATATATATATATACATATATATATATATTTTTTTTTTAAAGGTACCTACCTACTAGTAACCCTGTTTTATTCTCATTTTGCTTGTTCTGTATTCAAATCAGATAAATCATACTGGTAGTCTTATACCAAAAAGCAAATTATCACTATCATCTACAAACAAATTTGTAACTCACTTATACCAGGAAAAAGCAGTCTGTGACAAGATATAATTTTGTATTTCCAACTCAGAGCAAATAATGAAATAGGAAGAAGTTTTTGATGTATACCTACCTCCACCATACTCTTGAGGAAACTTTTTCTTCCCAGATGCCCAAAATTTGAAAGAACAAAGTTGTTATTTCCAGGATCATTTGTAGTGTTTATGATATGCCAAGCAATGGGCTATGTAAGCATTTGGGCATGTTCTGTCATTTAATTTCCATCACCTATTAACAGAATAAGTATTACCCCCACTTTACATGCATTGATTTCTCAACATTATACAAGTATATTATTACCCTTAAATGACCCACAGCTGTACTGCTACAAATGTCCTCAGCATAATATCCCAGTAAAATCGTTTTACAGAAAGTTGACTGTGAAAATGTGCCACCTTTATATTCTTGTCCCACTCCTGCAACAGGATATTCAGACAACTACTGCATGTTATCTTGCTTCAATATTTACAACTTCTGTTCACTTATATCAGTAGGGTGAACTACACAAGCTTATTCAGATAACTGGATTTTATCTTGCCAAGTAAAACTCAGGAATAAATTGTACTTCAAGTTATGAAATATTAAGGTGCTTCTTACATATTTGCCAGGTATTCATTTTAGATATAAATTTAAACCTTAATTTGTAATAATTTTCATTGTTATTTCTAGTTGAAGGAAATAAGAGTTGGGTAAATTTTATAAGCTTAATTATCAATACAATTATTTACTATCTCCACACTGCCCAATAGGGCTAAACAGCAAATAGCTATATTCTTAAACTTTACCTATAAGTATGCAGTAAGTACAAAATAGAAATTTAGTTTCTTTATAGTATCTGCTGATCTAATTTTCTCCACTTTTCCTCCTGTTGCAATTCTAGAATTAAATTATGAATTAATGTCAGAGATAGACTTTTTAAATTATAGAAACCTACATAATTTGTTTTACCCACCCCCAGTAAAATTAGGGTTTAACTCTTGTTCCTTGAAATATTTATTAAACATCAAGTGTACTATTTATTAGATGTTGGGAATACAAAGGGATGTAAAGAAAATTCCTAAATCTAGCTCATGGTTTAGCTAGAGCCCAACATGTACATAACTAATACATTTATTAAATATGTGAATAAAGAGGCACAAGAAGCAGAGAAAAAAATTAATTCAATACCAGTTGTGGGATAGGGATACAGTTGAAGATGAGATTAGTAAAAGACACAGATATTTAATTGGAATTTAAAAAAAAAAGAGATTTCCCTATGTTGTATTCCAGGCAGAGCTTTCCCCCAGCAAAGACAAGTAATTTTAAAAGTACTGCCATCTGTTAAAGCTGAAAATTAGGCACATTTAAGTGTAAGAGATTGTAGTAGATGAGGTTGGAAAGAAAGGGCCATATCATAAAGGCTCTTCAGTGCTACGCTTAGCCATCTGGCCTTTATTCTTCAGAAAAGGAGCTACTGAATATTTCTAAGCATAAGTATAATAATCAGATCTTAGGAAGTTTAAGTAACATAAAGAGTGGATTAAGGTGATAGATGGGTACTAGACCAGTTTGTAAAGTATGTATATAAATGTTAAATCAATGTTTTACACCCAAAATTAATATATGTTAACGATAATTTTGTTTAAAGGAATGGATTGGAATGAGGATAGGGGCTGAAGATAGCAAGAAGCATTTTAGGTGACCTTAAAAGTCCAGGTGAGATGAACATCTACAATCATTCTGAATATCTATAACAAGAATAGACATTTCTGGAGTCAACTCAAGAAAATCGCAAAATGCATTGTAAAGAGGAAATGCTAGAGAAATCAGATTACTATGAGATGACTGTGTTCTCCATATTAGGAGAAAAAAGAACAGCTAATGCTTGGGGCCAAGAGAGGAGTTTGGATTTGATTACCAGGTTTATTAGAACTTAAGTGAAAACCAATGCTAAGTAAAGTCATGAAGACAGTTCAAGGACCCAGTGTAGAGACCTAAGGGAAATAATCATTGAGACTAGGTTAAATCATGGAGAGGCTAAAAAAGCCATCCAAAGAAACAGAAAGAACAAAGCAAATGGGTCTTACAGAGTTTTAAGGAATAAATGATAAGTGTCGCAACAGTTAAACAGAATTTAGAAATTTAGCCACTACCCTAGCTGACAAACTTAGTGGTTAGAGTATCGGCCTGCATATTGGATGGTCTCAGATTCAATTCCTGGTCAAGGGCACCTACCTGGATTACAAATTTGATACCCAACCTGGGTTAGGCTGCATGTGGGAGGCACCCAATCAATGTTTCTCACATTCATGTTTCTCTTTTTATCCCCATTTACTTCCCGCTCCCTTCCACTCTCTAAATCAGTGGAAAAAAATATTCTCACTCTCTTCAGGTGATGATTAAAAAAGAAAAACAAATGCAGCTACTGCATTTGGCAAATGGTGTTCTTTGAGAGACCCATTTCAGCTGAGTGATTAAATTTGAGGATTGCAATTGTAGTGATATGAGGAAGAAGTAAAGGCAGACAGATTTTCAAAAACTATCAATCAGGAATAGAGATGGAACAAGAACATAAAACTAAAGCCAAACACGAGGTGTTTTTTATTGATTTTAGAAAGTGAGAGGGAGAGAGAAACATCAATGTGAGAAACATCCATGAGCATGACACCCCCAACTGGGGATCAAGCCTGCAACCAGGGCATGTGCTCTGACTCAATTAAACCAGCGACCTCTTGGTGCATGGGATGACACTCAACCAAATGTGCCACACCTGTCAAGGTGAGAAGTTTTTTTTAAATGACAGACCTAAGACTTTTTATATAAAAATTTCGAATAAAAACTTGAGGGGCAGCTTAGCCGGTTTGGCTCAGTGGACCAAAGGGTCCCAGGTTCAATTCCAGTCAAGGCCCCAGTTATAGGGTCTTCCCTGGCCTTGGCTCTGGTCAAGGTGCATGCAGGAGGCAACCAATCAATGTGTTTCTCTCACATTGATATTTTTGTCTTTCCCTCTTTCTGAAAATCAATGGAAAAATATCCCTGGGTGAGGATTGATAAATAGATAATGAATAAATAAATAAATAAATAAATAAATAAATAAAAGCTTGAGGGGCAGATCAAACTGCCCAAATAAAATTATAAATACTGTATTACTCAAAATATTTACAACTATATTGATTTAACTGGGAGTCTGCATACTTAGTAGTCTTCAATAGTATAATAGCAATGAACTTTATAGAAAAGTGTAAAGACATTTTAAAAACATGGATGCAAAAATTCTAAATTTGAAAAGTATAGAATGTCTAATTTTAAAAATGCAGTTCTTGCCGAAACCGGTTTGGCTCAATGGATAGAGCGTCGGCCTGCGGACTGAAAGGTCCCAGGTTCAATTCCGGTCAAGGGCATGTACCTTGGTTGTGGGCACATCTCCAGTGGGGAGTGTGCAAAAGGCAGCTGATTGATGTCTCTCTCATCGATGTTTCTAACTTTCTATCCCTCTACCTTCCTCTCTGTAAGAAATCAATAAAAATATATTTTTAAAAAAAATGCAGTTCTTGGAAGGCAGATAATAGCAATAAAACAAACAACTAATATATTTTATGTATTTATTTTAATCCTCACCCAAGGATATTTTTTCCATTGATTCTTTTAGAGATTGAAAGGGTGCGAGTAAAGAGAGAAAAATATCGAGATGTGAGAGATACATCAATTAGTTGCCTCCCACACTAACCCCAACCGGAGCCAGGGAGTGAACCCACAACCTAAACATATGTCTTTGACCAGGAATCAAACCCTCAATCCTTGAGTCAGTGGGCCAACACTCTAAACACTGAGCAAAACTAGCCAGGGGCTAGTACATTTTATTTTTAATTTCTAGTTAACAAATTCTGTTTATGAATTCTTCGTTCTCAGCTCATTCATATTCCTTGATTGGCTCTGAAGTCCTGGAAAGGAAGATTAACTGAAATGCAAAATGTTTCCTCTCCTTTCCCTGCCCTCCCAATATATATCCTATCTAATAAGAGTGATATGCAAATTGACTGTGCCTCCACTATACCACAAGCCACACCCACCAGCCAATCAGGAGCGAGTATACAAATTAACCCAACCAAGATAGCCTCAGCTACAGAGCAAAGAGGCTTGGGTTTCCCTGGCAAAGGACGAAGCCAAGCTTCCTGCACATCCTGGCTGGTCCAAGCCTTCGCTCAAGGCTACAAAGTTTCAATTATAGAAGATAAATCCCAACAAAAATGGCAGCAGCCATAGAGCTAGAGAGAGCAAGAGGCTTGGGTTTCCCTGGCGATGGAGGAAGCCAAGCTTCCTGACCTGCCTTGGATTCCACTCAAGGTACAAAGTTTCAATTATAGAAGATAAATATATCCCAACAAAAATGGCTATGGCCATGGAGAGAGCAGGAGGCTTGGGTTTCCCTGGTGATGGAGGAAGGCAAGCTGTCCACCGCTCTGGCCTGCCCTGACCAAACCAACAGGCGCCCACCCATGCACCAGGCCTCAATCCTATATAATAAAATAGTAATATGCAAATTGACCATCACTCCAACACACAAGATGGCTGCCCCCATGTGGACACAAGATGGCCGCCACAAGATGGCCAATAGGGGAGAGCAATTGGAAGGGATCAGGCCAGCAAGGGAGGGCAGTTGGGGGCGATCAAGCCTGCAGGGGAGGGCAGTTAGGTGACCAGGCTAGCAGAGGAGGGATGTTGGGGCGACCAGGCCTCTAGGGGGAGGGCTGATAGGAGCAAACAGGCTGGCAGGGAAGCAGATAGGCATCAGTCAGGCTGGCAGGGGAGTTATTAGGGGATGATCAGGCTGGCAGGGGAGTGGTTAGGGGTGATCAGGCTGGCAGGCAGAAGCAGTTAGGGGCAATCAAGAAGGCAGGCAGGTGAGCAGTAGGGAGCCAGCAGTCCCGAATTGTGAGAGGGATGTCCAACTGCCTGTTTAGTTGGACAGTCAGACATCCCTCAGGGGGTCCCAGATTGGAGAGGGTGCAGGCTGGGCTGAGGGACACACACCCCTCCATGCATGAATTTTGTGCACCAGGCTTTTAGAGATATATAATGTCCATAAATTTAGAAAGGAAAGATATCTATGCTTTTCAGCTCCTTGTGCTTGACATTCTAAAACAGGGGTAGAGAATATTTTTTCTGCCAAGGGCCATTTGGATAGTTATAACATTCTCAGGCCATACAAAATAATCAACTTAAAAAATAAGCTGCTATATTTGGTCATTTAATTAACTCCTAATGCATTAGGAGGGCCAGACTTAATGATGTTGAGGGCTTCATACCGCCCAAGGGCTGGATGTTCCCCACCCCTATTCTAAAAAGTGATCATTTCCATCTGTAGCATGCAGTGGGTTAGAGCCGTGGTTGGCAAATTGTGGCTCGTGAGCCACATGCAGCTCTTTGGCCCCTTGAGTGTGGCTCTTCCACAAAATATCATGGCCTGGGCGAGTCTATTTTGAAGAAGTGGCGTTAGAAGTTTAAAAAATTTGGCTCTCAAAAGAAATTTCAATCATTGTACTGTTGATATTTGGCTCTGTTTACTAATAAGTTTGCCAACCACTGGGTTAGAGGAAAAACAGTAAAACCAAAGCAGAGATATATAAGGAATGTATACCTCTCCTGAGTTGTCCTCTTAACTATCTACCAAAGTTATACTGTCTCTGCAAAATACACCAAATATCACTCTTTCATGAAACAGACAACACATTCTAAAACCAGTAAAATTTTGTTTATATATCAAAGCAGTTATATCAGGTGGAAGAAATATTAAGAACTGTTCTACCACTCTGAAGACATAAAAGACATCATGTATCATGTCTCTTTTTATCAGTTTAAAAGTATTTAGGAGGACAATAGGGACTTTTGTCCTCCCCTCCTGAGACTGAAATAGTCATGTCTAGAGGAAAGGGAGATAATTTACCATGCCACCCCAGCACCCATACATAAGTAGTTTAGAGGATTTGTTTAAGGTAATCTTTAATATAAATTTATTTATTGTAATCAGTTAAGAGGGAAAAAACAACTTCCATATTGGAATCACTTTCTAGACCTTATGGCTTCCGTTGAAGACAGAGAAACAACTTTCAGACAACGAGATGAAAATAAAAATCAAATGTAAAAAATAATTACAAAAACAAAGGTAAAAAGATTGTGGTTATCAATTTTAATATTTATTGAAAGGTGGAAGACAAAGAAAATCCTCTCAAACTCCAAAAATAAATCTTGCACCTTTGCTAAATGTAAAATGAATTTTGAGATACTTGCTTTACATGACAGTGAACTTGTAAAAAAAAAAAATTAATGCAATTTACCAAAATAGTGCTAACCTATTATTTATAAAAGTGATCTCACCTGCCATGTGTGTTTGAGGAAAAAAAAAACTGTTACACTTGGGAACACTAATGAAATACTTCGAAGATTTAATCCAAGAAATAAAATCTTTCCTACCTTCCAAGATCCACCACCCAAAGTTATAGAATGAACTGAAATGAATAAATGTGGAAGCAAACATAAGTATTTCTAATAATCTTACACACATGCACACACACACATAGAATATGCTAGAATAACCTAATCTTTATTGAAGGTCAACAGCCCTAGTGACAGAAAGATAATGAATATGGCTTTTGTAAAGTTTTCAACTAATTATCACAAATGCTTAATTCTTTTGCTAATCAGCTAACCTGAGTATGGAATATGTATTACTTAGTTAAAAGGGTATAAACAAAAGTAATTTTTTAAAAAAGCACTGTCACAGATACCAATGAGGTACTTTAGTTTTTTTCTAACGATCTATGTATCGATTTAATAATTTACATAACTGTTTATTCTATATAGTATAAAATCATATAGAAGGTGTATCTTAAACGTGTTATTGTTCTGGTACAAGAAATTTGAAATAACAGCAAAAAAAAGTGTGTTCAGATAAATGGAATGTACTAATTAGGAAACCATCGATATACTGCAATATTGAAAGAGAAGTTATGTGTAACAAAAATAGTCAAAAAATTCTCAGACTGAATCTGAAGAGGATTTTAAAATCATAATCCATAGGACAAGGAACTTTAAGCATTATTCAATGTGACAAGGCTATATCCTGAAATCTGAATTTGAAATTGATTTATATTTCACATCCACAGAGATGTATGTATTTTACAAAACATATTTTCAAAAGATGGAAAAGTTTGACTTTAGGCTACAAAGGAATCAAAAGGAAACCACTGTTTTGTTAGATATATTTTTAAATTAAAAGTTTCATTAAGGCCCACTCAGTGTGGGTCAGTGGTTGAGCGTCGACCTATGAACCAGGAGGTCTCGGTTCAATTCCTGGGTAGAGTGCATGCCCTGGTTGCTGGCTAGATCCCCAATAGGAGGTATGTAGGAGTCAGCCAATCATTAATTCTCTCTCATCATTGATATCTATCTCTCTAACCATTCCTTTCTGAAATTAAAAGTATATTTTAAAAAAATAAATGTTTAATTAAGGCTCATATATTTTGGAGGGATACCCAAGATATTTTGTTACAGTATAATCTTATATATCTAGTGTATGCTACTGGAAAATTGGAACTAAAATCCTGTTAAATACATTACCCTTCAATTAAAACCAGAAAAATAGCCCCTACTTTTCAATACTGGTTTGTTATGAACTTTTGTCTCCCGAAATGGTAGGTGCAAATACATAAATTTAGCTTTAAGAGAAGATTAAAGTGAGGGGTAGGATAAAACACTAAGATATAAAAGAAAGTCCTTATTTATATTATCATGATTTATACCTTCCTTATTCCATGAAAATTGCTATGCTGTAAATATATTGATTTCCCACAAACAATTGAGGTTTCCAACAATATTTGCCTACTCTTTTCAACTAGGGGCCAGAAATGATATAATTGCTATAGTTTATATTTTTCTGATGAAATGCCTCTTTCTAAATGGCTTCTTCCTAACCAGAAAAATAAGTATTTTTATGGGTATCACAAATGAGGCTGGGGCAGAAACCACTAAAATGAAAATAGCAACTCTAACCCAAATGACAGCACAAAGAACCCCAGTTGAAAGTCATCAACCAAAGTATAAGCCCAGAAAAATAACAAAGATAAATAAAATTGATTTGTAATAAGCAGAGTTGCTGAAATCCATCACAGAAGACACTTATTTTAATAATCTTTAGCTAGGCACTGGCAATCCCATTTCCTACCCCAATTTTACTTTTTAGAGCTTCTTTTGAAAAAGAAATGCACTTGACCCTTGAACAAGAGTTTGAACTGCATGGATCCACATACACACAGAATTTTGTCAGTGCAATTTAAAACTAGGTTATTCAAGGGTCAGCTGTACTCTAAGTTATTTACCGTGATTGAGTAGGCAGAGGGATCCTTAGAAAGAAGAGAGAACACATTTTGTTAGTTACATCTCTGTATGAGTCGTGTCCTTATTTTAAGATTTTATATTTGCCATATTTTCTACCTGCTTTGCAAGAAAAATGTAAAAGGATTTCAACTGCCACAATTAAACTTTCTGTAAATATTTTTTACTCAACAACTGTTAGTTATAGCAAAGGTGCCTATTAATGAGAAAATCATCTCATCTCATAATTCCATACACTACAAATAAAATTTATGTTAGGGCTATGTAATCTGGCCACAAAACTTCATTAATTAGAAGGGTTAGATATCACTAACAGACTTGTTTTGCCCAACTTTACAAAATTATTTGTTACCTAAACTGCTTCCTTAATGTTGAATATAAATATTTTAAAATGAATTCCCTGGGAGTAGGGCTACAAAGTTTCACATATTCATCTTATTCAGCAATTTAAGAAGTTATGAAAATGATATATATATATATATATATTCCCATACATACACACACATATAAATATGCTTCCATAACTGAATCTTGGTTTTAAAAATGCTTACACAATGTGGGGAATTGAAATATTCACTAGGTTTGAATATGTACATTTGCACTCCTTTTTCAATCCAAATGGATACACCAGCAGACACATGATAGATTAAATAAATGATTTAACTGAATTATCAGTTTGTCTTTTGCACACCCGACAGAAAACATATTTATTATGAACCTTTATTAAGTGGCTCACATTTCAATATAAATCACACTAAAAAAAATTTAAAGCTATTTACACTACAGTGCTGACACATTTAAAATGAAAAAAAAAATTGGTATAAATAAGCTCTATGGAAAAGCCTTAAATTGTTGAAAAAGAATTCTGGCTCATATTACTTTATATATATATGTATGTGTATATATATATACATACATACACATACATATATATATAAAATGTCAGCTCTATTCTAAAACCTACAACTCCAATGCAAGTGACTTTTTAAAGACTCCATTTGTTTAAACCTGCAACGTTTACAGTGCATCTGGCCCTAAGTGCTTTCATACTTCACAGTTATGGACAGGCACTGAGGAATGTTACAAAGCTACATAAACTATATTTTGTAACAGAATTGAGAGCAAGTCCTTGGCTTGCTTTCATAATTCATGAATCTTTATTACATTATTAAGTTGTTTTTTTTTAAAAAGATTTTAAATGGTATATACATATTTAACACAAAATGTCATCATCTTTTCTATTTTGATGTGAATGTACTGAACTATGTTGCCTTGTATGAACTAGACTTAAGAGACTTTCAGGGCACAATTCCTCCTTTAAATCTTTGTTGCTATTTTCAAATTGGGAGTCCACTTCAATCTTAAATTCTGTAAATTGAACATGATCCAATTTTGCTTTAATATTCTTGCCATCCATATTATTTGGTGTTCTAGTCTCTTCAGAAACATAAACATTCACAGATTCTTCATTGATTCTTACAGATGCTACAGGTTCATGTTTAATATGCTGTACTTCATATTTAGAATGAAGTGTGTCTGAAAAAATAGAATCCAAAGAGGTTTTGCTTACAGCACAAATCCTATCATCACTGTGAGGTCCAAGAACTGACGATGTAGAATCTGGTGATGTGCCCGTTTCATGAGTATCTGTATTCTGAGCAGTGTCCTCCTCTGAGTGATATAACTTGAGCCGAACATGCCATGCTAAACTACATACAGCTGAAACTGTCTTGAACTGATGAACAACATTCCTTGGAATAAAATAAATGTCATTATCATACAGCTGAATCCTGGCATATCGAATGCCTTCTCTCCTCAGTTGATTAAGTTTTGCATCATCAACCCACTGGACACACTAAAAAAAGAAATAAGGAATAGCAGTAAGTCTTTTTCACAATAAAAATTCAACTGAAGACAATAATGGTTTAAAATATACCTGGGATAGTGGAGGTTCATGTAAATCTAACTGCATTCGTTGAACTACTTCTAAGAAATCTTCAGCATGAAAACAAATGACATCTTTGGTTATTCGGGGTTGATCAAGCCTAAAAAAGAATATGAGATAAGGAAGAATGTGCCATTAATATTTCATTCTGTTAATAACTTAATAAATTCAAATTAAAAATAGTTTACAGTCAAAACCAAAGTACTGTTTTAAAAATAAAGTTAAATTATAATTAGCAGACCACCTTACATATTTAAACAAAGGGATAATACCATGGGTTTCAACCTAAAATAGATTAAAAAAACCACTCACCTCATTTTATTATTATAGCTACGTGTAACTACAGTTTGAAAAATTAAAACAATCTGAACTGGTTAATTATGTAAATAAAAACTAAGTATTTTGTCTTAAAGTTAAGGTTAATATTTCAACAAATTGAGAGAACTGAAAATAATATATAAAAATTAGAGAAGGGAATATTTTCTTTCAATAAAAATATACATAACTATAATGATACTTAAAACCCCTAAGTAACTCTTAATAAAAGGACTATTAAACTGTTACCACTATATTTTCTTTTAATATCTATCCATCCATCTACCTATCTACCTATCTATCTACCATTCATCTCACCTGAGCATATTTTTCCATTGATTTTTAGAGAGAGTGGAAAGGAGAGACAGAGAAACATCAATGTGAGAGAGACAAATCGTTTGGTTGTTTCTGCATGTGCTCCAATCAGGACTGGAGATCAAGCCTGCAACCAAGGTATGTGCCTTTGACAAGAATTGAACCTATGACCCTTCAGTCTGAGGGTGATACTCTATCCACTGAGCCAAACTGATTAGGGCTTTCTGCTTGTCTTTAAATATAATCCTAAAAAAATTCCCAAATTCTTTTAACTTATTAGGATTATACAAATACATCTTCACAAAAAAATGCTGGGGGAAAATCCTTTTTGATGAAATTATAAGCAACTAAATACAAAAAAAAAAATTGTATCAAGCAAATTACAATTTTTTAAAATAGTGATAAAGAGAAAACCTAAAACTCATGCATCACATTAATATATTGAGAAAGAAGGATGAGGATGATTGCAGACTTCTCATGAAAGACAATGCACACCAGAAGACAACAGACTATCTTTTAAATATTAGAAGAAAAAGTCAATCTAGAATTCTATAGCTACCAAAAATATCTTTCAAAATGTGAAATAAAAACATTTTCAGACAAACAAAAGCTGAATCTGTCACCAGAAAACCAACACAACAGAAAATGTTAAAGGAATTTTTTCAGACTGAAGGAAAATAATTCTTAGATGAAAATATAAATCTATTTAAAGGAATGTAGAGCACAAATAATAGTAAATATGAAAGTATTTTATTCTCATTTTAAAAATATCTTTGGGACTACTTCCTTATAGCTAAAGTAGTATATTGGGGGGTTTACAGTATATCTAAAATATAAATGTATGACAATAATTAGCAAAAAGTCCAGAAATTGGGGGAGAGGGATTAATAAGTGGCAGTATGCTATTGAAAGATTCTTAACTCATTACATAAAGAGGTATATATTTGAAGCTAGATTCTGATAATTTAGAGAAACCAATAATAAAACAGTGATATAAGGAATGATAAAAAAGACAAGAAAAAGGGGGAAGGTAATAAAAAACAAGAAGCAAATGGGAAAAAGATGATAAATTTAAATCTAAATTTACTGATATATGTAAATGGTCTAAATACTGCAATTAAGAGACTCCAATTAAAACTTCACTAAATTTTTTAAAAAGCAACTTATCTGAAACTGGTTTGGCTCAGTGTATAGAGTGTCAGCCTGCAGACTGAAAGGTTCCGGGTTCGATTCCGGTCAAGGGCATGTACCTCGGTTGCGGGCTCGATCCCCAGTAGGGAGTGTGCAGGAGGCAGCTGATTGATGTTTCTCTCTCATCGATGTTTCTAACTCTCTATCCCTCTCCTTTCCTCTCTGTAAAAAATCAATGAAATATATATTTTTTAAAAAAAGCAAGTTATATGGTATCTACATGAAACAATATAGATACACAAATGAAAAGATAAAGAATGGACAAAGACTAATCATGAGAAAGCTGGACTGGATGTATTAACATCACACAAAGTAGATTTTAAGACAAGGAATATTACCAAGGATAAAAAGGGTAGTTTGTAATGATAAAGAGGTCAATTTGAAAAGAAATAATAATTCCAAATGTGGAGTCACCTATTACCAGACTTCAAATGTATAAACATTGAAAACATGCTTAATGAGAGAAGCTAATTACAAAAAACCACATATTATATCATTTCATTTATATGAAATATCTAGAATAAACAGAGAGAGAAGAAAGCAGATTAATGGTTGCCTAGAGCTGAAGAGAATAGCTAAAAAAGTCCAATCCATAAAGTCCTATCTCTTTTTGAGTTAATAAAAATATTCTATAATTGTGGTAAAAGCCGCACAACTCTGAGCATACTAAAAACCACTGAATTATATATACTTTAAATGGATGAACTGTATGTCAATAAAGCTGATATCAAAGAAAAATACCTACAGGGGGAAAAAAAAACCTATCAAAGTTAAAAGGAGAAATAATAAAATCCAATGTTACAGTTGGAGATTAGTAAGACAAAAATGAGTAAGATTATAGAAAAGTTATACCACATTATCAACAAAGTTGACTTAATTGTGTATAATAGGGCATTATACCCCCAACAACAGCAGAATATACATTTTTTTACGTGACATAGAACATTCATCAAGATAGTCCATAAAACAAACCTCAGTAAATTAAGAAAGACAAATTATACAGAATATGTTCTTTGACTACAAGAGACTTAAGTTAGAAATCAAAACAATCCCAAAAGAATTTGGAAAAATATTCTCAAATATTGAAAAGTAAACAACAGTCTTCTAAATAATCCATAATTTTTTAAAAAAAGACATCAAATAGAAGCTTAAAATATTCTGATCTGTCTATATATATAAAAAGCCAGCGACCAAAACGCGGTAACGACGGGTTGCTATAATACTCACTGCGGGCAGTGAACAAGGCTGATCTGGGAGTGGGGCCAGCCAACCACCTGGGGCCCCTCCCCCCAGCCAGTTCCACCCCTGATCAGCCTCCCCCACCCTGATGGAGGGCAGGGCAGCTGGCCAACCCCCCAGCCACCTCGCCCCATGGGCCCCACCCCAATCAGTCTGTAGCCCCTTTCCCTGGCCAGCCCTGCTCCTGATTGCCACCCCTTCCCGCTACCCCAATAGAGAGCAAGGCTGGCCAGCCAACCTCCTACAGCTCCTTCCCCTGGCTTGCCCCACCCCAGATGGGCCCCTACTACCTTGATCAGGGCAGGGCCGGCCAACCAACTGCTTGTGACCCCTCCTCCCGGCCACCCCTGTTGCCAATGGGCCCCCACCACCCCAATAGGTCCGAGGGCCCTCCCCCCAGCTAGCTCTGCCCTTGATCAAATCCCCACTCTGATCAGGGGCAGGGCAGGGCCAACCAACCACCCATGGCCTCTCCCCTGGGCCCCTGATCAGCCCCCATCACCCCATTTGGGGGCAGAGCCAATTGGCCCACTGCCCACAGCCCCTCCCCATGGTCTGCCCCACTCCCAATCAGACCCCACCACCCCGACTGGCCTGCAGCCCCTCCCCCCAGCCAGCTTCCCACACCAATCCAGGTTGGGGCTGGCTGACCTACCTCCCCTGGCCCCATTTGGGGGCAGGGCCAGCTGGCCCAGAGCCCTGCCCCATGGCCAGCCCTCTCCCCAATCCTCCCCCGCCCAATCAGGGGTAGGACCCACTGGCCGATCACCTGTGGCCCTCCCCCCAGCCAACCAATCCCTGATCAG
Source organism: Lasiurus cinereus (assembly GCA_011751065.1). Lineage (NCBI taxonomy): Eukaryota > Metazoa > Chordata > Mammalia > Chiroptera > Vespertilionidae > Lasiurus > Lasiurus cinereus. The sequence goes on from JAAGEH010000307.1 coordinate 30,580,704, forward strand.
ACCTGATCGGCCCTGGTCGGGGCGGGCTAGCCAGACCCCACCCCTGCACAAATTTGTGCACTGGGCCTCTAGTATATTAATTAAAACACAACATCAATATATGTGCAATATAGCTAACATAGTGCTTATAAATTTAGTTTTAAATACTTATATTAGAAAAGAAGAGCAAGTTCTTTCCTTAAAAAAAAAAAAAAGAGCATTTGTGTACCTTTTGTAAAATGCCTGTTCAAATATTTTTCCAATTTTAATTGTTTTCTTATTCTTGAATTATAAGCATTCTTTATATATTTGGATACAAGTCATTCACACATATGCATGTGTGTGCACACATATACACACACTCACACACTTGAAATATTTTCCCCTAGTCCTGTAGCCCACTCTTCATTATCTTAATGATATCATTTTTCTCTCATGTTTGCCTAATGCAAACTTTTCTTCAATGTTTTATTCTGCGATTTTTATAGTTTTAATGATTACATCTATTTATATGATCCATTTTAATATTTTTGTATTGTATGAGAGAAAAGTCAAGGCTCATTGTTTTTGTGTATGGATATCCTATTGTTCCAGCATCATTTCTTAAAAAAGACTCTTTTTCCCCAAGTGAATTATTTTGGCCTCTTCACTAAAAATCAATGAACACTGGACACTATTCTGTTCCATTAATCTTCAAGTTTATCTTCATATCAATACCACCCTCTTAATTACTGTTGCTTCAAAGTTAGCTTTACTAGTATAATGACAGGCAGTGTAATGTAAATTCTCCAACGTTATTCTTCCCCCATCTCTCCAAGACTGTTTTGCCCATGTTCTTTGTATTTCAATAAAAAAACCCTGTTAGCCCTAACCGATTTGGCTCAGTGGATAGAGCGTTGGCCTTCGGACCAAAGGGTCCCAGGTTCGATTCTTATCAAGGGCACATGTTCAGGTTGTGAGCTTGATCCCCAGTAGGGGGCCTGTGGGAAGCAGCCAATCAATGACTCTGTCTAATCATTGATTTTTCTATCCCTCTCCCTTCCTCTCTAAAATCAATACAAATATATTTTAAAACAAGTGTTAGATTTTATTAGGATTAAGTTGATCTATAGATCATTTGGGAAGGAACTGACACAATCATAAAGGGATCATAAGCCATGTTCGCATCAGAGCCAAGAAGCCCTCTTTTAGCACCAACAAAGTTATTTTCTTGCCATCTTTAGTATAGGAAGCAAACTGTATTTTACAATAGTGAGAAAATTCAAAGCTAGAAATATCTCATTCTAAAATCTCTCTCAAGCATATTCTTAAATCACCTAATTTATTATAGTAGTTGGGCAATAGTCTCTATACTATGAAATTGCTAGCCACAAAAGTGTTTTTATATTCCATAGATATGTATTGGGAACTATGATGGGCCCATAAAAGATATAGCACACAATCTCTAACCTCAAATCAAATACATAGTGGAAGAGAGAGTATATACCAACAATAACTTAAGGAAGCTTAAAAGAGATTTTAACAAAGTGCTAAGGCCATGAAGCAGGAATATTTATCTTTGAAAGAACATGTAAATATGTAGCTAACTTTACTGAACACTCTAGATTTCACTCTAAATAATTCTTGATGCCATTCTTAAATCCTTTTTACCAAACATTCAAGAGAAATTTCATTAATTTTAAATAGGAGTTTGTAAGGATTTCCAGATAACAGGAAAAGCATAGAAGCTATATGGATATATAACCGCAAATATTTGGAAATTAACATTTATGTTAAACACAATTCAATTATTATTGGATTATTAACTATTAATACTGTTTTCTTAAGAATCTCTTAGGGCCCTGACAGGTTTGGCTCAGTGGATGGAGCATTGGCTTGCAGACTGAAGGGTCCCAGGTTGGATTCCGATCAAGGACATGTACTTTGGTTGCAGGCACATCGCAGTAGGGGGTGTGCAAGAGGCAGCTAATCGATGTTTCTAACTCTCTATCCCTTTCCCTTCCTCTCTGTAAACAATTAATAAAATATATTAAAAAAAAAAAAAAAGAGAATCTTGTAAGGTTAGTTCAGTACTACCTGCTTTGTTGAGAAAATAGCATATTCCAATTTAGGTTTCATACCTAAACAGAACTCAGTTTAAAAACAAAACTTAAGAGAACAAACGTATCTTACAATATCAATATAGCTTTGCTATATATTTTTTATCAATAAATGGAAATTTTCTCAATTATGGGATGTTACCTTAAGTATATTAAAGATACTTATCCATTTTTTTTTAAATCTATAAAAAGTTTCGAAGTGAAACTTGTAAAAATTATTATACTAAATCTTAGCAAGGAGCAGCAGGGTAGAATAGTATAAAGAGAATACATCAGAGTCTGGAGTCAGATCTAAAATCAGTCTCAATTCTACCATTTACTAACTATATAACTATGATAATGTTATTTGACAGCCCTCAGCCTCAGTTTCCTTGTGTGATCAATATAGGCCTAAAAGTAGCTGAAGAAAATCAAATGAACATTTGTAAATAGGCATATAGTAAGCACTAAGTGAATCCTAGTTTTAACTGTTTTCACCTATAGTTACTTGGAAAATAAAATTACTTCAGTCAAACCCAAGAGACTAAATAAAACTAGGTTCTAGTCATTGAAAATATTTTTCAGTGCAGTTACAATATCCAATTATAGGGAAAATGGGGGGGGGGGGGGGGGGGGGAAGGGGGAGGGGTGGAAAACTTCCCAAGTGAAAATTTAGAAGCCAAAAAAACATTTCATTAAAATAGCAGTAGTTAATATATACCACTCTCCACAGTGCACAGCCTTCAACACTCCAACTGCAGCTGTAGTCTGTCGTTCAAAACCTTGTCCTATATGATCTGCATGAGCTCTTGTCCTGTCTTCAAAGAGCATCTCACGGGGCTCACTAGTTCGAGGTAGGTACTGCAGGTTTTTTATTTCATTGGTAGTTCTGTTTAAAAAAAAATTACACTTATATTTTATATAGATGGGGTAGGCTTATGTGTTAAGGATTAATTGCCCTCAAATATTTGTATTGATATACTAAGGCTTAACTGCCAACAAGCATTGAGTAATTACATAATTCAGTGAAAGGAAATTTCATCTGCTCCAAAATCAAGTTTTATTTTTCAAATGAACACGTACAAACAAGAACGTATATATAATCCACTCTTTTTCTTAACACACCTTTCATAAGTGGAAGTTCTTTTTATTTGTTTTTATTCCTCACCTAAGGATATGTTTTTATTGATTTTGAGAAAGAGAGAGAGGGAAATAATGATGTGAGAGAGAGACATCAGTTGCCTCCTGTACATGCTCCTACTGGAGATCAAGCCAGCAACCTAGGAATGTGCCTTGACTGGCAATCGAACCCACAACCTTTTGGTGTACCAGACAATGCTCCAACCAACTGAACTCTTTGACCAGGGCCATAAGTGGAAGTTTTAAGGCAACATACACTTAGAAAAGACACTAAATTACAGGTAGTGTGGTTTATCCAGGTTTCCCTGTATGCAGAATCTTTACCTGAAGTTTGGGTCTAACCTGAGGAAGTATGCCCCTAATCAGGGAACATGGCTGACATAATATATATATATCTGGAACAAGCAGATAACTTTAAAAAGTGCATTAATATTTGTAGAACACCTACGATATGCCAGGTATTACCTAGGCACTGAAGTTAGTGAACAAGACAACAGTGAATAAAATAAGTTCCCTAATATGGTAGAAGTTTATATTCTAGTGAAAGGAAGACAAAAATAAGTATCAAGAAAATAATAAGCATAAAAGTGCTTCCACAAACCACGCATAACTTATTGGGGATAGAAAGGAATACCTTAGCTCCCTCTTACATTGGCCCTCTTCTCCACTGCTCACACTTAGAATGTGAGCAGTGCACACAAGCGGCTGACTACGTAATCTCACTCACTGCAGAAACCCTCTCTGATTTTGCAGAAGAGGAAAAGGCTGAGAAGAATTTCTTTGACTGGAAATCATCGTCTTACTTATCTTTCTGTATTGTTTTTCTGTTACTTCCAAAAACAAATTCAGATTGTCCCATAATTTCTCCTCTCATCCTAGCCTACTAGGGTCTCTTCCTTTTTAGTTCCCTAATTTACCATCAACCTCTACCATTTAACTGCTCTTTGTGCAATCCTGCATTAGTCTTTTTATACATTTACACATACATACCGATGATGCTATAACATACTTCCTTTTGCTCTTTGTGATTAATGTTCTACAGGTATCAGAAAGCTACGTAATAATGTTACTGTGGAAAGTTAACAGGCTTGATAGTAGGCTTATGTGTTAAGGATTAATTGCCCTCAAACATTGTATTGATATACTAAGGCTTGACTACCAACAAGCACTGAGTAATCACATAATTCAGAGAAAGAACATTTAAGTCATCTGTTCCAAAATTTCTCACTACTATTGCCATTATATGTTTTTATCTTGTTAAAAAAAAAAAGGTCTCTTCTAGGCTTCAAACTTTTATTCTATTATTTTTATTTTTTACCTTATGTTTAAATATCAAACTTCTTTATGAGGTAGGAGCTATGGCTTTTCCTTTTAGATGGACTGCCAATTATGTCATCATTATACATAAATAACTCTTCCCTTTCTCAATATACTTTTATCTATTTGTGTACTCTATCCTATTCTAATGATCTTTTTGAGCTTTACAGTAATTTTTAATATATAACACAAGGACCCTTCACTTATCTTCTCTTTCTCAATTGTCTTGGCTATTTGTGGCTTTATTTATTCTTCTTTATAAAGTTTAAAATCATTTATCCAATGCTAGAAATATTAGTCCAATTGAAATGCTAAGTTTCAAAGAAATATTTTTATCCAATCCAAAATACAGTACTGTTTTCCATTTGTTTAGATCTTATTTTATATCTTATCTTTATAAGATGTTTCAGTTTTCTTAATATGGGTTCTAAATATTTATTAAATTTATTCCAAATAGTTTATAATGATATTTTTTCCCATTTCTAATTACAATTTATTGTCATCTGCCTTCATTTCTCATGTTTATTTATATTTGGTACATTTTTAAAAATTACATCAGCATATGTAGCCATTTTTAAATTTACATTGCAGTTACGCACTAAACCCTCCTCTCCTTCTTCCTCCAATTTTCAACACGTATATGCACCCAAACATACAAACACCCATCCCCAGCAATACAAATTTGTATATCCAACATACCTTTTCCTTTTGAAAGGTGACTTTGGCATATCAGCCACAGGGATCATTTGTTCTCCTGGGCGTACCCACATGATAGGACCATCATCACTATCTTTTCGACTCTCTAATTTTAGACTAGATAGTGTCCCCCAAGGCAGTGTACACTAGAGGTAAATAATTACATAAAAATGAATTATTTTCAAAATATATATTTATGCATTAAAGAATATTGCCCCCTTGAAAAACTTTCATATATACTTTTATACTTATGTCCTTGAAAGATATACCTATACTGAATATATTCCTACATATGCACAATTTTCCATCAAAAATTCTATTCCAAACACATGAAGAGAATAATTATTTTAGAGTGATTTCTTCCCCAACTCTGTCACAGACTTGATTCACTAAATTCATCATTTGTTATTCTTCCTTCTACCATATATGTTAATACATTGCCAAAATAAGCAAGTATTCTCCCTGAGAATCTACAAAAATAAACAGATATCTCTTTGATTAGTTATAATCAAAACCTAGTACAAAGAGCAAAACCAAAACAAAATAGAAATTTATTTGTTCACAGTTGCTTGAAAAGATTATTGGATTAAAAAGCAGAGATTAAAATCTCTGGAAAAAAAAGAAGAGATGTTCAACAGATTAAGTGGCAGCAGTAGTGATAAACTGATTTTTTGTTTAAATCTTTAGTTAAAAGTATTAACTAAATTTCCCCCATTGACTCCTTTTAGCCCATTCCTGTCCCCATCCCTGCACCATCTTATTGTCTGTGATTAACTAATCTTGTCACATTTAACCTTTGAGTTACTAATTAAATAATCTAGCTCAGAGATTTCTCTAGCTAGAAATCATTTAAAGATTTTAAAGGAATCTTAAGCTACGTATTTTATTACTTATTTATTTTATTTTACTTAATATATCTTTATTGATTTAAGAAAGGAAGAAGGAAAGAGAGATAGAAACATCAATGATGAGAGAGAATCATTGATCAGCTGCCTCCTGCACATCCCCCACTGGGGACCAAGCCTGCAACGTAGGCATGTGCCCTTGACTGGAATCAAACCTGGGATCCTTCAGTCCACAGGCTGATGCTCTATCACTGGAGTCAAACCAGTTAGAGCTAAACTACATATTTTAAATGCCTATTTTATGGATGAGGAAAATGAAGCCCAAAAATGGCTTCCCCAAACCAGATAGGTATAGCCAAAAATGAAATGCAGCCCAGCCAGTATGGCTCAGTTGTTGAGCATTGACCCATGAACCAGAGGTCACCAGTTCGATTCCTGGTCAGGGCACATGCCCCAGTTGTGGGCTTGATCCCCAGTAGGGGGCAGAAAGGAGGCAGCCAATCAGTGATTCTCTCTCATCACTGATGTTTCTTTTGCTCTCTCCCCCTTCCTCTCTCTCTAAAATCAATAAAAGCATATTAAAAAGAAGAATGAAAGACACATGTATAATTTCCCAGGCCAGTTTTCCACAATGCCAAATGGCCATTCCCTTTTCCTAAGCACTTATACATCCTTCCTGTACTTCTTCAATTCCCTACTATTCAATCTATAGCTAATAAATAAATGAAACCTAATTTCCTAAAGTGGCAGTAACAGGCAAGTGTTATTTTCTGATCTATCACTTAGTACCAGAGAAGTTATAAACATACACTACACTAGAATTTAAATTTTTTTTAATATATTTTATTGATTTTTTACAGAGAGGAAGGGAGAAGGATAGAGAGCCAGAAACATCGATGAGAAAGAGACATCGACCAGCAGCCTCCTGCACGCCCCCTACTGGGGATATGCCCGCAACCAAGATACATGCCCTTGACCGGAATCGAACCTGGGACCCCTCAGTCCGAAGACCGACGCTCTATCCATTGAGCCAAACCGGTTTAGGCTGTACTAGAATTTAATTTCTCATCTCTTCCTTTCTCTCTCTCCAATTCAAATAAAATAATGTTACAATTCTGAAACAACCATTTGTATCACCTGTAGCATAAAAGTTACACCCCCCAATTTAGATTGCTTGATATTTTTTTTTTCTTTTACCTTTAAAAACGGTGAATCTTCCAACATATCAAGAAACTCAGGGAAATAATCTCCCACTTCTTCATCAACAGCTCCTACTAAACTGATTTGTCGCATTGGGCCAGCTCTGTAAGTACCATGAGAATATGTTCTTTTTACCTGAAGGATATGGAATTAAAAGTTATATATAATGTAATATTTGCTCTCACTATGTAACACTAAATTATATTGTCCAAAAATACTAGAACATAATGTGAGGCAAGCAAAACAAAACATCTTTACAAACAGTAAAAAAAAATAAATAAAAAATCATCTGTACTAAATCAAGCTATTTTACCTTCCCTTATTCTGCCTACACATAGCTTACAAAAACATTTGAGATAAACAGCATAATTTTAGATAACTGAGCATAACTTCTTATAATACACTAGAGGCCTGGTGCATGAAATTCATGCACTGAGGGGGAAGGTGTCCCTCAGTCCAGCCTGCACCCTCTCCAATCTGGGACCTCTTGAGAGATGTCCAACTGCTCGTTTAGGCCCAATCCTTGTGGGATCATCCCTCTCATAATCTAGGACTGCTGGCTCCCAACTGCTTGCCTGCCTGCCTGCCTGCTTGCCCTTAACCACTTCTGCCTGCCAGCCTGATCACCCCCTAACCACTCCCCAGCCAGCCTGATTGCCCCTAAATATCTTCCCCTGCCAGCCTGGTCATCCCCAACTGCCCTCTCCTGCTGGCCTGATCGTTTCCAACCACCCTCCTATGCAGGCTTAGTCCCCCCACAACTATCCTCCCTTACAGGCCTGGTTCCTAACTGCCGTCCTCTACAGGCCTGGTCTACAGCTGCCCTCCCCTGCAGGCCTACTCCCCCTCCAACTGCCCTCCTCTACTGACCATCTTGTGGCAGCCATCTTTGGCACATGGGGGCAGCCATCTTGTGTTTTGGAGTGATGGTCAATTTGCATATTACTCTTTTATTAGAAAGGATGAGTCCATTTGCTCAACAATGCCACTGTAATTATATTAAAAAGTTTATATTCCTAAATTTTTCTAAATGACTCATATTTGTTAAATCGGAATTTTCAAAATACATACTGTGAAAACATTACATTTAACCATCACCAATAGTTGATTTATCTAAAACGCCAGAGGGAATGATCTTTCCTTCTTCATCTTATCATGTTAATTAGGATCCAATTTATAATTCTAACTCTGATGAAAAACCACTAGAGTTTAAGAACCAGGAGGCCTAGGTCCCAAATCTACCTTTGCTATCTACCAGCAATATGACCTTCAGAAATAACTTAAATTCCCTGAGTTTTAGTTTCACTATTTGGAACAGTTTACTTTATATAATTATTAAGAAGACTTAGTAATTATATAAAAGTACCATTACTCAAATATCAACCAAAATAAAACAGCCTATACCTCAAGAATCACTGGTAAATTAATTTTCACAAATACATTTAAATCCTGAAAAGTGACCTATGGCTTTTCATATGCTAACACTAGTAAACAAGTCTTTTTTAAGTAAAACAAAATCCATACATAAACAAACATTAAGCTAAATCCCAAGTATCTTTTTCTCTGAATTATTAGCCTTTGTGGCCACATATTTAGGGAGATAAACTTGCCTTCTTTTGCCTGGGTCTATCTCAGTTTTAAAAAATAAAACAAAAACCTTACTATAATACTATTAAACTACTAGAGGCCCGGTGCATGAAATTCGTGCATGGGTAGGGTCCCTAGATCTGGCCAGTGATTAGGGCCTATCTATGGGGCTACTGGAGTGGTGATCAGGGGACACCCATTGGCACTGCTTTGGCTGGCCTGGGGCCTGTAGGCTGGGAGGGAGCTCCTGTGTTAAGTGTCTGCTAGTTAGTCAATGCACGTCATAGCAAACAGTCGTTTTGCCATTTGGTCAATTTGCATATTAGAGTTTTACTATATAGGATAAATACAATAAACAATAAAAAAAAGCAAGAATAACAAATTTAGCTTGTTAGAGTAAATTTTCTGTATTAAGTAAAAACCTTTATCATCATTTAGTAACCTACAAATGGGTTAAGCTTCTTGAGTGGTAATATTAAAGACAAATTATATGTCTTTTCTTATACCTTAAGTACTTCACTATCTTTGACTTAACCAGATGTTGTCATCTTAGGTTCGAATAATAATTTTGTTGACTGAAGAGACTGCTGATCTAGCCAGGTCTCATTCAAATTACACCTCTACATTAATTTCCAAGTTTACAAATGTTTATAAATAAAATGAAACACATGTCTAGTACAGACCTGTATATAAAAAATTTTATCATAAAATAAAGTAGGACAAACCTGATCTCTCCATATCTATTTTGGGGTTACCCAAAAAGAGATTATATCTTTTTAAAAATATATATATATTTTATTGATTTTTCACAGAGAGGAAGGGAGAGTTAGAAACATCGATGAGAGAGAGACATCGATCAGCCGCCTCCTGCACGTCCCCTAGTGGGGATGTTCCCACAACCAATGCACGTGCCCCTGACTGGAATCGAACCTGGGACCCCTCAGTCCGCAGGTCGATGCTCTATCCACAGAGCCAAACCGGTTTCAGAGAGGCTATATCTTTTGAAGATTTTTTTAAAGTAATGGTCCTATTAAACTTCATAAATATTTCAAATGATATTGTAAAAAGTAAAATAACATAAACTCTACTTTATAATCTTAAATATTGTATTTGAATCTTTATGGTTAATTCTTCTCACTTCATGGCAAAATACATATATATGTAAAATTCACTTACATAATTTGCTCAATAAAAATACAGATCCCTCTCCTTTCTTCACCAAATTGTGTTACAATTATAAAGTGCATTCTGTTTGTCCACCAGTGAAACCACAGGTAGATTCCACTAGAAAGTATGGTCTTTTAAAAAACTATTAATACTTAGCTATCATGTTTAAAACAAAGTAGCAATTATCTTCCAAAACATTTATTCTCTAAGCATTCAAGGTACTACTCTGATAACCTAGCAGGATATCTACAGAAACACCACCCAGAATGTGCTCAATCTCAGCTGATTTTGTAAGTAAACTAAGGAGGGTATGGCTTGGTTAGTACTTGATAACCTAATAGAATTTATATATTTAAATTTAAAACTAAAATTTGAAAATTAAATAAAAGTATCAAAATATTAGTTTGTGAAACTAATTTAAATATTAAAATATACTATAACTTTTAATTATATACCATTCAAAACTTTCTAGCTTAATAACCTAATACTTCAAACATATACTAATCAGTTAGAACCAATTATTTAATATTTTAAGCATGGAAAATTACATATAATAATGCATTCAAATTCAAAAAGTATATACCTCTTAATAAAATATATAAATGGTACTTAAGCTGCTAAAACAAAATATAAAAATATAATCTACACAGTTTTCACACAAAAAGTGAATACTTCTTGATTTAAGTGGCAACTATTTTACTGCAATATTATATATATAGCAAATAACAGTTTCCCCTATTAATAGAATAAAAGTAAATCTATAACATCATAGGAAATTTTTTAAAAAGCTCAATTCTCCAAAATTCATCCATCCAACAATTAAAATTAAAGGGAAGTGGGTGAGGGAGGAAACAGGTAAGGTTCGAAAGACTTTCTAAAGAGCCAAAATACATACTAACAAAGACAATGACTCTTAAAAGTGTATTCTTATTATGTATGTTTCTACATTTGGCATTATTCTAACTAATCTTTAAAATAATGAAAATTAAAGAACACAAATTTACAAAAGGGAGGGGGACAAGAGGCAAGCACAGCTACAGCTCCCATAAAACATCATGACAAACCCAGACAGAAAATAATTAAACTACATATGCTCAAAAAGATTATCTTCATTAAAATCTTAGTACTTAAAATTATATGCTGTATTGTCTAGAAAAATCACTTATCGAAAACCTCACACCCTGACAACACTGGACATGAGCTTACTATATTCCTATTCACTTCAGTAAAAATTAAGCTACCTATCAGCTTTCTGATACAGTTAAAAAATTAATCTGAAAATATGAAAACAAGTCATTGCTTTAAAATGTATTCTGTATGCTTCCTAAAAGAGAAATGTAGTTATAGAGAATACATACATACTCCCAATTTAGGTATAGCATTCTCAAAAGATGATATAATAAAAGATAGTAATGACATTTCTATTGTATTTGCAAGCACTTAATTTAAATAGTAAGTTTATATTTAATTAGTGCTTTTTTGAACAGATGTTTTATCTAAATCTCTCTACAGCCCCTGTACCCTTCCCCGGCCCCCCCCAAAAAACCTACCACCATTATAAAACTGCTTTTTAGCTTTCCCCCTCCTATTTTTTCTACAAATGTTATAAAGGGAAAAGAAAAAAGCACAAAATGGGAGACTTCTTATACCCAGTGCCAGTGTGTCCATAAAAAAAAACTCAGAAGTTTTAGTTAATGGGAAATGAACTATTTAGTTAAATTATGTTTAAATTAAAATCTTATTTATTATTTCTCATATAAAATAATCTTAAAAAACAATTTATGATTCTGAGTTGGTCTGTTACAAAAAGAAAAAAAAAAGGGACTTATCAAAAGGAAATATATTGCCAAATACAAATCTCTAATCTTTAATATTGCTTTCTCTTACTTAACTTATAAAAATTGCTGCAAAAAGAGAAAAAACAAGTATGGTAATTCATAATTAAAAAACCATGAAGAATGACTCATTGAAACAATCTGTTTCTCTAAATGTGTTCCATAATGTGTCAGTCCCTGAAAAGAGGCTACTAAAGTCAAATAAGTTTGGAAAACTCTTCCTGTCTAAGAAGCTCACCACACACATTCGCTACTAAAGTTTCTGAAAAGTAACAGTAAATAAATATAACTTATTTGGCCCAGCATTACACAAATTATTTTTACTTTAAACCCTCTTTTTCTTAAAGTTGTTTTAGTGCACTTAGGCATACCCAAGATATTAAAAGTTACAAAGAATAATTTAATAGTGATCCACCCACAAGTCATTCAATACTGATAACTCCCTTTCTTCCCCTGTAAAATTATAGATGTTTCTAGCTAATATAAGCACCAAAGTAATATAGTTATTAGAGCCAAAAATTTAAGGGGGTGAGGGAAGAAGTGGCTGTTGGTTCAATATCTTCTGGTTGGTTTCATAGTGGTTGGTGAAGGTGAGGTGGAGAAAGGAAGATGAGAGAGGGGAGTCTCTTACTCTAAAAAACAAGGTCAGACGAAACCGGTTTGGCTCAGTGGATAGAGCGTCGGCCTGGGGTTCGATTTTGGTCAAGGGCATGTATCCTGGTTGCGGGCACATCCCCAGTAGGGGGCGTGCAGGAGGCGGCTGATCGATGTCTCTCTCTCATCGATGTTTCTAACTCTCTGTCCCTCTCCCTTCCTTTCTGTAAAAAATCAATAAAATATATTTAAAAAATAAAAAAATAAAAAATAAGGTCAGCTCATAACATTCTTTGGAGGCAATCCAAACATCTAACATAAATGAATTTGCCACAAGGGGGAGCCATTCTCCATAACACCTGGCATATCTTTTCAAATAAAAATAGGTAATAACATTGAATCAACACTTTATTTTTAAAATATCCACATAACTTCAACTAAAATAACAACGAAAATGTTATTACTCATTTTAAAATTCATACAAAAAAGAAAAAAGAAAAAGGCTCTGTTTCTCAATTATATTAGCCAGTACTTGCCATAATATTCAAAGATGTGACAGGCAATTAGTCAAAATAAAATTTAGTAGAAAAGCAGGCAATGGTTCAAAGACAGCACAGCAAATCAACTTTACTGTCCTATCACAGCATGAAGTCAACAAATATTCCTCTCTCTCCTCATTCTGTAGGGAGGCAAGGCTAACAGATCAGATCAGGACTAATAATTGTTTCACTATTAAGATATTAACCATTTAATCATGAATCAACACCCTGACTTAAGTTATCTGGTACAAACAACATAGAACCAGTATAAAATATAGAGCAAGCTTTTAAAGAATTTGGGGGGAGGGGGGATGAAAAATTAGAATTAAATGGGGTTCAGATTGTGTGCTGATTAAATACTGAATGAAATTTCATTATTTAAATAGAAATGTCATGTACTCCTTAATAGATAAAATTCCCAATTTACTTGCCTTTTTGCTTTTCTACCATCAAAGAAACAGAATAAATGAATATTTGAACAAAACAAGATGTTAGAAAAACTAGGATGGATGTGGAAGATTACAAAATTATTGGCCAAAAAATTCTTTCTAAGTATGTGTGTGTGTGTGTGTGTGTGTGTGTGTATTCACTTCTGAGTAATATGACTATGCCACTCTGATCATTAAGAAATGACTCCAGTTTTGGCCATGTGACTCCTTTGGCCAATAAGACATTAGCAAACACAACACAAGCAAAAGCTTAAACACCAGGGATTACCCTCTTTTCTGCTTTATGGAACCCTGCAACTACTACTATGTGCATGAGCCCAGGCTAGTCGGCTAGATAATGAGAAAAACCTGATCATCACCCCAGTTGTCATTGCACCAAACACCAGGCATATAAAAACGAGGTCTCTTGTCCAGCCCACATGGCTTATTGGTTAAGCATTGACCTATGAACCAGGAGATCAAGGTTCAATTCTGGTTTGATTCCCAGTCAGGGAACATGCGTGGGTTCCCGGTCTTGATCCCAGTGGGAGGTGTGCAGAAGGCAGCCAATCAATGATTCTCTTTCATCACTAATGTTTCTATTTCTCTCCCTTCCTCTCTGAAATATATATATACATATATACATACATATATATATACATATATACATATACATATGTATATATGTGTGTATATATATATATATATACACACTTTTTTTTTAAGTGAGGTCTCCTTAAATTGATTTGCCAATCACTAGACATGTAAATTAAGCTGTCAAGACACAGCAGAGCTGACAAAGGTAAAAATAATTTGAAAAAATAATTTTAAACTATTAAGCTTTGAAGGCTTTTATTTTCTGCAGCAAAAGAAATGATATAGATAGGTTACAAACTTTCAGCAAAATCTATGTGTATGTTTCTATTCTCAAACAGATTTTTATTATAGTTGATTGATATTACACCACTCAACTCAGAGCCGCATTAGAGAAATGACATGAACTATTGACACAATATATAATTCTACATGTTCTCCAAATTTTTCAAGCAACTTGCAAGGATAATAGATAAAGATGGAAAACCAAAGAACAGGATGTCTTGATCTTTGGTCAGTGTTTTGTGTGTGTGTGTGTGTGTGTGTGTGTGTGTACACATATATACATATATACAAAAACCTCAAATTAATTTTTAGTGCCTCAAGGATAAAGGCTGAACAAATACAAAATGTTTCTGAAAACTACATACAGAGTAATAGTACAGAGATAAATACCATCACTATAAAGATCATAGAAATTACTCATAACCTGTCATCTTTTTGTTTCCACCGAATTTATGGCGAATTATTTTGATTGCTCTGATTTTACTATTTAAAATAAAGGGGGAGGAGGGGACTAATCTCCTCAGGATACAAACCCAACACGAATATTTTTAGTTTAGGTTCCACAAGCTACTGGGTAATCAGGGTCATCAGGTTATATTCACATTATTGTGAATGGCTGCAGTGACAGTTTATGCCATCATACAGCACAGTGGCCATGCTGGTAGTATTTATTCTTTTGGTCTGATCTAAACTTGGGAACTGGAATTATGGAAACCTGTCTGAAAATTCAAACTAATGGTTGTTTTTTTAAAATATATTTTTATTGATTTCAGAGAGGAAGGGAGAGGGAGAGAAAGATAGGAACATCAATGATGAGAATCATTGATTGGCTGCCTGCACGCCTCCTAATTGGGGATTGAGCCGCAACCTGGTCATGTGCCCTGACCAAGAATCAAACCATGACCTCCTAGTGTATAGGTCAATGTTCAACCACAGAGATACCCCAACTGGGCATTGATAGGTTTATATTTACATTCCAAGCTCCACCATTTGCACAGGTTACAATATTAGAATACAAAAAAATATGAAATACATCTTAACATTATTATATACAATCTATTTTATCTATTAAAAATAATGTTAATTACATATACTCATTACCATGATAATGAACTTCTTTCTTGACACTGCTAAATGTATTTTCAAAGTAAGATTAAATGAAAAGAATAAGGGTCAGATTTCCACTCTCCTCTATCAACTCACTCTCTTCTCTCTTCTCATACATTACCTAGAACAGGTTCTACTGAAACCTAAACTATTGAACTTAGTGAAAAGTCATCAATGAATAAACCATCAAGCTTTATTTCTGAGCAATCACTGGAACATGAATTGGCTTTATTACCCACAAGTTATCTTTGTTATGACTGATATTAAGTGACACTTAATAGCTAATATTGATAACTCCCTTCCCCTAAAATACTAATACACATTAACTCAATTAATGTTATCATCTCAACCAATTGTTTTGAAGATAAATTATCATGTCAGCATGTAGGCAAATGCATATGACATCAACAAAATATATAGCTTCGCTATGTGATTCTACTAAAACGCAGGCATGATAATTCCATAGATAAGAAGAAGGGGATACGGGAAGAGAAATAAAGTGCAAGATACATTTTTAATTTCTGAAGATGAGTGTTAACATCACACTCTAAAAGGCGCTCAGAGCTTCCAGAAAGAGTGATTAACAAAATGAAGTCCTTAAATACCTAGAAATAAATCTAACAAAATGTGCAACATTTGTAGGCTGAAAACCAAAATAAATTGAGAAATAAAGGGGAATATCATCATCACAGACTGGAAGATTCAATATTGTGAAGACATCAATTCTACCCAAACTTATCTATAGTTTCATTGTAATCACAATCAATATCCAGCAGATTTCTCTGTGGAATTTGACATGCTAACTGTCAAGTTTATGGAAATATAAAGACTCAAAAAAATCTTGAAGACCTGCAAAATTGGTAATCTTATTCTACTAGATATCAAGAAAGTTATATAAAAGCACACCAATTCAGACAAACCAAATAATGAAATTAAAGTGAGCCCAGAGCTGAAACTGGTTTGGCTCAGTGGATAGACCATTGGCCTGTGGACTAAAGGGTCCCCGGTTCGATTCTGGTCAAGGGCATGTACCTTGGTTGCGGGCACATCCCCAGTGGGGGTGAGCAGGAGGCAGCGGATCGATGTCTCTCTCTCATCGATGTTTCTAACTCTCTATCCCTTTCCCTTCCTCTCTGTAAAAGAATCAATAAAATATATTAAAGTGAGCCCAGAAACCCACACATATGTGATCAAGTAAGTTATAACTAAGATAACAATGCACTTTATAATGGAGAGCAATGTCTTTTTGGAAAATAGTTGAGGCCACTGAATACCTCATGAAAAAATATGAACCTTGATCTTTAGCTCATATCATATACAAAAATTAATTCCAAAAGAACTATATAGATTTAAACATGAAAGGTAAAACAAGAACAGTTTCCAGAAAAAAAAACTTAGGAAAATATATTAATTAACCTTAGGGTAGGCAAAGATGTCTTAAGTAGGATACAAAAAGAACTAATCATAAGTGGGGTGAAAAACCTTATAAAGTAGTTTACATTAAAAAACTTTTAATAATTGAAAGACATTCTTAAGAGGGAAAAAATAAGCTACCAAACGAAAGAAAGTATTTACAATACATGTAGCTGACACAATTTTTATCCACAATAAATACAAAAACTCCAACAAATCAATTAGAAAGAAAAAAAAAGCCAGTTGGAAAATGGGCCAAAGAGTACACCAAGTACTTTTACAAAAAGAAGACTATCTATATATATAAAATCTTAATATGCAAAGGAACTGAATGGTGCGACAACTGAACAACCAGTCGCTATGCTGTGTGCTGACTACCAGGGGGCATGAATGGAACATGGCGGGTGTTAGCAGCAGGTGGCAGAGCACAGAACATGGCAGGCATTGGCTATGGCAGGACAGTGGAGTAGGTGAGGGGGGGGGGAGGGGGGAGCACCACACCAAGGCGGGATGCTGGTCGCTGTCATTGGGGTGAGCCTCTGGTGGTTACTGAAAATTCTTTGCTCCCCACCCTGGCCTCTCTGCCTCTCCCTGTTCCTGAGGGGTGCTCGGGGCTGGCAGTCGCTACTTGCACCCGCTGCTGAGGAAGGCCCTGCTCACACCCGTTGCCAGTGCCTGGCACCAGTCCCAATCACTCCGTGCTATCAATGAGTGCAAACAGCGGCTGCCAACCTCAATTGCCCCTGAGGGCTTCTCCACTTTCCCCTGCCTCAGAAGGGCAATCGGGGCAGCAGCCCGTTTGTACCCGCTGACAGCGCCAGCCCCACTCGCACCTGCTGTTGGCACTGGCCCCAATCGCTCTGTGCTATCAGCGGGTGTGACTGGGGCTGGCACTGTTAGCACGTAGGAGCAGCAGGAGCAGGGCTGCCAATAGACAAGGGGCTGGGGCCATGGCAGTAGGGGCTGGTTGGGGGTGAGGAAGATGGGCCAAGACCCGCCCCTGTGCTCACTGCAGCCGCGTGGCCCACAGTTCCTTTCAAAATGCATGAATCCTGCACCAGGCCTCTAGTCATTATATAAAAAGGTGCTTGACCTCCTTAGTCCTCAGGGAAACATAAATTAAATCCACAATGAGATCCTATTACACAGCCACCAGAATAGCTAAAATGAAGAAGATAGTTACTATTAAGTGTAACCAAGGATGTGGAACCAAGAATAAGAAGTGGGAGAATATTTTTCAGCCATAAAAAAGTAATTATTTTTGCAACAATATGGATGGACCTTCAAGGCATTATATTTAAAGTCAAAGAAGTCAAGAGCCCTAGCCAGTTTGGCTCAATGGATAGAGCATTGGCCTTTGGATTGAAAGGTCCCAGGTTCAATTCCAGTCAAGGGCACATGCCTGGGTTTCGGGCTTGATCCCCAATAGGAGGTGTGCAGGAGGCAGCCAATCAATGATTCTCTATCATCATTGATGTTTCTCTCTCTCTCCCTTACCCTTCCTCTCTGAAAACAGTATTTGTTTAAAAGGCAGAGAAAGATAAATACTGTTTGACCTCACTTGTATGTAGAATCTTTAAAAACACACACACACAAAAAAAAAACCTCAAAGATACAGAGAACTGATATTTGTCAAAAGGGGGAATGAAAAAGGTACAAACTTCTTATTAGCTAATAGGTGTACCAGTTAATAATGCAGATTTTTTTCAATAGATGGAGTTACACATGTTGATATATATGCGATTTGATATGTATGCTATTTTGCTGTATTGACAGCAAGCTTCAAAACTTCATGTCACATTTTCTGAAGGTTAACATCATAGATACGCTTAAAAATGTCTAATTTCGTGCCCCCCAAAAAGAACATTTGCAAAAAGTTTTAATTCAGATAAAGTTATCGTATACTTTGGGAAGCTTATGGTGAACATGCTCCATCTCAAGGTATTTGTGAACGCTGGTTTAAACACTTTAAAAGTAATGATTTCTGTGTGAAAAACAATGAACATCCAGGTCAACTGAAAAAGTTTGAAGACCAACAATTACAAGCATTATTGGATGAAGATGGGTGTCAAACTATAAAGCAACTTTCAGAGAGATTAAACGTTGCTCAGCAAACAATTTCCGATCATTTACAAGCAATGGTAAATATTTTAAGGGAAGAAAAAATGGGTGCCACATCAACTGAACGAAAGAAATGAAAAACCAAGAAGTCATCAGTAAAATGTTGCTTCAATAGCACGAAATAAAGTCGTTTTTTGCACCAAATTGTGACTGGCGATGAAAAGTGGATCTGTTTTGAGAATCCCAAATGCACAAAATCATGGATTGATTCAGGTCAACCATCAACATTAACTGCAAGGCCAAATCAGTTTGGAAGACAACGCTCTGCGTTTGGTGGAATCAGGAAGGTGTGTGTATTTTGAGCTTTTAAAACCAGGTGAAACCGTCAATACTAATCGCTACCAACAACAAAAAATCAATTTGAACCACGCTTTGATCATGAAACGACCAGAATGAGTTAGAGGATATGATCAAAGCACGATTCAAATTGATTATTTGCTTCATAATAATGCACCATCACACACTTCAAAATCAATTAAAGACACGTTAAAAGAACTTGCCCGGGAAGTATTAACCCACCCACTGTATTCACCAGACCTTGCTCCCTCAGATTACCACTTGTTCCAATCAATGGCACACGCACTTTCTAAGCAGCACTTCAAAACATACAAAAAAGTGGAAAATTAGGTCTTTAAATGGTTTGCCTCAAAACCAGAAAAGTTCTATTGGGACAGTATCCACAAATTACCTGAAAGATTGGGGAAATGTGTAGCTAGTGATGGACATTACTCTGAATAAAGCACTTTTGATGTTTCTCTTGAAATTACCGGGTTTTCTCTGATTACAATATCTGCCATTATTAACCGGTACACCTAGTCAGTCAGTCACAGGGATGTTTTGTTCAATGTGGTGACTACTAACAACACTGTATTGTATCTATGAAAGTTGGTAAGTTGATAGAGCAGAGATTAAAATTTCTCATCACAAGAAAAAAAGTTTGCAACTATGTGTGGTGATATATATTAACTAAACTTTGTGGTAATCATTTTGCAGCATATATACTTATCAACTCATTATGTTAAAACTTAAAATTAATGTTATGTCAACCATCTCAATAAAAAAACAACAACCCTCACACCCATTAAGCAGTTACTCCCCATTACACCTTCCCAATCAATAATTTGCTTTCTGTTTCTACTTTACCTACTGTGGATATTTCATATAAATGGAATCATACATGTGACTTTCTGTGACTGGTTTCTTTCACGTAATGTTTCAGGGTTTATCCACACTGCAGCAGCAGTATTTTTTTCCTTTTTATGAATGGATACTTCATTGTGTGTACATATCACAATTTAATCAACTTTGTATCTGCATATGAAGTATTTATGGTAATTTTTTATTGCGAGTACTTGTAGAACTCCCTACCATCAATTAATATACTCTTAAGAGTCTTCGGTAAGAAAATTAGTCATCACCTATTCAACAAAATGGAAAGCTGTTGTAATATTGCACTAAGTCAATATAACAACTCCTTGTAAAACCTGCTTTATTCTGTGGAGTATTTCTAACCACAACTCTTTCAATTGAGTACTATTATCATTATTATTATTTTGTAGGTGAGGAAACTGAGACTAAGGACTTTAAGTAGCTATTCAATATCATGACTGTTAAGTGGCAGAATCAGGACTATACTCCATCCCTTTCCATCCACACTGTATCAGAGTTCATTCAACTACCCACACTAATCAAGAAACAACTCACTACATTGACTATAAAATAATTCTATAAATTATATTTGGAAGCAAGGTTCTCAAATTCAGGACAAGAAAATCCTCAAGTTATAATCTGTTTTGCTCTAAATATATATCTGTACATTAGTCCTATAATTCATAAAGCAATTTCCCTAATAGAAAATATATAAATGGTTTTTAAAAATCATTTCCTGGAGGGATAACACAAAAAACAGGTTAAGAGATAGAGTTTTTAGCTGAGGCCGGTTTGGCTCAGTGGATGGAGTGTTGGCATGCGGACTTGAGGGTCCCAGGTTTGATTCTGGTCAGGGGCATGTACCTTGGTTGTGGGCACATCCCCAGTCGGAGGTGTGCAGGAGGCAGCTAATTGATGTTTCTCTCTCATCTATGTTTCTGGCTTTCTGTCCCTCTCCCTTCCTCTCTGTGGGGAAACAGTGGAACATATTTAAAAAAAGAGCGAGAGCTTTTAGTGAAAGAGTCAAAGAAATTTTAAATAAAACTACAAAAATTGGCTGATTTCCTTAGCCTAAGCAGTCCCTGATCTGAGTGAGAGAATACAGCACTGGCCTTCTTTTTGAATTTATTTTATTGATTTAAGGGAGAGGAGGAGAGAGAGAGAAATATTGATAAGAGTGAACAACATTGGGAGATCAAGCTTGGAACACTGGCATGTGCCATGACTGGAAATCGAACTGGCTACCTCTTGGTGCATGGCACAATGCTCAGCAAACTGAGCCACAATGGCCAGGGCAGCACTGGCCTTTTAAAGGTACATGTCCTTGACCAGAATCGAACCTGGGGCCCTTCAGTCCACAGGCCGACACTCTATCCACTAAGCCAGACTGGCTAGCTAGGGCAGCACTGGCCTTTTAAATGGGCCCACATTCTCTTTCAAAAGCAGCAGACTTCATTCTGCCTCTGCTTTCTAAAATAATATATGGGGTGTCCCCCAAAAAAGTATACACAGTGTTTAATACATTTCATTTTCAGTGTCTATGAAAATTTCATTTCATTTCAAGAGCTATCAGCTAAAGTCAGAATACATTTTGGGGGGGAACAACCTGTATCATTACCTTAGAGAAGGATAGGATATGGAAATTAGCTTACTATATGCAAATTTTGTCACATTATCACACAATTAACTAATGATCCTCTTGTTCCACAATATATTTAATAGTCAAAATTTATTCAGCATCTACTATGTGATGGATCCAGTACAAAGTACTTTTAAGGCATTGTCACAGAAACCAAGAAGATAATTTTAGGCGATTTTCAAATAAGAAAACTGTTGTAGGACTGGAAAATACATGACTGAATTCATTTTATTTCCAAGGTAAATCCTTGAAAAAGAAAACAACAGAATCTTAATTATTTCATAAATTACCTTAAGAAAAAAAGAAAACATAAGTAGAAACCAATTTAAATTCTAATGTTCACATCGGGAATGTATTTTATTAACATTCCCAAGAAGTTTCATTTCATATATAGTCTTACCTTTATTTCAAACCTATAGTGAAATGAAAAACAAAGAACAGAAACTTGTCTAAAACATAATTAAAAGTTTCTTTAAAAAAAAACAAAAAAACTAAAAACCTCTTACCTGAGCATGAAAATTGGACATAGTTGTTGTCTCTATATCCTTCTTTCCCAAAATCTCCATTTTCACTGGCGAATTGGGAAAATTAAATGAAAAGTAGTCTAAAAAGTCAGGTAAATAAGCAGCTGCCCCATGAACAATACCCATTACATAGAAAGCTGCAGAGTTTTCATTTTCACTGAATACTAGACCCACAAATTCTTCTGCGAACCTCTCCATCTCCATAGGAGACAGGTGAGTAAGTTCATTACTGTAGGCATGAATAACCGATGCACCTCCATTAGGCTGGTGCTCAATATGAATCAGCTGTCTGAACTCCAAAGTGTCCAACCTTCTGAGATTATTCTGAACCCGAGGCTCCTTTAATGAGACAAATGGAAGCTCACTGTTCTCTGGAAGTTTGGAACCACAGTTCTTGGTATCCAAATTCTTTCCACCATAATCCTTTATGTTATCATTTAGGATGCCTTTGGCTTCTTGATCTTCAACATCAGATAGCAATCCTGAGCAGATGGTTTGAATAGATTTGCTATACATTTTTGGATGCTTCCGTTTTTCATTCTCTTTGTGTTTCTTTTTCTTTTTCTTCTTTACCTTTTTAATTTGTAAGTCTTCTACATTTGTTTTTGGTTTCTCCTTTCCACCTGTTGGGAAAAAATTTTTATGAAACTCCATATTTTAGTTTCTTAAAAAACCATGCTTTAGGAACTGTTTTATAAATAATAAGCACAGTTTACTCAAAATTAAGTTTATCTTGGGATTCATTTTACACAGTATTGATACTCATAATTTAGTCAGTCTCTTTGCTTCTCTCTCTCTCCACAGGGATGCACACACACACATACACACACACGCATGAAGGCTTAAGACAAAATTATTCTGACATGAAACAGATGCTCAATCAGTGTTTTAGTGAAGTAATGAAATGAATGAATGTGCCAAAACTGGTTTGGCTCAGTGGATAGAGTGTCAGCTTGCGGACTGAAAAGTCCCAGGTTAGATTCTGGTCAAGGGCATGTACCTTGATTGCAGGCACATTCCCAGTAGGTGTGCTGGAGGCAGCTGATAGATATTTCTATTTCATCGATATTTCTGTTTATCCCTCTCCCTTCCTCTCTGTAAAAAATCAATAAAATATATTTTTAAAAAAGAAATGAATAAGCCGTAACCAGTTTGGCTCAGTGGATAGAGCGTCAGCCTTCGGATTGAAGGGTCTCAGGTTCGATTCTGGTCAAGGGCATGGACCTTGGTTGTGGGCACGGACCTTGGTTGTGGGCACATCCCCAGTGGGAGGTGTGGGCCAAGAGGCAGCTGATCGATGTTTTCACCCATCGATGTTTCTAACTCTCTATCCCTTTTCCTTCCTCTCTGTAACAAATCAACAAAATATATTTTAAAAAAAAGAAATGAATGTTTCAGAAAGCATAATCTTCAAATTTTAAATGTAGAAAATCAGAAATGAAAAGTTGAATGAAGGTCAATATGAACAATACCCTCCAGACATTTCCCAATGATATATATAAAAATATATGATGATATATATACAGGGTGTCCCAAAAAATATATACACACTTCAACAGCTGATAGCTCAATTTTGAAAATGAAATGTATTTTAATAAACACTGCCTTTATAATTATTCATGATGATATATACAGATATAAATATATATCACCATATTTACTTTATCTAAGTTCTTAAAATTATATATAGATATCAATATTTATAAATCATAAAAGAAGAAAAATACTAGCTTAATATAAAAGCAACAGAATTCCTTAGCTTTTTATCATACTTCCTCCTTAAAAAAACTACTCTTGCATCTAAAATGGGCTGTTTTTGGTCCACTAGAGTTTACAAAGTTCCCAATGAAGACCCCAGAAGATACCATAGAGGAGATGACAAAACAAGAATAATTTCTCATGTCTTAAGCACAAATGATACCCATGTACCAAATAAAGAGCCAGCAGGGGGACATGCTGGAGGCAGCTGGTAAATGATATCTCTCTCTCTCATTGATGTTTCTTATCTCTCCATACCTCTCTCTTCCAGGTTCAATTCTGGTCAAGGGCACATGCCTGGGTTGTGGGCTCGATCCCCAGTAGGGGGTGCGCAAAAGGCAGCCAATCAATGATTCTCTCTCATCATTGATGTTTCTATCTCTTTCCCTCTCCCTTCCTCTATGAAATCAATAAGTAAATGAAGAGAAGGAGGAGGAGGGGAAGGAGGGGGAGGAGAGGAGGAGGGGGGAGGAGGAGGAGAGAGGAGGGAGGGAGGAGGGAGGAGGGAGGAAGGAGGGGGTAGGGAGATGGGAGAGGGGAAGGGAGGAGGGGGAGGGGAAAAGGGATGGGGGGGAGGAGGAGGAGAGGGAGGAGGAAGGGGAGGAGGAGGAGAAGAAGAAGAAGGATCTATGCTCAGCGCATTCTCTTACCTACCATTCTTATCCCTTAAATTATGGGTTTGCTTCCAGTCTATTCAAATTTTCTTTCCCAGAATATTCAAATATCAACCATATCCCCTCAAAGTATTCTTTATGATCTCTCCACAGTTTGAAAGAATTATCAAGTTCATCCTTGATTATTTTTTTACTTCCTTGATACTTTGCCTTAATTTTTGTTCAAATGGCCTTAAGACTCTCTCTCATACTGATCATATTCATCTCTTGGCTTACCTGTTTCCAAGGGTTCTCAATGCCTACGAAATAAAACATAACCTCTCTTGAAGACAATGCCCTCAAGTACCTCTTGCACTACTTATAATTTTTTATAAGACATACCTAATTCTACCTTATCTTTCTAATAATGACAAAGGCATTTCCTCTCCCTAAAATATGCTTGCCCTGCCCAATACTTACTATTGAAGTCCTTATTTACCCTTAAAAACTCTGTCATTTCCTTCATTTTGCTTTCCTTCGTCTCTCCAATTGGAACTGAAATGACTTCACTCTAAATTAAGTTATTCTATATCCTGGTACAGTCATATAAAATTATTTTTTCCATTTATAGGATACCTATACATATAATATATCCTTAAATACATTCTATGAGTAAAATAAATAACTTTTATACAAATTCAACTTTTATACAAATTCAGAGTGAACCGATACTTTTGTCCCCATTATGTGTCCCTCATGGCATCTAGGACACTACTACAAATGAACATTTAATGAATCTATGAGTGAAAACATTTCTCTTACCAACAGACTATCTGAGGTTTATAGGTTTTCCCCTTGCCTCCTTTTCAGTCAAAGTTTCCCACCATATGAATACCACTTAATCCTAACCCTGAAAACAAAAACTCTCTCAAGTTAATAGCAATTCTAAAAAGGGAAAGTTTAATGTTAATAATAAACCATCACTTCTAAAAATTCGTAAGTATGCAATGAAGACCAAATTGGTATCATCATGCAAAGCAAAAATAACAAGGTGTCAACATTATTGATTACATAGGTTTGTAAAGTCATAAAATGCAAAGTCTTAATTCTCTAATAAGTCTATATGCAACTACTTAAGAAATATATTAACAAATTCATACTTGCTTCCTTAGTATAAACATTGGATTCAGACTAGTATCTTCAGAAAAAAAAATAATAATGAAAAAGAAAAACAGAGTGTTAATAAAAATGAAAGATAAAAGAGATTCATCTATGTAAGCCAAATCCAAGTAAGTTAAGGAAAAAAGAACTTTAAAAATGTTTAAAGGACTTAGATATAATTAATAACTAAACAGGAAAAACATGTAAAATTGAACAAATTAAATGGCTTGTCAAAATAAATAGAATTTCATTTAAATGAAAGAAATAAGGTTCATATAATTACATATATGCCTAACATGTTACTCATAGAATACATGTTACTCTGAAATAAAATAGGTACAAGAGTCTATTTCCTAGCCATGAGAATGGATGAAAAAATAGTATAAAAGTTAGAAACTAAAAAAATGCAAACCAGTAAGAAATCAGTAAAAATCAGTAAAAATCAGAGATTTTTATATTGGACATCAAGGAATTAAATTCCAAAGACAAACTACTCTGTAATTAGATACTAAAGTAAGCACAGTGTGCAGAAAAGAGTTAATATGGCATGCTTGCAAGGTTAGCCATTCATTAGCTGGTATTTGAGAACTTGTATTTTGGGAAGGTTCCCATCATTCCCTGATAAGAGTGGTTCACTGT
Source organism: Lasiurus cinereus (assembly GCA_011751065.1). NCBI lineage: Eukaryota > Metazoa > Chordata > Mammalia > Chiroptera > Vespertilionidae > Lasiurus > Lasiurus cinereus. The sequence continues at coordinate 30,607,092 of JAAGEH010000307.1, forward strand.
GCCTAAACTGTCTGTGCAACAATGCAGTTTATTTCGAATAGCTCTTTCTCTCTGGGAGTCTGGAATTCTGATACAAGCTATAGAGAGGGTGACTGTTAGTTACCAGCCCCCAGCTAAAACCCTGGGCATTTAGTCTCTAATGAACTTCATATGTGTTGTCACAATTCACTGCTAGAATAATAAAGTGCATCCTGGGTGACTCCCCTAGGAGAGGACTCTTGGAAACTTGCACCTTGTTTTCTCCAGACATTCCCTCATGTGTCTTTTCTCTTTACTGATTTTACTTTGCACACTCTACTAAACTAAATCATAGCCATGAATCAACTATATGCTAGTCCTGTGTCCTAAATTTTTAAAGTTTTATATAGTCTTTCATTCATTTCCTGTTTTGGAATGACACAAAAAATGCAATAGATGTATATGAAGGAAATTTTTAAACACTTTAAAACAAGACCATTTTTAAAAATATATGTTTTATTGATTTTTTACAGAGAGGAAAGGATAGAGTTAGAAACATTGATCAGCTGCCTCCCACACACACACACACCCCACCTGGGAATGTGCTCACAACCTAGGCACATGCCCTTGACTGGAATCGAACCTGGGACCCTTCAGTCCGCTGGCCAGTGCTTTATCCACTGAGCCAAACCGGTTAGGGCAAGACCATTTTGAATATCAATGTTCTTATATTAAATAGAATTGCTGGGTGGGGGGGGGGATAGGGGCTAAGGAGGAAATAAGGACACATATGTAATACCTTAATCAATAAAGAAATTAAAAAGATAAAAAAATAAAAATAAATAGAATTGCTATCTATGTAACTGGGACCCTCAAAAAGTATAACAGTAGTCCTAGCCAGTTTGGCTCAGTGGATAGAGCATCAGCCCATGGACTAAAGGGTTCCGGGTTCAATACCAGTCAAGGACACATACCTCAGTTGCAGGCTAATCCTTGGCCTTGGGGGAGGGGACATATGTGGAAGGCAACCAATCGATGTATCTCTCTCACACTGATGTTTCTCTGTTTTTCCCCCTTCCTCCCACTCTCTCTAAAAATCAATGAAAAAATATTCTCAGCCGAAACCGGTTTTGCTCAGTGGATAGAGTGTCAGCCTGTGGACTGAAAGGTCCCAGGTTCGATTCTGGTCAAGGGCATGTATTTTGGTTTCAGGCACATCCCCAGTAGGGGGTGTGCAGGAGGCGGCTGGTCAATGTCTCTCATCGATGTTTCTAACTCTCTATCCCTCTCCCTTCCTCTCTGTAAAAAATCAATAAAAATATATTTAAAAAAATATTCTCAGGTGAGGATTAACAACAAAAAAGTGTAACAGTAAAAGGTTGATGGGGGACCCTCCTCCCACATGTCCACAAACACATGCATACAGTGGATCCCAGAGACACATACAAAGAGCTCCACAAACACAGAGAGCTAGAGAGAGAATCAGACACATAATCAGCCAGAGAGAAAGAGAAACACAGAGAGAAAAAAACCCATACACTGAAAAAGCAGCTATGTAGGTTGCTTTGTGGAAACAAACAAACAAACCCATACACTGAGATACCAACTGAATATGTTATAATAATATATAAATATATTTATAAACTATATATTAAAAAAAAAAAAACACCTTTAAGAACACAAATTAGCCGAGACTGGTTTGGCTCTCAGTGGATAGAGCATCGGCTAGCGGACTGAAAGGTCCCAGGTTCGATTCCGGCCGGGGTCATGTACCTTGCTTGCGGGCACATCTCCACTGTGAGGCATGCAGGAGGCAGCTGATCAATGTCTCTCTCTCATCGATGTTTCTGACTTTCTATCTCTCTCCCTTCCTCTCTGTAAAAAAATCAATAAAATATATTAAAAAAAAAAAGAACACAAATTAACTGGCATTAATTGCTGCCATTAACCTTAGTATAATTTAGTGTTAATTTAAAAAAAGACTGAATCTGATTTCATATCTAATATAGGAATTAATATATATATAACTCTGTTATCATACATAAGAAAGTAGTAGTAATTAGCTTACCGATTTCGACCTGTGGAGAATGACTGCTTTTTTCACCTGTTAACATTTTCACTCTTCCTGACATGATTTACATATCTGTGACCTTTAATACACTACCAATAACCTTGGACATTGGCTTCTTTAACCCCTATTCTACCTACTCTTTAGCAAGCTTCTTTGATATGCTATAATAAAACATTATAATCACAACATCTATGTTCTTACAACTTATCAATAAATAACAAAAGAAAAGGCTGGAACACATAAGTATACTCAGAAAAAGTAGTTAGTAGACATATAAAAGAATGAGCAAAATAAGAAAAAATTATGTTTCAAATTTATCTGTTCCTTTGAACTATTTTAATAACATTTTCAATATTTACAAGATATCTGTATTAACAAATTTTTTTTCGCATATATATAAAAATACACACACAAAATTGTGTATACATCTCTAGTCATACTCAACTTATTGTAGTTTTTAATGAAAATCTGAAGGAAATGAGATTGTTGTAAGAGTTAGCATCTATTTTAGATGTTCCAGTGCTATCAACAATGAATGCTTGTATGGGTCACAGCTTACAACATTAACATCAGAAGAAGAAAATTATAAAGAGAAAATAAAAGTTGAAGCCCATAAAAAGGGGGGGGGGCACAGTTATACTATCCCCACCAAATCGATTATGCTGTTGCTCCAGAACACCAATGACAAAGGATAACTTTCCCTGATGAAGGCTCGCTTGGGAAATGACCACACACATAGGATAAATTGTTTTTGCTATAAAATAACAAATAGCTAACACTTGGTGCTTACCATGGGACAGGTACTGTTTCCCAAAATGAATCAAGTTTTTATTCATTTAATTGTCTGCATACTAGCAAATGAAGAGAGGAGAGTTTTGTTGTTGTTTTTTAATCACAAAAGTTGATCTTTCATACGTTTACAAGATGCTCATCCATTTATTAATATTAAATATCTGTGACCCAGACACTGTCATTGACACAACCATGTAAGGCAGTAATTACAGTATTACTTAACTTTCCTACTTTACAGTAAATACATTTTCCCTTTGTCACTCCAAAGGTCACCAATTCATTTTCAAATATATACCTCAATTTTTTCCCTAATCATCACTAGGTTTCAGTTTAACTCAGTTTAAAATATCTCCTAAATTAAATTCTTCATTTACTTTAAACTCAAGGTTACTATTTCATATTACTGGGGAGAAAAAAAAAACACTTTAATTTTTAAGGTTATTTTAAATTGTTTGCATATGTTATCTCTAGATTCACATATTTAACATTAATTGTAGGTTAGGAATCTAACATTTAACTGGATGGCAGGAATTTACATGACTGTACATTTAAATGGGTAAGAAAAAAATGACTACTATTTGAATAAACCAATAGGGTAAAATTAAGTAAACATTTCCAGCATTAATCATTAGTTGCTGTGCAGATAGCATTGGTGTGATAAATCTGACTCCTGCCTCAAAGGCTTAAAATCTAATTAGACAACATAGATAACATACATGGCAAAAGGACAATGCGCATTAACTAAGTAGCCATTAAGTTAACCTCTGACATGTTTCTTTAAGGTCAACATAATTTTACAGAAAATAAAATTCTTACGAGTAGAAAACAGAGATCAAATAAAGTGCCATCAAAAAACATCTGGAAACATGACAAAGAATGAAATGAAAATACAGAATCTAATGCTGCTTATCCAAAATAATACAAATTAACCAGTTACTTCATTGCACATGTAGTGCTATGGCTTTTTCCCCGTTATATAGATATAAAGGCTTATCAGCATATAAATTCAATATAAAACTAAAGTGAGTATGTTTTGCTCTGCAAATGGTCAACTTGATAGGGTAACTAAAGAATTTGTTAGTTGTCTAGCAACCAATCGCCAATGATCCTTCTTCTTACCTTGCTAAGTGAATTTAACACTATCCTTACTTCTATGCTACCACAAATTCTTCTGATATAGTTCAGATTTATTCTAAATTAGCTCAGAGTAAATGGCTCCCTCCAAATCTCTGACTATGATCCGATTACATCAAATATTTGTAAGATCACTACCTTTACCATTCCTATCAAGCTAAAAATAACTTTAGCTTTTTATTTTAGACTAGAGGCCCAGTGCACGAAACTCGTGCATCGGGGGTGGGGGAGGTGTCCTTCAGCCCAGCCTGCTCCTTCTCCAATCTGGGACCCCTACCAGGATGGGGCCTAAACAGGTAGTCGGACATCCTTCTCAAAATCCAGGACTGCGGACTCCCAACTGCTCACCTGCCTGCCTTCCTGATTGTCCCTAACTGCTTCTGCCTGCCAGCCTGATCACCCCCTAACCACTTCCCTGCCAGCATGATTGATGCCTAACTGCTCCCCTGCCAGCCTGTTTTCCCCTAACTGCCCTCCCCAGTGGGCCTGGTCACCCCTAACTGCCCTCCCCTGCAGGCTTGATCAGCCCCAAATGACCTCCCTTGCAGACCTGGTCCCTCTCAACTGCCCTCCCCTACTGGCCTGATTGCCCATTACTGCCCTCCTTTGCAGGCCTGGTCCCTCACAACTGCCCTCCCCTGCTGGCCATCTTGTGTCCACATGGGGGCAGGATCTTTTGACCACATGGGGGCAGTCATCTTGTGTGTTGGAGTCATGGTCAATCTGCATATTACTCTTTTTATTAGATAGGATAGAGGCTTGGCGCATGGATGGGGGCCACCCGGTTTGCCCTGAAAGGTGTCCTGGATTAGGGTGGGGATTCCCTTGGGGTGTGGGGTGGCCTGAGCAAGGGGCCTGTGGTGGTTTGCAGGCCGACCAAGCCCCCCAGCAATCCAAGTGGAAGCTCTGATATCTGGGATTTATTTATCTTCTATAATTGAAACTTTGTAGCCTGGAGTAGAGCCAAGCCTTCTGCTGCATAGCCATTGAAATTTTGTTGCCTTAAGAGGAGGCCTGCCAACCAGGGTTTGCAGAAAGCCTGACTTCCACAATCGCCAGGGGCAACCCAAGCCTCCCTCCTGCTCTCTCTGTGGCTGTAGCCATCTTGGTTGGGTTAATTTGCATACTTGCTCTGATTGGCTGGTGAGCGAGGCTGGTGGGTGTGGTTTGTGGATGTAGTGGAGGTACGGTCAACTTGCATATTACTCTTTTATTAGATAGGATAATCTAAATATGAATAAAACTAGTAATGTAGACACAAAATTAGATAACCTATTTTTAAATAATTTAAGGAACCTAACAGTTTAATGAACTTTAATCCTTTAATACTTTTTAATGATTCACTAAATAAATATACAAAATATGTATTTACTATAAAGATTCAAACTCCCTACCATTCATTACATTAAATTTTCATTTTCTGATCAGTTTATTCTTAGAAAAACTCAGCAACAAATAACATCTTATTTTAATCACTAAGCCAGTAAGTATATTGAGCAATACAATACAGTACAACTAAAATCACTGAATATAAACTTACTTTTCAGCAACATCTTTACTTCTCCATTTTCTTTCTTGATCTCATTCATTATTTTATGCTTCTTTCTCTCTCTCTCTTTTTCCTTCTCTCTCTCTTTAATTTTGTCTTTGATTTTATCTGAAACACAAAAAATGAAATGTTTTCAACTATTTTAGAAGTTTCCCATGAACTATAGTGCAATTTCTAAAATTTCCTTTCCTATATTAAACATGGACTAAATAATACACATCAGAAACTACCAAAATTTAGTATACATTTCATTTTTAAGATTATTTTTCACTTATTTCATGTCAACCAACCACAATATTAGACTAACTTCAAATCACTTAAAATAATTGGCTAACTTTAATCAATACAGTAAACTACAATGGAAAAAGTACAAGCTTTGAAGTTGGGCATATCTAGATTGGTAACATAACAATGGAAAAATTACAGATTAATTTCCTAATCTGTAAAATGGTACCTCACACCTTTCTCATAGGTTACTATAAAGACTAACTAGAGAAAGATATAAAATGGCTACCTAGAGCCTATTGTATTCTACTAGATGTTAGTTCCCTTAACCTTGCATGTTTTAAAAAGGATATGACTGATCTGGCTGGCGATATGATAATAAAATTTATATATATGCATATATACATATATATATATAAAACCCTAACATGCAAATAGACTGTACAGCAGAACAACCGAACAACCGGTCACTGATGTGCATTGACCACCAGGGAACATGCGTGGAACATGGTGGGCGGTGGCCACGGTGGGATGGTGGAGCAGGTGAGTGGGGGCGCCAGACCAAGGTGGGACACCAGTCACTTTCATCGGGGTGAGCCTCCAGTAGTTACTGAAAATTCTTTGCTCCCGCGTGCCATGGTCCTGCCCAGCGCTTGCACCTGCTTTTGGTGCTGGCCATGCTCGCACCCGCTGCCAGCGCTGGAACCACTGCTTGCACCCCACTGCCAGCACCAGCCCACTCGCACCTGCTGCCAGCAATGCAAACCCTTCTCTCTCCTCGATCGCTCGGCACTGACAGCAGGTGAGAGTGGTGGCTGCCAGCCCTGACTGCCACAAATGCTTCTCCACCTCCCCCAGCTCCTGAGGGGTGATCGGGGCCAGCAGCCGCCACTCAGACCTGCTGTCAGCACCAGCCCTGTTCGCACCCATTGTTGACGGTGGCCCCAATTGCTCCGCACCACCAGGGGGTAAGAGCGGGGCCAGCGCCGTCAGCACAGGGGAGCAGCATGGGAGCAGGGCTACCAGCAGACAGGGCACCAGGGGCCATGGCAGAAGGTGCCAGAGGGAATGCGGAGTCTGGGTGAAGATCTGCCCCTGTGCCCACACAGCCTTGTGGGCCACAGTTCTTTCAAGGGGCACAAATTCATGCCCAGGGCCCCCCGTAATAGGTATAAAAACTCTAGGAATTATTGTTTATAATCTAGTAATTCAAACTTTGAGTTTATAAAATTACTAGAAGCCCAGTGCACGAATTTGTGCATAGGTTCCGGGCCGGGGGGGGGGGCTTGGCCTGGCTGGAGATTGGGGCTAATCAGGACTATCTCACCCAGTCCTAACTGGGGCTCATCAGGGCCGATCAGGGCCAGCCAGCCAGGGGGAGAGACCACAGGAGGTTGGCCGGCCGCGGGAGGTTGGCTGTGGGAGCACACTGACCACCAGGGGGCAGCTCCTGCATCGAGCGCCTGCCCTTGGTGGTCAGTGTGCATCATAGCTACCAGCAGGTCATCCAGCCATCACAGTCACTTAGGCTTTTATAGAGAGAGATTTGATGTCATATTAATTCTTATTTTTTCAAGCATCTATGTACTCAGCAAAAAGAGAGGTAGGGAAGAATGTAAAAATAGTGACACAGTCCTTCCCTCAAAAAGCATACAATAGATTACAAAGCCACAATGTAAGCACACAAAAGCCACAAAATATCCTTCAATGTAGCAGAAATTATATATATAGTTACTAGAGGCCCAGTGCACAAATTCATGCACATTAAAAGGAAATTAATTAGAATATTTTAATGTCACTATTTGTACTTTCTCTATAATAGAAGTGTCAACCAAATTCACGATCACACGCAGATTGAAACACGCGCATATAGTTGGCACCAGCAAGAGCTTTATATGTATTGCGCATGCATGAGACAACTTAGACATATGTATATATATATATATATATATATATAAATAAAATTAACTTGCTTATTTAGACCTGCTTTCTGATGTAGCTAAACTTTTTCCAGCCAAGTAAAAGCAACGCAGCAGTAATTATATCAACACAAAGCACATTACTGTAGATCATACAGGGAGAATAAAGAATAAAATTTGTAACTGTAGCAGTGTTTGACGATATTCTGCGCAGTGAGAAAACCTGAAGTCATTTTCAAGGTCTACCACTTCTTTTCAGTCAGGTCAAGTTTTTAAGCTTTCTAAATCTCTGTTTTCCGGCTAATGAAAAGAAAATAGAATTCCACCAAGTCTCCTATCTACCTATTCTAGGACTTCTGTGAGGATGAAATGAGATGAAACATGGGAAAACACTTCACACACATTTGGTTCAAGTGTGAAATGTTTGCACCTGGCTATAAAGCAAGTTGTGTTCCTGGGCTGAAGAAACTGCAAGAGGCCTAATCATCCTTAGGGAGAAGAAGCTGGGCATTGCTAAATGACATCATTACCCAGCACCCACAGCCACCATTTCTGGGCTGTGGGCCACATTTTGCACCATGAGGTCTCGGCAGTGTCAGCTGCAATTTGGTGGGGTGTCGCTCCGGGGTGGTGGCGGAGCCTGTGTCCCACTTGAGGGAAGCTGAGTGTTGCTTTGTAGGTGCTAGGTCAGCGGTGCCATTTCTCTGTGCACGTCATGGCAGCTCCTGCATTGAGTGTCTGCGCCCTGGTGGTCAGTGCACATCATGATGACTGGTAGGACAGTTGGACACTTAGCATATTAGCTTTTTATATATACAGATATGCATACTGCATACTTATTACTTACTTAAATCCTTCCTTACTTTCCTTTCTACACTCATTCAGGACCAAATCACCTAATGATCAAATTACTGGATCAATACTGTCCAATGGAAATATAATATTTGTAAGATATGTAAATTTAAAACTTTACAAGGGTGAAATTAATTTTAATAATATATTTTATTTAACCAATATATCTAAAACATTCCAAAATAGGACCAATACTAAAAAATTAATATTGTTAGTTTACATTCTTTTTTCATAAGATTTCAAAATTCAATGTATATTTTATACTTACAGCACATTTCAATTCAAACTAGCACCATGTTAAGTGTTCAAGAGCCAAATTCTAGTGCTTACCAAAATCAATAACTCAAGTGTAGACTAGTTAAATAGGTAATTCTCAAAAAATTAAATCAAGGTATTTAATATGCTTCTTTAAAAGGCATAGTCATTAATAATAACAATTCAAATTAAGATATTTTTATTTTATCAAAATAACAATGTGGCCAAAATCGGTTTTGCTCAGTGGATAGAGCATCGGCCTTTGGACTGAAGGGTCCCAGGTTCAATTCAAGTCAAGGGCATGTATCCATGGCAGCTGATGGATGTCTCTCTTATCGATGTTTCTAACTCTCTATCCCTCTCCCTTTCTCTCTGTAAAAAAATCAATAAAATATATATATTTTAAAAAATAACAATGTGCTTTTCTTAAAGTGATAATACTGAAAGCAGTTGAGGGGACAGGAATTCACTGACTTAATATACACTGCTGAGTATAAGAAAAGAATTTGGTTACAGAGGTGAACATCTATTAACATATAACTTAAATTATAGAATATACTATTTTCATATTTCACATTAGTTTGCTACTCTTACTCTTTGATATTTAAAGTCATTAAACTTCTATTATACATATAATGTTACTACAAAGAACTGGAGCTTAGACACATATAAGTTACTATCTTCTAAATAACTACATATTTAAAAAAATAAGCTACTTATATATTTAAAATCACAAATGAATAAGTCATCTGAAATTTCATCATTTCATTTTCCAGTTACCTCTATTAACCTTATTACCCTAAAATTTTTTATCAGTAACTACTAAACTTTAAAATTTACTAAAGTATAATATACATAGAGAAAGAGCATGGGAGTATACAGCTAAATTTTCACCAAAAAATGAACAAGCACTTCGGGACCACTCTGTACTCCCTTCTATTTTTTGTGTTTTTTTAAATCTTCACCCAAGGATGTTTTCCATTAATTCTAGAGAAAGAGGAAAGGAGAGGGAGAGCAAGAAATATCAGATGATCCATGAAAGAGAAACATTGATAGGTTGCCTCCGACATGCACACCAAGCACGGAGTGAACCCGCAACCCAGGTATGTGCCCAACAGGAAACTGTACTTTTGACTCCCTGGTGTATGGCACAATGCTCAACCACTTCAGCCATACCTGCTACGACTCCCTTCTAGTCTTAATGCAATACACGGAAGGTTTACCACAATCCTGACTTCTAACCACATAGACTTAAAACAATATAAAATTTTAATGGTATATATATATATAGAATATGGCATACTATAAATCTATAATTGCAAAATACAAATATTTTACAAAATAACATTATATTAGCTTCTCAGGAAATAAAACTATATGTTTTTATAGAGTTTATACAGTTTTTATAGATCCTATTTATAAGTATACTTATTTGTAGATTTTTCTCAGAGCAGTTTTAGGTTCATATAAAAATTGAACAAAAGGTACAGAGATTTCCCACATGTACCTCCTGCCTTTACACATCCCAAATTTTTAAAATATTTATGACTAATATACACATTCAGAAAAGAGAGTGAAAGAGTAGTTCAAATAATTAAAAGCTGTTATTTTTACGTGACAAAAATTTCTAAGTTGCTGCAATAGGATCATATTAGTTTCATAACACAGGAAAAAGGGTCTTGGAATATGTCTTCAAGTTCAAATAAAGTTAAATAATTCAATGAAAGATAAGTTGAAGGTGAATAGTCATTATATCAAAAACATCAATAGAGGCTCTAGTCAATATGGAAGTACAGGTAAATGCAGTACTCAGAACCTCTTGTGACCACATCAAAATTACAACTAAATAACAGAACCACCATCATTCAGAATGCCTAAAATCTAACTGAACACAAGTCCTATAACTAAGGATATAGAAGAAATTACAACGAGAATGGAAAGAGGGACAGAGAAATAAAACAGGTTAGTTCCATACCCACATGTGGCAGTTAAACATCAGGAGGACTACTGCTGGAAGAGAAGTAGCAATAACTTCTGACTGTGAAAACCAGGGATTATGGCTGAGTGAGACCAAAGCTCCTGGAGACTCAGACATTACCCTTAAAGGGCCTGAATATGGACTTAATCGAACTCACTTGCTTTGAGTTCCCGCAATGGGACAGCAGCTAGAAAAGTGCCAGGAACATATGGAAAGGAATTAAATTATCTGGCTTCAGGGCCAGGACAGAAGCTACTGTTCCTTTTCTGAGCCCTCCCCTCACAGAGCCAGCAGGGAGTCTCCTTTAACCTCGCTAACATTGGTGATTCCCAGAGACCGGGCCCTACCCCAACTTGCTGGCCCACACAAGCTATTTCCCAGCTGCTTTTCCATATAAACAGCCTCTCCTGGCTCATACTTCTTTGCTAAAATCTTTCAAATAAGCAGCATCTTGTCCTTGTATCCTTCATTATCTCTTACCAAGTGGCACCAGGACTATTATCTAGTCCTGGTGCCACTTCCAGGGAACCTCTAAGCCCAGTGCAAGTAGCAGTCATCTGGGGATCAGCTCATGTCAGGTGGCCCCAGGCAGGGCACAGGGGGTGACTGACGTTGCACCTCCCAGGAGGTCCCAGAGCCAGTGCACCTAGTGGACAGCTTCAGACCACAATGGATTACAACCTAACTGCCTCCTCACATGAGAAATTCAAGGGATGGACTCAGTGGGCACTAGAGCCTCAATGAAGCAAGTCCTGCTCCATGGATTCAACCCTGCACAGCAGCTCCTCCACTGTAATCACAGCTGGTTGAGGTGATGGGCCTGGGATACTAAATCCCTCCCAGTGACGTGCCAATAATAATCAAGGCTCAACTAATTACAACATTATAGTATATACAACCCACATAGAATGCACCTGGAGCACCCAGCTCAGGTAACCAGGGAGGCTGCAACATTGGACCCTACAGGACAACTAATAAGGCCACTCTACCAAGTACAGGAGATATGTCAGCTATTCCTAATACACAGAAACAAACATAGGGAAGCAGCCAAAATGAAGAGACAAAGAAGCAGGTCCCAAATGAAAGAACAAAAGAAATCTCCAGAAAAAATACTAAATGAAATAGAGTCAAGCAAACTACCAGATACAGAGTTCAAAGCAATGGTTACAAGGGTGCTTAAGGAACAAAGTGAGAACTTCAATAGCATAGAAAAAGCCATGGAAACCATAACAAACATCCAGTCAGAAATGAAGAATATACTAACCGAAATGAATACATTACAGATAATTAACAATAGAATAGAGAAAGCAGAGAATCAAGTCAGCAATTTAAAAGGTAAGGAAGCAGGAAAAAACAACTGTAACAAAAAAACAAAAAAAAAGAGGATAATGTAAGGGCCCTTTAGGAAAACTTCAACCATACCAACATTTGCTTCATGGGGGTGCTGGAAGGAGAAGACATCAAGAAACTGAAAGACTATTTGAAAAAGACAGTAACAGAAAACTTCCCTAACCTGGTGAAGGAAATAAATATACAAGTCCAGGAAGTACAGAGTTCCAAACAACATGAACCCAAAGAGGCTCATCAAAATTAAAATGCCAAAGGTTAAAGACAAAGAGAAAATCTTAAAAGCAGCAAGAGAGAAGCAGCTAGTTACCTAAAAGATAACACCTATATGGGATTGGCACCAAATATTCAAAGTGATGAAAGTAGGACCTACAACCAAAATTACTCTATGCAGCCGAAACCGGTTTGGCTCAATGGATAGAGCGTCAGCCTGCAGACTGAAAGGTCTCAGGTTCGATTCTGGTCAAGGGCATGTACCTTGGTTGCGGGCACATCTCTCATTGATGTTTCTAACTCTCTATCCCTCTCCCTTCCTCTCTGTAAAAAATCAATAAAATATATATTTTAAAAAATTACTCTATGAAACAAAATTATAATTGAGAATCAAAAGACAAATAGCTTCCCATACCAAAAATAAAAAATAAAAATAAAAAATAATAATAATAAAAGAGTTCATAACTACCAAACCAGTATTAAATGTTAAAAGGTCTTAAGAAAAAAAGGATAAAAAATATAAATAGTGAAATGGCATTAAATACATATTTGTCAACAATTACTTTAAATGCAGATGGATTACAATGCTTCAATCAAAAGACATAAGGTGGAGGTGCCCTGACCATGGTGGCTCAGTTGACTGGGCGTTGTCCTGTGCACCAAAGGGTTGCCAGTTAGATTCCAGGTCAGGGCATATGCCCAGATTGCAGGCGATCAATCCCCAATTGGTGGGCAAGCAAGAGGCAGCAGACTGATGTTTCACTCTCACATTAATGTTTCTCTCTCGCTGTCTCTTTCTCTCTTTCCTCCCTTTCTATATCTCTCTAAAAATCAATAAACTAGTCTTTAAAAAATAAGGTATCAGGGGATAGAAAATGGGAGATAACTGCAATAGTGTCAACAATAGGGAAAAAAGACAGGGTAACTTGAATGGATAAGATCCTTATATATGCAGTTTACAAGAGACTCACCTCAGAGCAAAAGATACAAATAAACTGAAACTAAAGGAACAGAAAAATGTATTTCATGAAAATTGAAACAAAACAAAGCTGGGGTAGCAATACTTATATTAGACAAAATACACTTTAAAACAAAGAATATAAAAAGAGGCAAAGAAGGACCCAGCAACTACATTTCTGGGTATTATCCGAAGAAACTCACAACACTAAATTGGACATATGTTTATTGGAACATTGTTTACAACAGCCAAGATATGGGAGCACCCCTAAGTGTCCAGCAACATAAAGAAGTAGTGCACAAATACAATGAAATATGACTTGGCCCTAAAAAGAATAAAATCTGCAACAAATGAATGGACCTGGAGCTATTTTCAACCAGTGTGCAGTGGCACATAGGTGTGCAGGAAAAGAAAGAATTTTTAAAACATGCAATATCTATTTAGTCAGGGCACAGACCTCTTTTCCCTTAGACTTCCAAATAAAAAAATGACAACCGCCAATACAATACCTGTCCTATGTGAATCAAAATTATACCTATTTTTTTGTCAGATTGGCAAAAAAATACATTTTTTGATGTGCCACAGAATTTTAGTAATTAGTTTGTGTGTGCCTTAAGAAGAAAAAGATTGAAAATCGCTGATCTAGAGAATCATGCTAAGTGAAGTAAGTCAGAAGGAGAAAGATAACCCTGACAGTTTGGCTCAGTGGATAGAGCAGTGGTTCTCAACCTTTTTTAATGCTGTTACCTTTTAATACAGTTCCTCATGTTGTGGTGACCCCCAATCTTAAAATTATTTTCGTTGCTACTTCATAACTGTAATTTTGCTACTGTTAATGAATCATAATGTAAATATCTGT